>JAVJIF010002589.1:0-375831 GCA_038442645.1 Agave tequilana | reverse complement strand
TTCAGTGCTTTAGACTTGGGATCGAGTTCAAGTGAGTGTTTCTTTTCCTCCTTCAGTTAAATAAAGATTTTGTGATAAATGATTTTATTTGTTATGTAATTATACTACTAAAATTTTCTGAGATGATATTTGTGAGTATTTTTTCTCATCACCATTGTCAGAAATATATATATACATTGCTTGTCTTATTTCATGCGACGATTTGTCATATTATACCAGTATCATTACCTGTATTATGCATGAGGTACGTGAGTATTCACTTTGAATATAGCTTACTTGAGTGTCATTCAGTATTTTTCATGTGTTACTTGTTCGACGCTATTGGCTCAGGACTAGTTGTGGTATAACCTTGAATTGTGACTTTTTGATCTATAAATTGACTGAGCTAGTCCATATTTGAGGATAGATAGCATCACTCATGTGTGAATTTATCGGACAATTATTTGGTGAATTGAAACTTAAAAATAATTACATGTTGATGATTGGTGAGTCAAGGAAGGCTAGATTGTCAGGTATTAGTTTCTTATATGTTTAGTGGTATTTAGAGTACTTGGTAGTTCTTGATGTTGCCTTATTAATATTGAGCATCTTGGATCTTAGTATTGTGATATGAGACTTATGTCATTTTATGTGTAATCGTTTCGGATTCATATTTAGTTGTGATAACTCTTAGATAATAAATTGATTGATTTTGAGGTTAATTGGCTCATGATTAAGATTAAAGATTCATATTTATGTAGAGTACTTATCAGACTTGATATTCATGTCTTGATGATAAATTAGATGAGGATTCATTGTATTTTGGAGTGTATTATATATGAAGTTACCTTATTAAAAGACCGATCTTCTGATACTGGACTGATATGGACTTAATTAGAGTTAGAATTGATTAACATGAGGATTGGTATTCATGTCAGAGGATTTTGATCGATATTCTGATGAGATTGATGTAGTTGGATTCACAGCTGTAGGTATTCCCTATTTACCCATGATTATACTATTTGAGTATTAATGTCTTGTTGATATTGATTATCAGACGTAGAGGCATCTTAGATTCTATATTGCTTGAGAAGCAGGCATAGATTGGGTTGACCTGACCTGGTAGCATGTATATACATAATGACTAGTTACTTGGATTTCTAGATCTTGTGTTGAACTTAATGGAAGTGAGAGTATATAATGGTCTTAATTAAGATTGGATAGTGATGATTGGTTGGATATAGATGAGTATGTATTTTATATATTGGGACTTGGATGTATCGATGACTTTGAGAATCTGAGTTGATTAAATATTTTGCTCGGATTATTCTATTCATGCCAACAGGTCATTACTTATTCTGGATATCATAATTTACTTGAAGAACTTGATTGATTATTTAACATTTACCTGATAACTATAATTTCCATGTTACCATAATTGCTGGGAAAAATATTGTATACGGTAACAACACTCTCATTTTTACTTGTTACATGTCCTATTATACTGGTATCATGTTTACTTATATATATATATATATATATATATATATATATTATATATATATATATATATATATATATATATCATGTTATACCGGTATCCTGATTACACATATTGACGTTGTTACCAACCGAGTTATCCCAGTGGTCTAGGTAACATGTACATTAAATAATCTTGATAAAACTAATGACATGATATTAAAACAACTTACACTGGGATTGGGAAAATTGATTGAGGAGACAACGTCTGTATTTTGGTGGACCTAGTGTATGCGCCGGAAAAAGAAAGAGGGAATTGCTGTAAAGATTTCTTTGACTCAGATGAAAAGATTACAACAAGACTTTCCTTCCAGTTACAAGGGAGGGAGGATGTTGAAGCTTGAATCCCCCCTTTGTTAATGCTGGGTTCTTCGTGTGGCGGTGGAGAGTGAATCTTGTTCTCCGTTGATCAGATGACCGTCCTGGACCGTCGGGGGTCTTCTCTTTGGTCGGTAGAAAGAGTAACTCAGCTCCGTCTACCAAAACTCTCAAAGAGGAGGTAGGCGAAGAGCGGCTAGTACTCAGTAAGCTCGCTGAAGAGTCTCCTCCCTCTGTCTGTTGTTGAAGTCGTGCTTCCCTCTTGATGATCCTCTTGCCTGGATTCGATCGATCTTGATGATGCCTTGACCTTCTTAATTCTCGACTTTCCCAAGCTCCGATCCCCTCTTCATAGCAAACAAGGCTATTTATAGGGGTCTCAGGGGGTGAAGGTGCCTCCTGAAAACGCTCCCGAATGAGGGGCCACTACCCGCTACATGCGCGGTGACTGGCCCCGCAATCAGGGCAGTTGCAACTGAGACGCGGGCGTTGAGTTAAACGTGCCTTGAAGTTTAAGACGCGGGCGTCGAGCCAAACGCGCCCTGAAGTTGAGACGCGGGCGTCGAGCCAACGCGCCTTAATGCTGAGACGCGGGCTTCGGGCCTTCACGTCTGGAGCTGAGGCGCAGGCGTGGGCCGACGCGCCTTGATGCTGAGACGCGGGCTTCGGGCCGACGCGTCTGGACGTTGAGACGCGGGTGTAGAGCCAACGCGTCTTAATGCTGAGACGCGGGCCTCGATTCCTCGCGTCTAGAGCTTGAGACTCTGCTTCCTTAATGGCTTGTCTGTTAGTCATTTTTAGACAGCCTACACCTAGGATATAGGTTGCGCAGTCGAAAGAGGGTTCACTGTAGGGTTCCCGGGGGTGAATGGCGCCCCGTCCTGTTCTTGTTCCTGTTATGCATGTATATATGTTCCTAACTATCTCACAGTAAGGCTGGTTTAGCACCAGGAATCTGGGTCATGGTCCCGGGTATGTACGGGACCCACCAAAATATGGACAATGTTTCTAACCAATCAGTTTTAATGACTTAGGACGTCGATTGTCACGTGTGATGGACGTAGTATGGGATGCATCGATTACAGGTGAAAATTGGTGTTCGCTGATATAATAAATAATAAGGTACTATAATTGATTGTCTTTACCTAATATATATATGTATGTTGGGCACCCGATGTTACACTGACCTGATTGGACATCTGACTCTAGTACTGCTGACTCTACCCACTTGATATATAGATCGTGATAGACACCTGATTGAATACCTGACTGGACACATACTCTACCGTGTGCTATCCACATAACTGTTTATTTACTTTATTCATGCCATTTTTTATTCCGGTATATATATATTCTTTATCTGCTCACATGTTATATGCACATGCACTTTTTAGTTTATTATTACACATTCATCTACTATCATTGTGTTAGATATTATACGTCATATTGCTGTGATATTTATTTATCATAGTAGATTTTATAGCTTGTTCAGATTACTTTAGGCTTAGCGTGTATGTGGGGTATTTTTCTCGCATATATACGTCGCTGACTCTCATCGCGACTCTGTTTTCACGTATTTTGGGAAGCGGGATGTGACAACACCACTCAACAGAGAGTTTAGAATAAACTTAGGTTTAACTTAAGTTTTTTTTTCTCTTTATGTAATTTTTCATTTTCTTTATGTAATTAAGTTCAGAGAGAAGTATCATGAGAGAAAGAGAAGAAGATTGTATTGAAAGTGACACCAGTGTAAGTTTTCTCCTTTCTTTTATTGTTACTTTATTTCAATCAAAGTTACATTTTATATTCTTCTTCTTCTTGCTTTACTTGCCTCTTCTATGATTTGTAATCCAAGTGAATCCTATAGCTTCGAGTCTGTCTTGCCTTTGCAAGTGCCATTTGATGGCTTATGGTGATGGATATCTTTTCCTAATTATGTAATAATTTAGTATTATTTTCTCCTTGCATTTTCATATGTTAAACCGGTTTGGAATGAAAAAGATCCTATATGCCATATTGTGATTGCCTTCAAGCCAAAGTAAGTCGTTGTAACGGATCCAAGGTAAGCAAACGCCAAAGAGGTAAGTAAGTATTCATTAGTTCTTTCTATCTTTATTTCTTAGATTAGAAACACACTTTAATTCTTTCTTTATTATTCTCTCTTTTAACTTGGTTTAGATACACTTTTAACTACCATTTCTTCTACCATCTTCTTCCTCTCCTCTTCTATTACTAACACTTTTCTTTTCTTTTTAAAAAATAAAGAAAAACTATTTAACCGGATCTAGTAATTTAGAAAGTAAGACTTACTTAATATTTCTATCACGGTCCATCCTTGTGGATCACGACCCGCATAGCCACTTGCTATAGCTGTAGAATTAAGTAACCTTGCACTTTCTATTATCGATCTCTAAACTTCTATTTTTTGTGCTCAGTTTCTCTAGATCAAACTTGACGCCGCTGTCGGGGAGGGACGATAAGTTTTTTTTTAAGTTTACTTATCAGTTTAACCGTTTTCTTCTCTGTTTTTGTGTGCAGGGCCTGAATTTATAAATCTAAAAGTTGCAATGGACATTTTGCTACTTTGTGCCTCTGCCCAAGAGGGCAGAGCGATAGAGCCCTCCTTTTTACCGTGAAATGCGGCAAAAGTCACGTTTGCGCTTCCAAGGAGGTGGACTACTAACTGAATGTTTTGCAAGTGCTTTCATACTGTAAAATACAGGTTCTGCATCTATTAGATTTTCTTATTGACTTGTTTTGTGCACTGTATTTAATCTAACAGTAACTTATGCTTGTAAATACTAAAAAACGGTTAGACATTGCATTTTAGGCGCTTGTTTAATTCGTTACATTTTTTTTATTGTTGAAGAGTGCTGGAGAAAAGGTATGTGTGCATTGCATGTAGCTTAGAAAATGAAAATCACCTAGGGGGTGAATAGGTGATTATGCTAATCAATGCACAATAAAAAAAAATTTGATGCAACAAGTGAATATAACTATGAAAATGAAGAGCAAGTACAATGTTGCAAAAAAAATGTGAAGCAAGTAGATAAAGCAATGAATATAAAGTTAGCAAGAATTAAGAGTAAGTAAGAACAAGTAAACCAAACGCAAACACGAAGAATTTTTCCGAGGTTCGAGCACCCAGCTCTACGTCCCCGCCTTCACCCAGAAGGATTTCTAACAACTATAACTTCACAAAGAGGTTACAAATACACCAGAGTACCCAACTCTACAATCTCAAGTACAAATTCTCTCTTAGTGATCAAAAGATCACAAACTATCTTTTGCAAACGCCTCTTTCCCTTACAAGAGACTGTAGAGTAATGGTTAGAATTGAAGCTCAAATAGTGTAAGTGAAAAAGGAAATGAACTAGAGAGAGTTTAGAAAATGAAACTTCAGCGATGAGAGAATCTTCAACACAAAAACCAAGGACCAAACTCTCTTGAAAGCTTTAGAAAACTTTTGAAACTTTTGTATATAGCTTGATTGTTATTATTCTTGTGAAAACATAACCCTAATCACCACTATTTATAGGATAGGGTTAGGGATCAAAAGGTAAACACATATAATGTTAATTAGGAAGATTTTGACCCATAAAATATCCCCTAAATACGTTTAGAAACGAAAAACACAAATTTAAAACGTGTTTAAAACACTAGCCGTTATGGCTGAAACGGCTACCTCGGTCGACCGGCCGGTCGACCGGGATTCAAACAAAAAGAGCCGTTGCAGGCCATCGGTCGACCGCCCGGTCGGCCGAAATAAACAGAGAGCGAATGTCTTACAGTCAGGCAGGTTCCGGTCGGCCGCACGGTCGACGTGCAACATGCACACGGATACGCACTGCTGCCAGAACCTCGGTCGACTGGGTCGGTCGACCGGCTTTACCTGGCACAGGGTCGGTCGACCGGACGGTCGACCGGCTCAGGCCAAAAGCTGAAATTTAAACATAATTTTAAGGAGATTTTGATATGTAATAAAAATTTTTGATATGAAACATGTATAATGCCTAAAATTGAGTTTATAAACAAAAGTCTTTGTATTAAAATATTTTGTATATCTTTATAGAGAATATTTCTAGGCAATGCATGTGCGTGTGTGTTTGAATATTGAGCTTCAATCCTAATCACTATTCTTTAACAAAACTACAAAAACTAGAAACAAAATTAATGAATTATCTTGAGCAATCTTGAAGTCTGAGCCATGTAAAATCTTGCTAGAGCCTTCTCTTTTATGATCCTTCCTTGATGTGCCATAAGACTTCTTTACTCCATGAACCTAGAAGATCTTGCAATAGCTAAGCAATGGCTTCCAAACATGGTACAAAACCTGAAACTTATCTTGAACAAACTTATTAGTACCAAATAGCTCTTATTTGTTTTGTTATCATCAAAACTCTAAACAAATGGAGAGTGTAACCTTTTGGGCCAACAATCTCCCCCTTTTGATGATGACAAAACAAATAGGCTATGTTAAAAAAATAAAGGAGAGGTCTAAGCTCCCCCTCAAATTATGCTATATTTAAATAATTAAAAAACAATGTAATATGCAAGCAAAAACCATGAAACTAAAAATCATGAGGTATAAAATACTTGCAAAACACGCAAACTCTAAATACAAGAAAATCATAAACACTTTGTAAAAATAAAAACAAAGTAATTAAAAAACAATGTAATATGCAAGCAAAAACCATGAAACTAAAAAGCATGAGGTATAAAACACTTACAAAACACGCAAACTCTAAATACAAGAAAATCATAAACACTTTGTAAAAACAAAAACAATACAAACTCAAACCTTATTCTCCCCTTTTTTGTCATACATCAAAAAGGATAAAAACTTTTATTCAATAACACAAATATTTAGTTCACCATAAATAAAGGAGAATCTAGAAAAATCAAGTGGTTTAGTGAAAATATCGGCAAGTTGCAAATCCGTTGAAACATAATCAATATCTATATCACCTTTCTCAAAATGATCTCTAAGAAAGTGATACCTAATCTCAATGTGCTTGGTCTTACTATGTTGATTTGCATTTTTGGTCATATGAATAGTACTAGTATTATCACAAAATTTTTTTATATGATCATAATGCAAATCATAATCAAGGAGAGTATGTTTCATCAAAAGGACTTGTGCACAACAAGCCCCCGCTGCAACATACTCCGCCTCGACGGTTGATAGAGCTACGGAATTTTGTTTCTTAGAGGACCATAAAACAAGACAATTACCAAGAAATTGACATGTCCCACTAGTACTCTTTCTATCTACTCTACAACCCGCATAGTCAGTATCCGAATAACTTGTCATTGAAAAATCTCCGGTTTTCGGATACCATAGACCCATTCCAATTGTGCCCTTAATATAACGAATAATGCGTTTTACCGCAATAAGATGGGACTCTTTAGGACACGATTGGAATCTAGCACAAAGACACACACTAAACATTATGTCCGGCCTACTTGCCGTCAAATAAAAAGACTACCTATCATGTTTCTATACAATTTAATATTAACATTTTTATCTTGGTCATCCTTATCAAGCTTGACTGTAGTTGCCATGGGAGTGTTGCAAACTTTTGAGCTTTCAAGTCCAAACTTCTTTACGAGTTCCTTTGCATACTTGGCTTGACATATGAAATTCCCATCTTGCAATTGCTTGATTTGAAGTCCAAGAAAGAAATTCAATTCACCCATGGAAGACATTTCAAACTCACATTGCATAACCTTTTCAAACTCCTTGCATAACAACTCATTAGTAGAACCAAAGATTATATCATCAACATAAATTTGCACAATTAAAATGTCATTATCAACATGCTTAGTAAAAAGAGTTGTGTCTACTTTGCCTTAACAAAATCATTTGAAATGAGAAAACTAGAAAGCCTTTCATACCAAGCTTTTGGAGCTTGTTTCAATCCGTACAAAGCTTTATCAAGTTTAAAAACAAAATTGGGATGAACATGATCAACAAAACCGGGAGGTTGTTCAATATAAACTTCTTCATTTATAAAACCATTTAAAAATGCACTTTTCACATCCATTTGAAAAAGTTTAAAATTTTTAAAAGATGCAAAAGCTAGTGTTATCCGTATGGCTTCACGCCGTGCTACGGGTGCAAAGGTCTCCTCAAAGTCAATTCCCTCAACTTGAGTGTAACCTTGGGCCACTAATCTAGCTTTATTCCTAATGACATTACCGGACTCATCCATCTTGTTTCTAAGATCCACTTAGTACCATTTATTGGTCTATCGTGGGGCCTAGGAACAAGGTGCTAAACTTGGTTGCGCTCAAATTGATTGAGTTCCTCTTGCATGGCTAGCAACCAATATGAGTCCGTCTCGACTTCGAGGATACTTTTGGGTTCAAAATGAGAAATGAATGCAAAGTTACCACATAAGTCATGGAGCTTAGAGCGAGTTGTTACCCCTTAGATACATCACCTATGATGAGTTCCTTGGGGTGATTTGTAGCGTATCTCCAATATTTAGGAAGTGGTTGAGAATCTTTCACTTCATCCTTATGAACATCACCAATGGGTTCTTGCTTTTCTTCTTGAGCGGGTGAGTCCTTCAAGGATAGTCTCTCCATGTTTTCACCTAATGGGTCAATTTCTATAACATTCTCAACAACCACATTAGATTCTTCAAATTTAACATGCATGGATCTTCAATGGTAAGGGAAGATCTATTGAATACTCTATAAGCTTTACTAGTAGAAGAATATCCAACAAAAATAGTTTCATAAGCCTTAGCATCAAATTTACCTAAGTTATCTCTAGTATTCAAAACAAAACACTTGCATCCAAAAATTTTGAAATATGAAACATTAGGTTTTCTAGAATGATACATTTCAAAAGATGTTTTGGAAGAATTTTTACATTGATATGTAGTATGCGGTGTTTACGGCCTTGGCCCATAGATATTGAGGGAGGTCATATTCACTTATCATTGTCCTAGCCATCTCTTGAAGTGTTCTATTTTTCCTTTCTACAACTCCATTTTGTTGTGGAGTTCTAGGACATGACATTTCATGCTTGATTCCCTTTTCATCACAATAAGTCATGAAGAGTTGGTTAACAAACTCACCACCTCTATCACTCCTTATTTTCAAAATCGAAAAACCTTTTTCTTTTTCAACCCTTTTCGAAAAATCTTGAAATGAGAAAAAGTTTGATCTTTATTTTCCAAAAAGAAAACCCAAGTAAATCGGGAAAAATCATCAACTAAAACAAATGCATATCTACTACCATTTAAGCTTTTAGTTTTAGTAGGTCCAAAAAGATCCATATGAATTAATTCTAATGGCCTTGTTGACATGATATCCTTGATTGGTTTGAAGGAAGACTTGGTTTGTTTCCCAAGTTGGCACGCACCACAAATGCGGTCTTTCTCAAACTTCAAGTAAGAAATACCCTTCACTAATTCCTTAGAATTAATCCTAGAAAGATGGTCAAAAGATGCATGTCCTAATCTTCTATGCCAAAGCCAAGAATTTTCATCAAAAACATTCAAGCATTTAGTAGAACAATCCAAATTAAGCATGTCAATGATATAAACGTTATCATCACGAAATCCGGTGAGAATACAATCATTGGTTTTGCAATCAAAAATCTTGCAAGAAGAGTCATCAAAAACAACTTTAAGTCCACGATCACAAAGTTCACTTATACTAAGCAAGTTATGTTTTAAACCATCAACAAGAACAACATTTCTATAATAGGAGATGCACCAATTTGAATGTTACCTATACCGATGATAGTACCCTTGGAGTCATCCCCGAAGGTGACGGTGCCACTTTCCATGTACCTTAATAGGGTTGTAAAGTTGTTGATATCCCATGTCATGTGTCTCGAACAACCACTATCAAGGTACCACCGCTCCTTACGTCTTGGAGCCTTGGTATGTACCTTCATCAAATAGCTTAGGACTTGATTTTGGTACCCACATTTTCTTGGGTTCTAAAGGGTTAGTGCCATGAACCCAAACAAGATTATTTGATCTATTTACTTGGTCATAACAAAACTTAGCCAAATGTCCATTTTTACCACAATAAGTACATCTATACACTCTACCATATTTAAAAGCATAGTGTGTGTGAGACTTGTGAGCATGTGTGGATTTAACATGAGTGTTGTGTGAAGTGTGAGCATGAGAAATCTTAACATGAGAATCTTTAACATGAGAAGTGTGCTTTTTAGAAAACTTTTCTTCAAGTTTCTTTGTGTTAAAAGCACAATCTTTCAAAACCTTCTCAAAATCAACCATTTTAGTTTTTAAAGAAGAAATTCTTTTTCATCAATCTTAGGAAATTTTGCTTTGCAAGCAACTTTATAAGCACTAAATTCTTCTTGGATAGAAATGAGATTGGAAGAAATTTCATCCTTTTCTTTAGAAACCATAGCGAGTTGATTTTTAAGAAAAGCAACTTCTTTTTCCAATTTTGAACACTCAATCTTTTTATTATCATATGTTTCGGAGAGTTCAACAAAAGCATGTACAATAACTTCTTTAGTTAATTCATCATCTTCATCAAGAGGTTGTGGGGTTACCTTTGGAGTGTTTGCCATGAAACACATGTTCGCCGTGTCCATCTCGTCTTCGGATTCGCTTTCCGAATCCCATATGGCTTTGTAGGCTTTCTTTTGACCGGCTTCTTTGGCTTGAAGGAGGAAGTCATCTTCTTCTTGAAATCCGGGCAATCAGCCATGATATGTCCGGGCTTTCGGCAATTGTAGCAAATGATTCTTTTCTCCTCTTTTCCTTCAAACTTCCTTCTAAATTTGAGCTTGTTCTTCTGGTACATTCTCTTAACATTTCGCACAAGAAGGGAGAGCTCCTCATCTTCTTCTTCATCTTCTTCATCGTCCTCAAGAGTGGATGACGACTTGAAGGCTATGGACTTCTTCTTTAGCGGAGCAGCCTCTTCTCTTGCCTTCTTTTCCATCTCATGGGTCTTTAAGTTCCCAATGAGACTCGTGAGGTCCATTTCATCCTTGTCGTTCAATTCTTTCAAGGTGGTGGCTTTTATCTCCCATGATAAAGGAAGAGCCCGAATCACTTTTCGCACCTTTTGGTCATTGGAGATATCATCACCTAAAGAGGAAAGAGCATTGGTAATTTTAGTAAACCTTGTAATCATGCAATCAATGATGAAATCATGCAATCAATGGTTTCATCATCAATCATTTTAAAAGATTCATATTGGGACCTTAAGAGATCTATCTTAGCTCTCTTAACTTGTGAAGTCCCCTCGTGTGTGACCAACAAATGTTGCCAAATCTCATAGGTGGATTGGCAATGCATTACCCGTGTAAGGTCATCCTCATTCAAGGCGGTTAGGAGGGAGTTTTGGGCCTTTGAGTTAGCCTCATATTCTCTAAAGGTAAAGTCGGACCATGTGCTTTCATCACTATCGGGTCTAACATAGGGTTTGGTCAAGGATTTTGCCACTAAGCTACCTAAAGATTGTAAAAAGATAGTCATCCTAACCTTCCAAATAGAAAATTAAGTCCATCAAATTTAGGAGGGGTTTTGATGTTGTCGGCCATATTTACTAGTGAATGACAAATGGAATGCAAATGTAGATTAGTAAATTTTAAGGATCTCTCTAAGGATGTTAAGCCAAACCTAGAGTCCAAGCTCTGATACCAATTGAAAATCACCTAGAGGGGGGGTGAATAGGTGATTATGCTAATCAATGCACAATAAAAAAAATTTGATGCAACAAGTGAATATAACTATGAAAATGAAGAGCAAGTACAATGTTGCAAAGAAAATGTGAAGCAAGTAGATAAAGCAATGAATATAAAGTTAGCAAGAATTAAGAGCAAGTAAGAACAAGTAAACCAAACGCAAACACGAAGAATTTTTCCGAGGTTCGAGCACCCAGCTCTACGTCCCCGCCTTCACCCAGAAGGATTTCTAACAACTATAACTTCACAAAGAGGTTACAAATACACCAGAGTACCCAACTCCACAATCTCAAGTACAAATTCTCTCTTAGTGATCAAAAGACCACAAACTATCTTTTACAAACGCCTCTTTCCCTTACAAGAGCCCTGTAGAGTAATGGTTAGAATTGAAGCTCAAATAGTGTAAATGAAAAAGGAAATGAACTAGAGAGAGTTTAGAAAATGAAACTTCAGCGATGAGAGAATCTTCAGCACAAAAACCAAGGACCAAACTCTCTTGAAAGCTTTAGAAAACTTGTTTTAATCCCCTCCTCTCTCTATAAATAGAGAGGGTTAGTCTCTTGCAAAATCACCAAGAAAAATACCTAGTTTTAAAAGTTTGAAAAAGAAAGAAAAGTTTTCAAAGCTCTCAATTCTCTCTTGCATTCTTGGCTATTTTTTTCAGTTGTGTTTTCAAACAAGTTTCATTTACAACTGAGTTTGTTTTTCTCACTACACTTCTAGAGCCAAAAATCCCATCCTCATTCTATAAGAACGTTGTAAAGAGAAAGTTTGTAAGAAGTTTGTGATCCTTTTGGTGATCACTTGGCTACTTGTTCCTTCTTCTTGTTCTTGTTGAGATACCTCTTCGGTAGAGGTTTGTAAGTGGTGGAGTTCGATACTTCGGTCTTCGGTAGACCTTGTAAAGTCCTTGGTGGATAGTGGAAACCCTTCACGGCGGTAAAGGCGGGGATTAGAGCGGTGGCTCGAACCTCGAAACAAATACTTTGTGTTTGCGATTGGTTTTGTTCTTGCTCTCTATTGCTCTTTACTTTTAGTTTGTGTTATTACTTTCATTTCTTGTGATATATCTTGTGTGCACTTCATTATTGCTTCCAATTCATTTCTTGTTAACTTATCGATCAATTCTCATATGACAAGATTGCAATACGCACCTTAACTCTTATCTAGAGGAATCACGAGGAAGGAGTTCGAACCCTTCACAGGGCATCCGGCTTCTAGTCTTGTTTTGGGAGATCGTTGCATCATTCATTCATACTTGTTTTAAAAAGATTGTTAGATTAGCATTTACACCTATTCACCCCCTCTAGGAAACTAAAACTGAGTAGACGTTGTCCCTATGGACATCTCGGACTCAATAGGAGATTGACCTAAGGAGAAAGTTGTTAGAGTATGACTCAAGTCAAATCGGTATCAAAGGATAGAGATTGAGAGGCAAAATCTCGAAAAATAGTGGTTTGGCATAATTAGGCCAGTTGCTCAAGAACCTCCTACTGATCTTGTTCCTACCTGCCTAATCAACTTATGGTCAAATTGTTGCAATATACCTCCCGTGGACAATCTAACCAGTTAGAAGTCATCTAGGTCTGAGGTCTATCCTAACATAAACGAGTTTTTCTTTATTTTCCTTGTTTATTTGTTTATTTGTTTTTGTTTGTTTTTGTGAGATATGGATTATAACCATAATTTTTTCAACTTTAATTCAAATCCATATTTCACCCTGACATCATTTGATTCGAGTAATACCAACCCGACATTACATTACTTTAACCAACCAAGTATGCCGGATTGGTCTTATCCGAATCAGTATATGTCCCAACCCCAGTATTATGGGCAAGACTAGAACAATCATCTCCACTCTTCACTGAGTCAGTAGGGATACAACTTTCCTGAGTCATTTTATCAACCACCTTACCAACATTCATATGATTCTTATCTAGAACAATCGATAGAAGAAAAATCTGACTTCGATAAGACTCTAGAAGTGATCGAGCGATGAATTCAAAATGTAAAAGACTCACGAGCCCATTAAAATTTCAAATCTAAAATTCTTACTCTATTTTTCAAGTCCCACAATAACAAGAAGAACCTACTCACTTAGAAAAAAGTATAGAATCCATGATTCAGTCCCGAAATGATTATATTCAGTCCCGAAATGATTTTCTCAATAGGTTAGAAGCACAAATAGATCATTTGGTCATACAATTAATGATGAAAATGAGAAAACTCTCCCTACCCAATTTTGACTATTCCCGATTCTCTTAGCCATATTGATAGGAACCAAGAATCAAGGTGTCTTGGAGACTTTAACCAAGATTCAATTTTTTCACACTAATTTGAACTTGACCAATCCCAATTTTTAACGAATTGACAAGTTTTCACTTTAAGAAAATTGAACTTGATTGTGAATGTGATCCCGAACCCTAACTTTGTGATTCAATATCAATTTTTGACTCTATGTTGATTGCAGTATCCTTACCTGATTTGGACCCAATTCTGAGCCAACATTGATTCTTGTACCTATAGAGCTTCAAATTGAACCACCGATTTTGGAAAATCATATTCTATTGATAGAAAAAGAATATGAATTTCAATTCTTTGATTTAGAACCAACTCTTAAACCAAAACTGACTCTTCAACCTAAACTTGATCTTTAAGTTAAATTTTTGAGTCAGTGTTGGTTCCCGTTCCTTTCATTCTGGAGCCCAAATCATCCATTTCATCGAATCACATTCCTTTGTTGGATCAAGGTATAAACCATAATGACTCCGAGATGATATTCCAAGAATAGTCATATAAAAGGGATAATTTTCATGTTAGAATCTTGCATGATCCTAATCAACTAGGGGATGGTAAAACTGTAAATAGGAAAGAAGTCATTAAAGGTGGATTCTTTGAAAATCCACATTACTTAGATTAGGCAGTAACGCTTGACCCAATCCGCCCACCACCACAACCACCACCTTAAGATAATATTTTTCCTCCCCTTTCATCTTTTTCATGCATATATGCATTCATTCATACAATGAGGATAATGCATGAGATAGGTGTGGGAGAGAGTTCTAACATAACATAGGTTTTCTTTTATTTATATAAAAAATATTTTCTTTTTCTTTTAAAAACTTTTTGAAAAGAGAAACAATATTTTGACCTAATTTTTGTAAGAAATTAAGTTAATTTTAAGGAATAAAAGAATCATAATTAGGATTTCTTATACTTAGTCAAAATAAGATTATTTGTTTGATTTTAGTTTTAGGAAGAAATTGAAAAGGTAATCCAGTCTTGAATTTTACCTTGAAGAAATTTGCATACTTTATACACTTCACGCTTAGGGTTCAAAAACAAAGATTCTTATGCCTTATAAAAAGAAAAAAGAAAAAAAGAAAAAATATATTATATATTAAAATCTTCCGATTAAGTTGGGTATTTGTGTCTCATAAAGTATAAGTATTCACGCCTAAAAGTGATCCTTATTACAAATAAAATTCTTAGTTTTGTGACCTTATTTGCTTGAGTTCTTAAAGTCCTTGGGGTGTTTTCTCACCCGGTGCCCCAAGACCTTCCGGTATGGGAGTCACCGACTAAAGGCTCGTTACATGAGCGAATTAGAAAGCCTAATCGAACTAAGAGATACTACCACCAAAATATGTAAAATAAGGCATAAGAGTTAAAGTAGAAAAATTCTTAGTCAAAACATTCATGGTCACAAGGTTCATATGACTTAGGCTAAACTAAAAAACTAGGTAAGAAATACAGTTTTAATTCTTACCTTGATTGATAACAAGTTTCGTATAGAGATTAAGTGTAGGAATGAATAGTTTTGTGATCCGACTTATAGGTTACTTCTTTTTGCAAGAATACTTCAAATATATCTTCACTCTTTCAAAATACGTTTTCAAAATGCTAACGTTTTCAAAATACTAACACTTTATTTTTCTTTCTTTATGAATTTTGTGGGTGTAATTCACTGAAAACTCTCAGGAGACTATAACTCATCCTCTAGGGGGCTGTTTACTTTCAAGGAATGAACGGAAGTAAGAAAATAGGGAAGTGTCATTTCTCACTTCTCTATCTATCCAAACACCAAAAAAGAAAAATGAAAAGATCTATTTTCCTTTTCTCTTTTCCCTTTACACAACCATTTCCTCACTTTCAGGGTGCTACAGTCAATTTTGTGGTCATCTGAATCTCATTTGTAATAAGTTGTAGCTCAAAACAGTTAATTTTATAATCATGTAAATTTCACTTGCATTCTAATTATAGTCCAATTTTTATTTTTCTTAGTTAAATTTTATTTTAATATTATTTTGCGGTCAACTTTGTGGTCAACTTTTTCACTTTCACTTCCACATTACCATCCAAACACTAAAAAAGATATAATATTTTTTAAATCACACTTTCCAATAACATCCAAACACCGACAAACTTATTAACCAATTCTCAAGTTCCAAAGGAAACTATTACTACTTCCTTACTTTCTCACTTCCTGACATTCACCCATAACCAAACAGCCCCGAAGTGTAACCCGTGAGTTATTAAACCCCAATTTAATATATTTATTGGGTTAATGATAATTTTTAGAAATTATATTGATTATTAAATTAATTATTTTTGTATGAAATGAATTTCGGTAATTCATTGAATCCGAAATGGAATAAATTGGATTATTTTAATACATATGGTAATTAAATTGTTATGAGTAATGGAATATGGTGAAAAATGTGAAAACATATGAAGGTATATATTTTTGTTGAAATACTTGTATTTATATACCAAGTATTGGTATTTAAATTTATTGTAATTATATTTTATGAATTGGGAGAAATGAAGAAAGAAAAAGAAAAGAAATTATATAATAAATAAATAAATAATTGATGAGTATGGGTACAATTATTGAGTATGAGAGTGGGATAGGAGTAGGTGGGGGAAAAAGATAAAAATCTCTCTTCATCTCTCTCCCTGATTCATATTTTCCCCTCTCTAGAGATTTTTTTTCCCACTCTCCTTCTCTCTCTCTCTCTCTCTCTCTCTCTCTCTCTTGGGTCTTTGGCTGGCCGATGGGCCAGTCGTGGCACTGCCGCTGCCGCCGGCAACTGGGAGGAGCAGCGGTGACAACTGGGGCTTCCCCCCATCTCTCTCTTTCCCTATCTCACTCTCAATCTCTCCTTATCTATTTCTGTTGGCCTCATCTCACCCTCTCCCTCTCGTGGTGTTGATCGCAGCATAGGGTGCCAGAGTGGGCGGCGTCGGGCAGGGCCGGCCAGCCCATAGCGGCGACGGCTAGCCCTGGCAGCCAGGGGACGACAACAATTGCCCTCTCCTCCATCACCCTCTTGCTCTCTTACTCTCTCCCTTTCATTTCCTTCTATCTCTGTGGACTCCGGTCAGTGGTAGGTGTCGGAGGAGGCGCGAGGGCGATGGCTGGGTAGGAGGCCGCTGCCGACGGCCGCGGGGGCCAGACGGTGCTCGGGAACAGCAGCAACAGTTGATGCTGCTGTTGTCTTGTAGAAGAAAGGAAAGAGAGGGAGAGTTGTGCGGGTTTGGGTATAGGTTCTGACCCAACCCGTTAGAGAACCCGACCCGATCCATTAATTAAAGAAAGGTAAAATTTCAATTAGGCCCTTGTGATTTATAGAATTTACAAGATGAACCCTATTTCATATCTAACCTTGTTTTGTATCTCCTGGGTATTCGGGCGATATCTCGGCCAGGATTCGGACAATTCTGGAGCTGTAGGATTCGTGGAGACGAGAGCTACACACCCAGAATGTTAGTACATAATGTCGAGTAATTAGGAGACTGGCAGACCTGGCAACGGTGAGTGGAGTCTTCCCGGTTCTATTTAAAAGCTTTGATTCAATAAAAATTATGATTATGAGTGATAGAAATTATTGATAATATTATTGTACAGGTAATATAGTTGTGAAAGCTAATAATGGTGATTTGTGATTGGGTAAGGAGTAGTTCAAACTGTGAAGACCCGGTGAGTAGACTAAACAATGATAGAACAAGAAACCGATAATAGATCGTGAATACTGGCTAATTAATAAGATATTAATGGATATTAATTAAGACAAAAGAGCAATAGTGATATCAATAATTATGGAATCAGAACTGTAGAACCGGTAGTGTTAAAACTGATATTAGTTAGATTTAGGATAGTTTTTAAACTGAATTAGGTAAATAAGAACCTCTGTATAATAGATACAGTATGAGATGAATAACATATTAGTTGAAATATTGGTAAGTATCTGTTAATATTGTCAACCCAAATGGAATCAGGACAAATTGATTAATTAGTAACTGTGAATGTGAACCGACAACAGTGCAATTGATAAAATGATTAGAAATGAGCCGAATAAGAGTAATTGGTAATAATTCCGGGCATTTTCAGGTAAATTTGATAAATAATCTGAATACTGAGAATATTTCGGTTAGTCTTGAGATTCATATCTCTATAGTGTTACTGATAATATTGAATCGGTAATGGATAGACAATTATCCAGATGATTGGATATTAGTAATACAGACAAAAGATTGAGTATAGAGTCAATGTGATTAGTAATTCAGTGTCAGTAATTGATACATGTTTATAGAGTTACATTGTTCGGTGCGGAAAAGAGATTTCGCCGTAAAATTTCCTTGAATCAGTTGAAAGATTACAACAAAACAATATTCCGACTACAAGGGAGGGAGGATGCTTGAATCTTCCCTTTGTTTAAATCTGGGTTCTTCGTGTGGCGATGGAGAGTGAATCTCGTTCTCCGTTGACCAGATGACCGTCCTGGACCGTCGGGGGTCTTCTCTTCGGCCGGTAGGGGAGTAACTCAGCTCCGGCTACCAAACTCTCAAAGAGGAGGTAGGCGAAGATAGGCTAGTACTCAGTAAGCCTGTTGAAGAATCTCTTCTCTCTCGGTCGTCGACGTCGGGCTTCTTTCTCTCGATGCCTTGATCTTTTGACCCTTTGGATTCAAATCTTCCACCAATCGACCAAAAATCCCCCCACCACCATAGCCAACAGGACTATTTATAGGGGTCTTAGGGGTGATCGTGCCCCCTAAAAATGCGCCTGAATGAGGGCCACTACCCGCCATACGCGCGGTAACTGACTCCCCACGATCTGGGCGATTGCAACTGAGACGCGGATTTCAGACTAAACGCGCCTTGATGCTGAGACGCGAGCTTCAGTCCCTTGCGTCTTGGATGCTGAGACGCGAGCTTCAGTCCCTTGCGTCTTGGATGCTGAGACGCGGGCGTCGAGCCAACGCGCCTTGATATTGAGACGCGGGTTTCGGGCCGACGCGCTTTGATGTTAAGACGCGGGCTTCAGGCCGACGCGTCTTGAAGTTGAGACGCGGGCTTCAGGCTGACGCGTCTTGAAGTTGAGACGCGGGCTTCAGTCCCTTGCGTCTAATGTTTAAGACTGCTTCTTTGATGGCTTGCCTGGTTAGTCATTTTTAGACAGCCTACAGAACCCCCTCCAAAGTTTCCGATATTCCGCAGTCGAATGGGACGGATTTCGGAATACTTTGGACTTAAACCGCGTTCGCCTTTGTGACTGGACTGTTGATGCTTCGGGTTTGATCTTATCCGAATTTGGTCTTCGTGAGTGTACTGTTGAACTCTTAGAAGCCGTCAGAGTCGATCGTGTTGAGTGTCTAGATACACAGCCTAGACCTCCCCAATTGCTTTTAGTCTGTCACGGGTGCGTTTTTGGCTGGGAGTAGTTGGTTGTCTGTTGGCGCTAGTGTACTGTTGAACTGTCTTGCAGACGCATGAAACTGGACGCAGGCTCCTTTTTGAAAGCAGACGCAGGAGACTGGACGCAGGCTCCTTTTTAGAAAGCAGACGCAAGAGACTGGACGCAGGCTTCTTTTTGAAAAGTAGAAGCCACTTTGAAGACGCAGCGTCTATAGGGTAGACGCGATGTTGGTCAGACGCGAACTCCTTAGAGGGGACGCGACCTTCAGAAAGCATTCTTGGAGATGCTGATGGGGCATGTCCGGTGCGTTTTCTGGGCGCGAACTTTGTGCTATATCATGATTACGCCGCCAGCTGGCCTGGGGAAACGGCGAAATTTCGCCTTTTGGCGCGCGGATCTCGCGGTTCATTAAATGAACTTCTCCACGTGTCGGCTTCTGATTTGCGGCGGGGTCGCGACGCATGATCTTCGCCGCCGGTTGTGATTTTGTTACACGCGTCAAGTGACGGTTCGCTGCAGCGTCCCTTGGGTCACGCGCCGGTATCTCTGCGCATCCCCGTGCCTATAAAAGGCCACTGTTTGGAGAACTTCATCTTCTTCTCCGCATTCGTTTCTCTGAGATTTTTAGAAAAGAAGAAATTTCTTCCTCTGTTCCTAGCTTCAGACCAAACTCACCATGGCACCAAAGACTAAGCCGACCGCCTCCTCCTCAAAGGCGACCACCACCGAGGCCCGGAGGGGCGTCTCCTCCTCTGCGCAGGACTTCGTCCTCCAAGGCCTCCAAGGTAGTGTGCCTTAGGCAGAACTGACCCTTAAGGACTTAAAGCGCGTTTGATTCCCCAGACGCAGTCTTTGGGATGATAACCGGGGCGCGGATTAGATAGTCTGACGCCCAAGAGCTGTGCTTCGGGTCCTTCACTTAGAATTTCTAACTGTGGAGGTCTCTGGACGCAGCTTACAGAACGCAGATTTGATCTTCGCGTTCTGTGTCATCAGGCGCCAATTTGATGAATCTGGCGTCTGAGTCCAAGTGCTTAGAAATCTGGAATGCAAAAGGGAGGTAGTTATTCTCCTTAACTTCTGGCGGTTGTGGTGACGGAAGAATTAAGGTGGATAACTCCCTCCTTTTTGCACCCCAGAAGTAACATCAAGGACATTCCATGAATCTGGCGTCTGAGTCAAGTACTTTGAAGTTCCACGTCTTGGTTTGCAGAACGCGGATTTGATCCTTGCGTTTCTGTGCCATCAGGCGCTAATTTGATGAATCTGGCGTCTGAGTCCAAGTACTTTGAATTTTTTTACAAGTCTTGGTTTGCAGAACGCGGATTTGATCCTTGCGTTTCTGTGCCATCAGGCGCCAATTTGATGAATCTGGCGTCTGAGTCCAAGTACTTTGAATTTTTTTTTTTTACAAGTCTTGGTTTGCAGAACGCGGATTTGATCCTTGCGTTTCTGTGCCATCAGGCGCCAATTTGATGAATCTGGCGTCTGAGTCCAAGTACTTTGAATTTTTTTACAAGTCTTGGTTTCAATCTTTGCGTTCTGTGCTTCTTGACGCAGATTTGCGGGTCTGGACGCGGATTTGATGATTCCTGCGTCCAGTATCTTTTCTGCGTTTGGACGCAGAACACTTTGTATTTTTCTTTACTTTTGGTAAAGCATATTTTTCTTTACTTTTGGTAAAGCATCTGACTTAAGTGTCTTTATCTTTTTGCAGCACCGCAACCTGCTACTTCACTCCCCAAGATACGCCATTTTGGGCATGTAGGTGGAGCTGACCGGAACCTGACCTTTGTGCTGCAAAGGACTGCCCCTGTAACTGCCGACCAGTCGCCGGCTCGTGAGAAGAAGCTCTCAAATGTCGAGATGAGGACTCTTCGAGTGCTGATGACCGATGCAGCATTCGTCACGGATGACGGCATCCCGCTGAAGAAGCCCGCCTTCTTCTTCGGGGATCATATCCACGATGGCGGCCATTGCGTGCATGAAGGGACTTACACATGGCTCCGTCAAATAGGGGGCAGAAGGTTCTTTCTCCCGGCCATGGATAGGATGTACCCTATGTTCTATTACCAGCATATGTCCGTCCCGCGGAAGATGGAGTTTGACCTCGCTCGATATGCTCCTGAGGTTACCCTTGGCGATCTGGGCTCCCACCACCAAGTGCACCGTCATGACGGCCATGACGCGTCAGTTATCGGCCTTTTCCCTGGATCGCGCAAGAGGGAGATCCCGTCTGGAGAGATACCGCACGTTGGCTCCACCTTCCTCAACATGTTCATGGCAGCGGAGGGTGACTATCCAGTTACGTTCCGTGCATATGGGTGGATCTATTCCCCAGCGAACTACTGGTGGGGCAGGATGGTTGGCTTTGTCCTTACCGAGCTCGGGGATTTGCTGAAGGGTGTAGGACTGTACTCAGCGGTCAGGGCCGTACAGTGGGGGATCCCTCAAAGTTCTCAAAACTTCTTTGGGATCCTAGAACGTTACAATCCCTTGACGGGGACGTTCTTTACTCCAGTCGGGGAGATGGGCCTTGCCTTGCACGAGCTGCATGAGGTCTCGGGACTGGTAACAGGGGACATGCCTTATGAAGAATATGTTCCGACCGCTGTGGAGCTTCGCCATGTGAAGGAGGAGTTTCCCCGGATATATGAGACCTACTGGGAAGTGCTATGTCACTTCCATATCTGCGGTCAGCTCACCAAATGGCGGTCGCAGGGGGTCACGTACCTGTCTTGGGCCAGTTATTTGTTCAACAATGTGAACACCAAAGACCACTTGATCACCCGATTGGCTCCCAGCTCTGATAGGGACATCGAAGACCGGATTGACCAGGCTCCCGAGAAGTTCTACACCACTGAGTCGAACGAAGATGGTTTCGACCCCGACTTGGTTTTTGAAAGCTTTCACCACCAAGCCCGGACTCCTATCTCCGATCGGGCGCTACTGGCAGGTTTTCTGATGCTGTGGCTAAAGCGTTGTGTGGTGCCCACGCTGCCACATGAAGTTGTAGTTGCCGATGTGGTGTATCCGGCGGTGCTTCTGGCCCATGGCAACCCTATAGCTCTTCTCCCGACCGTGATGGCTGGTATTCAGAGCGGGCTGCGGGCGCTGGCTAAAAGTTTTTGTGAGCCGCCAAAAACTGTGGATTCCGAGGGAAAGCCGTTCACGGACGCAGAGGGGAATCCAGTGGTGAAGCGTCCCAATCCTCGGGTTGAGCTGCCTTACACATACCTTATGGCCTGGTATGTGATGCACTGCCCCTCTTTGATGACGGCGGTGCGTTGGAAGGAGGACTCCGTCCCCTTCGTACAGCGATTGGAGGGTTCGAGGTGGCAGGATCCTTACATATATTACATCCGGAAGCGTCTTTCAGCCCCGACAAACTATCAGCTCAATCGTTGCCTCCTCCGGATTCCTGGTGCATCCTGCGGCGATCTACTTGTCGATTCCGCAGGCCCAGATGATTTCACGAGGTTATCCCCGGGAGCCTTCTGGTGGTTGCTCAATATTCGGCCCGGGTACATGCTTTTTCGACAAGGGACATCATGCACCATTGAGCCATACATGCCGAATCGCTTCGCTCGACAGTTCGGCTATGACCAGCTCTATATCGGGAACCCAAATGCTTATCTCGCCTTCGAAGGGAACTTGTTCGAGGGTGCTCGGGCCTGGTACTATAGTGTGGCTGGAGGGACAGGAACAACCTTCCGTTTACCTCTCGAAGCGCCCAAGTGCCAGATGAGTCTAAGCTATTGTACTTGGTACTCCCAAGCCGTCCAGACACCAGACTTTCTTCCGGCATCTTCATGTATCGAGAGCATCAATGCAAGTCTCGAGGGAAGGACAGAGTCCGGAAAACCAACGAGAGTCGTAGAGCAGTACCGAAGAGCTCGTAAGGAGGTCGGGAGAAGGACGGGGAGGGATCCACAAGCTACAGAGCCACGACCCCCAAGAGCAGAGCCACGAGCGACGATGGCGGAACCACCAACGACAAGGGCGGAGCCTCTAGCAACGAGGGGGGGCCACCAGCAAAGAGGTCTAAGCAGTTGGCGAGTAAGCGTCATCAACGCTCCACTCCTATTGCTGAACCAGCCCCAAAGAAGGTTAGGAGGGACTTGGCGTCTGAAGTCTCTCAATCCGGAGCCATCTCTGCTGGAGTTGAGGCGCTTCCTGAAGACCTTTTTGTCACAGTTGCGGAACCTCCGGAAGAGGGGGATTTACTCCCTCTAGTTCGTGCTCCTAGGTCGCACCACAGGCACCGCGAGGTTGTGGAGGAAGGGGAATTCATCGAACAATCGGCTGTTGCTGCTGATGTCACATCTCCAGAGATTGAAGCGGTGGGCGATGCAAATGTTGAGATTCTGGGAGTTGCAGCTCAGCTCAAATCTCCTTTTGCTCAGGAAAGGGGAGAGGAGGCACAGCAGTTGGGGTCTCCGAGCGTCTTTATCTCCAGTCTTAGGGCCGCCGACCCTAGTCCTACTACTGGAGTGATTGGAGGCAAGGCTCCGATTGTGGATTCTCCGGAGCTGTCGTCTTCTTCGCTCTCAGGGGCAAGCATGTTTGAGGACAAGGTTGACTATGGTGGTGAACCCGCTTCTCCTGATCAAAGTAAGTTCTTCCATATCTCAGAGGAGGAGATGTATGGGGGCGAATCATCGTCTGCACCATCAGTGGCGGCTATTCCTGTTGAAGGTACCTTTTCCACCTTCTGTTCAATTTTTCTTTGCATGTTGAAGAAAATGCCTTGACGTTTTTTTTTCATTTTATATTGTAGGGCCAGCCGGAGACGTCGGAGCTACAACCTCCTCACATATTAATGAGATGGTGAGAGAGTTGACCGGACCCCAGGGTATTGAGGCCTCAACTGCTGAGATGCCTTCAGAGGGGGCAGCTGCTGAGACTGGGGAGCCTTCCACTCTGCCAGAGGAAGAAGCCCTTACTGTGGTCGAGAAGGCTCGGGCGGAGGGTCCGATGGCAGGTCCACTCCCAGGAGATTGCACAGCTCAAGTTTCAAGTGCAGCTTCTGAGGAAATCGTGCTTGCCACTCCATCATTGGTCGCGGAAGTTCCCGCAGGGATAGCACCTCCAGAAGCACCAGTAGATGGTTCTACTCTCGCCGTATCAACGGTCAGTGCGACTCCTACGCAAAAAGAGCCGGCTTACATCCCTTCGTCTGAGATAGAAAGGGGGTCGGGGAGCGCCCCAGGTGATGATGAGGCGGACTTCCTGACGCGCAGCACGGTGCGACAGTTCTTTGAAGCGATGCGCTCATGCATCAACTTTATCCTTTCTGGGAGTCGCTCTTTTGACTTTGCCCGGAGATTTCTCGGGAATGTGGCCGAGAACATCGAACTAGTCGGGGGCCTTCCTCTTGCTCAGGCATGTATGCGGGTGGTGGATCAGTTGGAGAGTGATCTGAAAGAGCTGAAGTCTTTAGACGAAGCTGACTCCATTCATGAAGCCCAGGTCATCCTGGATAGCCTTCTTTCTACCCAAAGGCAAGAGCGACAGGAAGTGGAGGTGCAAATTGCTGAAGAGGTCAGTAACCTTGAACGTTCCCAGGCTGAATGTCAAAAGCTGATTGAGGATTCAGGGGAAACTGAGCTCGTCATGCAGACCACAGAGCTTGCTATTACCAATGCTCGGGCTGCTATTGCTAAAGCCCAAGCCATGCTAGCTGTCAATGAAGAGAAGCTCGTCGCCCTCCGGAAGAAGCTAGAAGAGCAGAAGGCTGCAAGGGTACGGGCTGAAGAGAGCCAGTCTGTTCATCTCTCCAGATTGGAGACTTTGCGAGCCCAGCTGGCTGAAAAACCCTGCCTATCTGAAGAGGAGCTGCGGGTCCAGGCCATGATGGAAGCTGAGAAGACACGTCAGCATGAGATGCATCGTCTCAGGGAGCGCATCCGTTCTCTACCAGATCGAGATTTTTAGCCTTCTCCTCTCCCCATCTTTTTTTTTTGTAACGCTCAATCTTATTTGTATAAGAGAGCGTTTTTGTATCACTTTCATATTTTTGGATATAAATAAAAGTGACACCCTCCTTTTTACTTCTTTTGTCTCGAACTCTTTGCCTTTGGTTGGACATGTAGGAGCAAGGAAGTCTTTTGATCTTTATCAAAATTATAATCATAATCTTAATAAGTCAACAGATATGAGGAAAGATCTTGTTTCAAGAACTTTCATGACACTGTCAGAGGTGTCAGCTTAACTTGACAGAGGTGATTTTTGGTGGACCTGCCACTTTGTGGAAAAAAGTGACAGGTGGAGTTCGTACCCCCAGGAAAGATGAACTTTTATCAAGGATTTGTGCTCAACTTGATTTCAGATCAGCTGGGGATGTTGATAGAAACATTGTTTATTGGTGTAATGTTAACCAACAATGCCTCCAGAACGAATTCGATATTCTGTTGAGGAGAATATCAAATAGGACTAGACTCGCGGGGAATCTAGGAAGGTCCTTACCGTTAGAGGTGTGATATTAACTTAACGGGTTGGAAATAGTCTTGTCAGAAGTGCAATGTTAACTTGACAAGGACATGAGTTAGAGGTGTGATATTAACTTAACTCATTGACATCTCAGTTTTATAAGGGAAAACTGAGGGGGTCACTGTCATAGGTGTAATGTTTAACTTAACAGTGAGGGTAATGCTAGAGGTGTAATGTTGAACTTGGCATTAGTCATCTCGGCTTGAAGAAGTCGAGGAAAGGTCATAGCCATAGGTGTATTGTTGAACTTAGCAATGACTCGGATGCTAGAAGTGTAGTGTTAACTTGGCATCGTTCGTCTCGGCTTAAGGAAGTCGAGGAAAGGTCATAGCCATAGGTGTATTGTTGAACTTAGCAATGACTCGGATGCTAGAAGTGTAGTGTTAACTTGGCATCGTCCATTTCAGCTTCGATATGGAAGTCTGAAGAAAGGGTGACTGTCAGAGGTGTAATATTAACTTGACGGGCACCTGATATACTGCTTAGAGGTGTAATGTTAACTTAAACAGTAGTTTGTCAGAGGTGTGATATTAACTTGACAAGAATTGGCTCTTGATAGGAGCAATTTGAGGACCTGTCATTCTATTGATGAGAATTGACAAGTGGAACTTGAAATGCCAGAGGTATAGTGTTTAACGTAGTACTGATTGCATTTTGTGGTCCTACCATTCTATGGATGAGAATTGGTAAGAGATTTTGGAGGAGAGAGTGGAATCAGGTCCACTTAGGATTTTTAGCAAACCCTCAGCTGTCAACGGATTTGAGGTGCCTTTACCAACTACCGTTTGAGTTGGGCTAGCCATGCTATTCCCCTCAGCATGATGAGTTGTCGAGGACTTATGTTGGACTTAAAAGCCAACGTTTTCCTCTATCCTTAGCCGTCGAAGGCGTCGGATGTTTGATCAGAGGTGTGGTTTTAACTTGATCGGCAGGATTTTTAGCAAACCCTCAGCTATCAACGGATTTGAGATGCCTTTACCAACTACCGTTTGAGTTGGGCTAGTCATGCTATTTCCCTCAGCATGATGAGTTGTCGAGGATTTATGTTGGGCTTAAATGCCAACGTTTTCCTCTATCCTTAGCCGTCGAAGGCGTCGGATGTTTGATCAGAGGTGTGGTATTAACTTGATCGGCAGAAGAACACCATCTAGGGATAGTATTTCTTCAGGAATTTGCCATTGATTGGCATCATGAGTGTATCGCCATCCGAGGTTATGAGGCGATACGATCCATTTGAGTAGACCGACTCTACTACAAACGGTCCTTCCCATTTGGGTTGGAATTTTCCTTTCGTCTTATGCGTCATGACCATGGGTCTCCGGACGGCTAAGACAAGGTCGCCTTTCTTGAAAGTCCGCGCTTTGACTTTCTTGTTGAAGGCTCTGGTAATGCGAGCTTGGTAAAGCTCGATCTGCTGCTGGGCCTGCAGACGCTTGTCATCTAAGGCTTCCAGTTCTTGGAGTCGCTGTCGATGCTTCTCCTCTGTTGTCATCTCGGCGGTCAGGGCGACGCGTAGAGATGGAATTTGGATTTCGAGTGGAAGCACGGCTTCACATCCGTACACCAAGGAAAATGGCGTGGCCTTTGTCGGGGTTCGCACTGTTGTGCGATAGGCCCATAAGCATTCGCCTAACTTGTCGTCCCAGTCGCGTTGACTTTTTGAGACGAACTTTTTGAGAAGCTTGCCAATAGTCTTGTTGAAAGCTTCTGCGAGGCCGTTGGCGGGAGGATAGTATGCTGTTGAAGACACACTCTGGATTCTGAACTTGGCACAGAATCTCTGGAAAGCCTGGCTGATGAACTGGGGTCCATTGTCATGGACGATCCGCCGAGGCACACCGAAGCGATAGATAACGTGATGTTTCACGAACTTGATCACGTTAGACGATTTTACCTCTTTTAGAGGAACAGCTTCGGCCCACTTGGAGAAGTAATCGGTTATTGCTAGAATGAACCGATGTCCTTTCGATGATGGTGGGCTGATGGGGCCGACCACGTCCATCCCCCACATTTCAAACGGCCAAGTAGAGGTCGTAGAGTGGAGGTACCCTGGTGCCTGATGGATGAAATCGCCATGTATTTGACAGGCATGACATCTTTTGGCGTAAGCGACGGCATCGGCGACCATTTTGGGCCAGTAGTACCCTAATCTTTGGAGTCTGTTTGCCAGCTTCGGACCAGGTTGGTGAGCTCCACATGTGCCATCATGGGCTTCTTTCAACATTTCGCGGGCCTCTTTTGATGAGAGGCACCGGAGTAGGATCCCGTCATGCGATCGACGATACAGTGTTCGCGTGATCGCATTATAGTAGAATTTGGGGGCTTTCCTTCGAATGGCGGCCGCCTCTTTGGTGTCTTCAGGCAGGATGCCGTATAAGACATAATCAATATAGGAAAATCGCCAGTCTTTAAGCTCTGGAGCGGTTGACACTTCAAGTGTTTCTTTACCGCGACGATCTCCTGTTGACCCTGGGTAGTCTCCGGGGGGACTTTTCGGACAGTATAAGTCGTGGCTATAGACGAATACTTTCTCCATTGCTCCAGCTGGGAGAGCTAGGGAAGCTGCGAGAGATGCGAGGGCATCTGCATGCGCATTTTGGCTTCGCGGCACATGGTCAATGTAGAAGTTTGAAAACTTCTCCGCCATGTGGATTGTCGCGTTGTAGTAGGGTACTAGATCTTCATGTCTGACCTCATACTCTCCGCGAACTTGGCTGACGATGAGTTTGGAGTCACCGTATGCCTCGAGATTTTTAACGCCAATCTCATCGGCGAATTGCATCCCAATCAGGAGAGCGTTGTATTCCGCCACATTGTTGGAACAGGGTTCGGTTAACGAGATAGCCCGGGGGATCACGTAGTTTTGTGGGGAGACGAGTACTACTCCTACCCCCGCTACTGTGTGTCCCTTTGGGCTTGCCCTTGATGCACCATCGAAGAAAAGTTGCCACACTTGTCCTTCGAATGTTGCCTGAGTCAGGCATACTTCAGCGACCTCATCTGGGAGATCCTCATAAAGTTTGGCTAGCCTCGGATCTGGGTGTTCAGCTAAGAAGTCTGCCACCGCTTGTCCTTTAATGGCCTTCTGTGGCAGGAAGTGCATCTCATATTGAGAGAGCAGTATAGCCCATTTCGCCAGTCGGCCATTCAATGATGAAGGCTTTGTCATAAGCAACCTCAGGGGGTTGACTTTTGATATGACATTTATAGTTTGGCCTACCAGATAGTGTCGCATTTTCTGAATAGCGAACACCAAGGCCAAACACTCCTTCTCGATCGGGTTGTATCGATGTTCGGCCCCGATCATTGTTCTACTGAGGTAGTAGATCGCTTGTTCTCGTCCTTGGTCATCATTCTGAGCTAGTAGAGCTCCCAAAGAATGATCCATCGATCGGACGTACACCAGGAAGGGCTTTCCGGATACCGGAGCTGCAAGTACTGGTGGTTGGGTGAGGTATCGTTTGATCTCCTCGAATGCTTGCTGGCAAGCGTCATCCCATATGAACGAGACTCCCTTCTTCATCAGCTTAGCGAAGGGTTGGCATCTTCCGGAGAGATTTGAAATAAATCTGCGGATGTATGCCAGTCGTCCCTGCAATCCTCTGAGCTCCCTGAGGCTTCTTGGAGGTGGCATTTCCTGAATGGCGCGAACCTTCTCTGGATCCAAATGAATTCCGGTAGAGGTTACAACAAACCCTAGGAATTTTCCGCTGGCTACCCCCAGGAAAGACTTGGTGGGATTCATCTTCAATTGATGAGCCCGCATGATATCAAAGACCACCTTTAGGTCCGCTATGTGATCGCCTTTAGTGCGGCTTTTCACCGCAATGTCATCGACATAGCACTCCACTGTTTTGCGTATCTGCTGGTGGAAAATGGCATTCATAGCCCTTTGGTATGTTGCCCCTGCATTCTTTAGACCGAAGGGCATGACGGTGTAGCAGTATATTCCTAGAGGTGTCCTGAAGGAGGTATGCTTTTCGTCATCAGGGTACATCTTGATTTGATTGTAACCTGAGAATCCGTCCATAAAGGACATTCGCTCGAATCCGCAGGTATTGTCAATCATGACATCTGTGATTGGCAATGGGAATTCGTCTTTGGGGCAGGCCTCGTTTAGATCGCGGAAGTCGATGCAGATCCGGATCTTCCCGTTCTTCTTAGCAACGGGGACAATGTTAGCTACCCAGTCGGGATGTTGTTCCTCCCTGATGAAGCCGGATTCAATAAGCTTCTTGACTTCTGATTGAATGGCCTCCATTATTTCGGGACGAAACCGTCGCTGTTGTTGCTTGACGGGTTTTACGTCCGGACTGATGTTGAGGCGGTGCGTAGCCACTTGAGGGTCAAGTCCAGGCATGTCCTCGTAATTCCAGGCGAAGACGTCTATATACTCTTGTATAAGAGATATTAGATCATCCTTCTCTGATGGTGACAGGCCGTCACTTATGAAGATGGGCTTGGGGTTAGCTTCATCTCCTAGGTTGATCTGGACAACCTTGTCTTCTGTAGGTGGCTCACGCTGTTCAAAGCGGATATCCCAGAGAGCATTCAGATGTTTGATCCAGGGGTCTGTATCCGACTGGATCATTTCTTCGTCTTCGTCTTCCAGATGGCTTGTTGAAACCATGTTTACTGAAAGCCCTTTGAAGATGTTGCCAATACTGACATCTGATTCCCACGATGACGCGTCTGAAGAGTGATCATGGCCTGATGGTTCCTCAGAATCAGAGGCTGACGGCACTGGAGTTGATACATAGCCCAACCCCCTGCGGGTCTGATGATAATAGTCAGGTGTTTTCCCTTTCGGTACAAAAGATCGAAGCAATGATCTCCTTCCTTTGCCGAAGTTTAACCCGGGCCTGTTGATTAGATCGTACCCCATACGCTTCATCATCTTGAGCGTTCTCGGTTCATAATGATCGAACTGGGGGGATTCATCCTCGCCTTCTGATTCTTCATGGGGCGTTGGTTCAGACATGATTCGTCCAAAGAGGATAGGTCTCTGGCCCTTTTGTATGGCTGGAACCATAAATGAAGATTCTTGCGCGTCACCATCATCATGGTACGTCCCGAAGGATGATTTTATAGGTACATGCAATGATGTCAGAGCATCCATTGCCGACCATACATCCTCGCCCATGTCGGTGCTAGTATCCGACGGTATTGACTCAGATTCACACACAGGAAAATACGCGAAATCTAAATCTTCATTAATATACCAACCGCCTGTATCGTCGGCGGTATCAACATCGAGCTTATTAGTGCTCTTTACAAGTGGTTCTAACTCCCACAGGCACTCTTCTTCTTCGGGCTCGGTGTCAGCTTCATTACCAGAGTCTGGTTCCTCTGGTTGCGGGGTTCCATTATTCTCCTCATATAAGAGGGAATCTGTGAAATAGTTCTCGACCCCCTTGAACGGATGCCTTTCGGCGATCAACGTTCGAACCTGTCCGCTCTCGTCAATGTATTTCATGACTTGATGGAGAGTGGAGGGAACGATGGAGTTTTGGTGGATCCATGGTCGTCCCAGCAACAGGTTATAGGAAGTGTCAGCGTCAATGACATAACACGTCACTTCCGATTTGAGGCTCCCGATCCGGCATTTGAGCTTGATCTTCCCCATCGGGCGGGAGCTGTTGGCATTAAACCCATAAATAGTCGTCTGGGTAGGGCTCAGACGATGAGTAGGAATGCCCAGAAATTGCATGACCCGGCGAGGTATGATGCTTAGTGCGGACCCAGGGTCTACTTGAATGCGGTTCACCTCGGATGACCCAATATACCCCGTGAAGTATAAGGGTCGGTCATGCTTTCCTTTAACCTGCATGTCGTCTGCTGTGAAGGAAATGCAGGGAACATTTGGAGAGGTGTGGAGGCAATCCTCTACATCTTTCTCTCTTGGTACGTGGGTCAGAAAGACCTCAGCGTTCGTCAGGGCTTCTTGTAGAGCCTCTCTGGTTGACTTAGATAGCCTCAGGAGCTCATACAAGGTAATGCGTGCCGGGATGTTGGCTAACTGAGCCAGCACATCGAAGCGGTAAGGTGTCGAAGGTGTCGAAGATCCTTCCGCTGCACTTCTTGAAAGAACCCGAGAAAACCGAGTTTCTTTCTGTTTCTCCACGGATGGTTTTGTGGAGGGCTGAGCTGGCTCTACAGCTGGTTGAGGAGGGACCACCGCCTTTTCGCCGTACTGCTTCAAGTACGCCTGCCCTGAGCGGGTGCCTGATGTCGGTTGGTTGGGCTCTGCCGCCAGGACCATTGTCTCCTCTTCTGAGTCGGTCAGCGAAGGAACATCAGCGTCTGCTTCCCGGGAAGAAGCGCAGATCACGTGGCAAGATGATGCCTTCCCCTTGCCTTTGGACTTCCTGTTGGTCACAGTCGTCCATTGCTGCTCGTCAACGAGGTCAGGGTGGACCCACATGATTCCTCCTTCAGGTGTAGGGACCGGGACCAAGCCCTTCTCCTGCTGCTGATGAGGGTCTGTGTTGACCACTCTCAATTCTCCTTTCGGGACAGATATCACTCCCACGGGCATCGGGGGTCGTGTCCCGAAGTGGAGTGCCGATGTCATGTTGGCCGCCCTCTGTTTCTGTTCCGGTCGGAGTTTTAATACCTCGGCGTCAATTAGGGCTTGAAGGACGTCCTTGAAGATGTAGCAGCTCTTGGTAGGGTGTCCGAGCATCCTATGGTACAGGCAGTAGTTGGGGTTGTCGGTCTTGCCGACTTCTTCTGGGCGCCTGATTTCAGGGAGCTTCAGTCGATTGCTCTTGTTGAGTAATTTGAAGAGCGAGTCGACATGTTCCTCCTTGAAGGAATATTGTTTGTTGGCGCGGGGTTGGCTGGAAGAGCCACCTGCTCTGCCTGGTTGAGGCTTGACGGGAGATTTGGTCTCCGTTGCCAAGTTATCCTTCCGTTTGGTTTGGAGGGATGTGTCTGGCGCCCGCCTTGTCGACCTTTCTGGCCTAGGCCTGCCTTCTTCCGCTCTGACGCGGGCGACAATCTCCTCAGCCTGTTCACCTTGCTGGACTAACTGTTTCCAGGTGCGGCTTTCAGCAACTCCTATCTGAGCGAGGAGTGAGGTTTGGAGATTGTGGCGACATGTTTCCACCAGGGTGGCCTGGGTCATGCCGCTTGGACATCGGAGTGCCGTGTTCCGAAATCTTTCTACGAAAGACTTAACGGACTCTCCCTTTCGTTGCTTGGTAGCTAAAAGGGTAGGCATGGTAACCTCCGAATCATCTTCGAAGAAGCGTGTTAGGAACAGCTTCTCCAAGTCGCCCCAGTTCTTGATTGAACCTTCAGGGAGTTTCATAAACCATTCAAAGGCTAACCCTTTCAGGGTGCCGATGAATAGACGTGCCAGGATGGCATCGTTATCTACCACATTCCCAGTTTGGGATTTGAAGTAGTAGACATGCTGGTTGGGCGACCCCTTTCCGTCGAATGCTTGGAGAGTTGGAGCCTTGAATCTAGGAGGGTACGGGACTAAGTCCCACTCGGCCGGATACGGTCGGACCACTCCAGCTTCTTGGAGATCTTTACGACTAGCAAGGGCATTGAGTCGTCGCTCCAATAGGCTCATTCTTTGATTTTGAGCGTTCTCCGAATCTGGGTTGCTTCCTGCATGTGCTGAAGGTCTGGACACATTCGAAGGAGTGGATCGTCGTGTCCCATCGGAAGGATCAGAGGGTGGACTTCCTCCTCTTCCCCTTCTAGCTCTTGGCCTTCTGGGAGGAGATCTTGCCCTCTCGTCAAGCAATTTCTCAAGCATATGCTTGAGGTCGTCAATGGTTCTCTGCTGAGAGGAGAGTACTTCCATTTGGTGCTTCTGCATCCGGGCCAAGTACTTAGTTGTCTCCTCGGGAGTATTTGCTGTGTCCTCAGGAGCATCTGCCATGTAGGCGGAAACCTCCTTTCCACCGGAAGAATTCGAAGCCCATGATTCTATCACAACTGAGTGAGAATCATCTTCCCTAATGCCGCGGGATAGGGCATTGTAGTCAATTGGGGTGATGGCTCCAGTCCGGGTACGGGTGTGTCGATACACCCCTTCTGGCTCAGAGTCTGACCCCTCTGAATTGACCATAGGTTGTTTTCCCCTGCCTCTGCTTGTCATATATGCAGTAAGCTCCGGGTACTCAACGTCAGGGAAGGTTCTCCTTCGGTGGGAGCGTCTTCTTTTAGCTGACGGGGGAATCAGGGTCAGCTGTCTAATCAAAGACGGCTGGTGAACGCCTGATTCGCAATGGCATCCGGAAAGCATCTGGATAAGTTGTTGACAGCAGCAAGAAGAAGTGGCCTGATTGGCACTTCTTTTCCTTGTCAAATAATCCCTCAAATCCGTGGGTGGGGGATTAAATAGACTGGCCTCACAATGTGGAAGACGGGGGGCAGTCGTGTTGTGCGCTGTCTGAACGCAGGTCTCAGAAACGCGGTGGTCACGCTGTTGCGTTCCGCGCGTCTGGCGTCTATGTTGAGACGAGACGCGGTCCTTGCGTTGCAGTCTGCTGCGTTGGAGCAGAGAGACTTGGGACGTTACGCGCGTCTGGCGTCTCTGTTGAGACGAGACGCGGTCGCCGCACTGTTGTTCACTGCGTTGGGGCAGCGACACTTGGGGCGTCACGCGCGTCTGTTGAGACGAGACGCGGTCGTCGCACTGTTGGGAGATTTCGCGCGTCTGGCGTCTCTGTTGAGACGAGACGCGGTTCTCGCACTGTTGTCCGCTGCGTTGAAGCAGAGGGACTTGGAAGATAATGGGCTGCTGGGCCCCACGCCTGGGAACGCATGCGTCCTGCGTTTGATGAGACGCAGAAACTTCGCTTCGGCGTTTGGCAAGTTGATCTCCAGCAGACTCAACTTGAGTCTCGCGTTTGGGTCGCCAAACGCGGATTTCTCGCACTGGTCGAGGTGCGGGCAAGGCATCGTATTGAACGCCGCGTCCAACCCCAGTCAGAGAACCATCGGTTCCAACCGAGTGTTGACGCGCGCGTCGTCTTTGTCGACGCTCGGCATTTCGATTGCGTCGAGGAGGAGGAGAGAAGCCAACAACTTCCTGGTTTGAAGAACCAGGGCTGTTCACCACGCGGGTCTCTTGGGAGACGTTGACGCGGGGTTTCTGCGAGACGCGGGCGTTCGGCAAGACGCGGGCGTCACGCGAGACGCGGGCGTTGTGCGAGACGCGGGCGTTCTGCAAGACGCGGGCGTCGCGCGAGACGCGGGCGTTATGCGAGACGCGGTCGATCGCAGCAACAGTTGTGCCGTGGACTACGCGGGCCTTCAGAGAGGCGTTGGCGCGTGGGTTCTGCGCGTCGCGGTTGATCGCAGCAGAGGCGTTGGATGTTACGCGGGCCTTCGAGGAGGCGTTGACGCGTGAACTGGGCGCGGCACAGAGGGTGACAGCAGCGCCTGGTTGAGCCACAGATTGGGCTTCGGGAGGCTGCGTCGTTGAGACCCTGCGGCAGACGCGGGTCTTGGGGCTCTTGGAGCCAGACGAGAGAAACTCCTCATACTTCGCCTGGTCGAACTCAACGACGAGTGATTCGACCACCTTCCCCTTACGGAGAACGTCATCCTGCACCACGATGTGCTCATCGGTCACGAATGTAGTCCCCAGCGGAGTCGCCATCTCTTGTTCGGTGCGGAAAAGAGATTTCGCCGTAAAATTTCCTTGAATCAGTTGAAAGATTACAACAAAACAATATTCCGACTACAAGGGAGGGAGGATGCTTGAATCTTCCCTTTGTTTAAATCTGGGTTCTTCGTGTGGCGATGGAGAGTGAATCTCGTTCTCCGTTGACCAGATGACCGTCCTGGACCGTCGGGGGTCTTCTCTTCGGCCGGTAGGGGAGTAACTCAGCTCCGGCTACCAAACTCTCAAAGAGGAGGTAGGCGAAGATAGGCTAGTACTCAGTAAGCCTGTTGAAGAATCTCTTCTCTCTCGGTCGTCGACGTCGGGCTTCTTTCTCTCGATGCCTTGATCTTTTGACCCTTTGGATTCAAATCTTCCACCAATCGACCAAAAATCCCCCCACCACCATAGCCAACAGGACTATTTATAGGGGTCTTAGGGGGTGATCGTGCCCCCTAAAAATGCGCCTGAATGAGGGCCACTACCCGCCATACGCGCGGTAACTGACTCCCCACGATCTGGGCGATTGCAACTGAGACGCGGATTTCAGACTAAACGCGCCTTGATGCTGAGACGCGAGCTTCAGTCCCTTGCGTCTTGGATGCTGAGACGCGAGCTTCAGTCCCTTGCGTCTTGGATGCTGAGACGCGGGCGTCGAGCCAACGCGCCTTGATATTGAGACGCGGGTTTCGGGCCGACGCGCTTTGATGTTAAGACGCGGGCTTCAGGCCGACGCGTCTTGAAGTTGAGACGCGGGCTTCAGGCTGACGCGTCTTGAAGTTGAGACGCGGGCTTCAGTCCCTTGCGTCTAATGTTTAAGACTGCTTCTTTGATGGCTTGCCTGGTTAGTCATTTTTAGACAGCCTACAAACATGATATAACTATGGAAGCTGATGGGCTTGATAATTATATGTATACACAGGGTTAAAACAATTGAATGTTATCCATTGGGGATGGGTATGAGTTAATCTAAATTGATGATTGGGAATATATAATGAAACCGGAAAGGGAGAAGTTTATCTATACTCAAAATTATACGATAGTGTTAACTTGAAATATGATACCAAAAATCAAGCATAAGTTATGATACTTATTGTGATGCATATGATTGTTATAACTGGTTGTCTGTATACTTGGTTGTTACACATGCACGGGGAGTATATTGATGCATCTGATTTGTTATAATTACTTGATATGAACACGCTTGTTGATTACAGATAGTTGATTATTGCTCAGTAGTTTATATATTATTGCATATGTATATGTATTTTGCATATACTTATGTGGGTATTGAATGCTTTTTTACGAACCGTAATGGACAGATTGGTCGGATATCGAAAATAGTTTATTAATTTAAATTGAACCGATGATAATCGATGGTAATGTGGTAACTGATAAGTTTGATTATAAATGTGAAATTTCTTGTATGATAATAGATTGAACACGATTAATAGTGTTAACCTGAAATATGGTAAATATACGTATAACGGATATTCTTTAGATAAATGACCAGATAATGAAGAATTGAAATCAGTTACGATGAAAACAGTAATCGATAATCTATCATATTGATTGATAGTAATGTGTAACGATTGATAACAAAAGATGAGCGAGTGACATGACTAAAAAGATTAAATATTGGTGGTATGGTCCGGAATTTAACCAGTAAATACTAGACCGTTAAGCCGTATACATTATGTATGGTTGGTATCTTTTAGATACTATAAGAGTTCCTTGAAACTACGATAACGAATCAAGAAATGAATAACCAATTAGTGATTGATTGTATAAATAGGTATTAACTATGAACTGAGTTATGGGTAATTGGTATCATGTAAAATCATGTAAAACCTTTATAAAAGTAAATGAAAATTTAAACTCTAGAATCCATATTTTGGTGGTTATAATTGAGATGTTAAAATGCGCTTAAAAACCCAATTATTGTTAACAGGAAAAAACTCATATTTTGATGGTAAAGGAAATGAGATATTAAGCTGTGTTTGAAATAAAATTTGGGTAAACTAGTCTCATGTATGTATAAGCTTGTATGTTGTTACTAGCTCTATAAGTATATAGTTAAGTTTGAGAGTTTTATTCATGCCTATGGCTGTAATTGAGATATTAATGGGACTTAATTCACTAGCTCTTGTTGTGTCGTGTGAGCATGATGAATATGCAAATAGCTTTGCTCTTTCATGATGATAAATATTGCATACTAATAGTTATTACATGCTTTTAGTATATTAATTCATAGTAGATATTACGTGCAATTATTATTACAAGTTGGTAAAGATCATGCCATTCATACAGAGAACATTGTGTGTTGCTATTACATGATGTTTTATGTTTTGTGTGTGTGTTTTATTGGAGGAAGGGATTGGGTGAAGTAGGTGGGTGCGAAGTCGGGGCAAATTGTGTTTTATTGGAGGAAGGGACCGAGTGAAACCGGTAGGTGTGAAGTCGGGAAAATTTGTCTTTTATTGGAGGAAAGCACAAAGTGGAACCGGTGGGTACAAAAACAGGACAAATTGTGTTTTATTAGAGGAAGGGACAAAGTTTAACCGGTGGGTGCGAAGATGGATTGGAGAAAGGGACGAGGTGTAACCGGTGGGTGCGAAGACGGTGCCAATTTATCATAATTTTGATCATATGTGACAAACCATGAATTTCATGCATATGTGTATAAATCTATTTAAATTTGTTTGTGCGACATTAATTATGATATTGTAATATGATTGGGTGACCTATATATCACCAGATGTGTAAATTTATGTCTGGATGATCGGTGCATCACCAGAGGTGTGAATTTATTTGGTTATGTGAGTATGATTGTGTACCACTACGTGTGGTAGGTAATAATCAAGAATGTGATATAGTGTGTATAAACAAAATAAACTCAGTAATAAACTGAAAGTAACTTGAAGTACTTGAAAAAAATATATAATATCTGGGACTATGTAGATAAGCATCGTACGTAAGTAAAAGAGATAAATAATTGAAAAGACTTAACTATTGTAATTATGATTTGTATGCCATCACTAGTGGTGAATGATATACTAGGATAATATAAAGTATGTGTAAATCGTGTGTCATATGTAAAATATGAATGTGTTGTGAACTGAGTGTGTGTGTGTGTGTATAGCACGCGAACATGATATATGATATCATATCACTAAATCTATAAGTGACATATCAAATGTATATGATCAATGAATCATCAGGTGAATATAAGAGATAGACAATCAGGTAAAGTGTGGTATAACCCAAGATATAAAATATTGAATAATAGGACACGTGTGTCCTAAAAAGTACTAAGAACATGTATCAGATAATAGAAATAATCAAGTGACATGTTGACTGCACTATTCATCATAAGTAGAAGAATAATTGAATTCATTCTTGAAGTTCAACTTTATCATACTTGATCTGTAATAGTATTAAAATGAAACTTTGATTTGAATGTCTTTACTTACTGTGCTGTCGAGCTCACTCCCCCTCAATTCTATGTTTTCTGGCTGCGGCGAGGATTGAGACGTTTATTCAAAAGATTTAGAGAGATATAAAACAATCTAACTAAAAATCAAGGGATAAACAAATATTTATCTCTAACATTATCAGAAGATCTTTTCTGTCGGGCAAGCGATATTGTTCATATCTCCAACCTTATCTCCAATATTATCTGAAGATATTTTCTGTTGGGCAAGGGATTTTGTCAATATCTCCAATCTTATCTATAACCTCATCAGAAGAGCTTTTTTGTTGAGCCAGCGATTTGATCTCATTCTTAAGCGCGCTCTTCCTCCCCATTTCTCCTATAAATACACGAAGGCAAAATTGTACCACTCAACAGAGAGTTTAGAATAATCTTTTTGTTTAGGTTTAACTTAGATTTTTTTTCCTTTTATGTAATTTTTGTTTTTCTTTATGTAACCAAGATCAGAGAGAAGTTTCATGAGAGATAGAGAAGAAGGTTGTATTGAGAGTGACACCAGTATAAGCTTCCTTTCATGTAATGCATATATGTAGGGAAGCTAACTTAGCGTCTTCCTCTTCATGAATGTATATAGCATATAACATTTATTGATCTTTGTTTATTTTCAATTGATATCAAGATGCTTCATTGACATATTTTTCTATTTGATATCATGTTGTTTAAAGTCACCCCTTATTGACCTTGTTTTTGTTTTTAGACAAAAAGGGGAGAACATTGTTTTATTGTTTTGATTGACTTAAAAGGGGAGAAAGATTTTTACCCCGCATTATTATTTATTGTTTTGATTGTTTACCCCTTTGTTGATGATTGACAAAAAGGGGGAGAAAGATTTGGTTGAGTTTATATATGCATACTTATGTTTTTGCATATATTAAGTTTTATTGGTAAGTTTATTGGTATCTAGAGCATCTAGTGTTCTTGTTAATGTTTTATTAATTTAATGGGTAACTAGAGCTTCTAGAATATGTTTTGTGCATATTGATGCATACATGTTTATGTACATTCATTCCATATCTTTTATTTATTTGTTTATGCATGAGTTAAGGAGGAGCTTCTTTGAAGCTTAACTTTAATCCATGCATATATAACTCCATGAGTTTTGTCATCATCAAAAAGGGGGAGATTGTTGGCCCAAAGGCCTTCCACCCTAGTTTTGATGATGATTAACTCATGTAGTTATGTTTACTAATAATCTTGTGTTGTTTAAGTTTCAGATCATTAACCAAGATATTAGTTGGTGATTAGCTTCAACAAAGGAGTTTAGAAGCTTTTCATAGTGATTCCAGGGCCAAAGCTTAAAGATCACACATTGCCTAGCCCATGGATGGAGTTTTGGAGCAAGTCAACTTGAAGATGAAGATCATCAAGAAGACTTAGGTATCCATAGTTTAGATAGTGTGTTTAGATCCATTTGTAAAGCTTAGTATAGTTGATATGCTCAAGTGCACAACACACAAAAGATTTATGTTTTGGATTTGGTTTTCATGAATAGTTTGATCAAAACAAGTTTACTCTATTTCTATGTATATTAGATATGTTCTAGATATACATACATGCTTTAAACTTGCTAGACAAACTTATTTTGATATCCCTATTCATGTGTTGAAAAATCAAGTTTGATAAAAATACAAGTTTTGTTTTTGATAAAATTGGCAAGACACAAAAGTGAATTGATATGATTGATAAATGTCTTGAAATTTTTATCACAAGTTTGTGTTTTAATATAAAATGTTAAAACAAGTTTTGTGGATTTTTAGAAGTGTTAAAAGATTTTTAGAAAAATATTTTACAGTGTTTTCTGACCCAGATTTCTGTTCCAGGCTTCAATCAGTCGACTAGTCAACCTGACCTAGTCGACTTGGCTGAAGTCGGTCGACCGGGCCGGTCGACCGACGTGCACAAATCTGTGCACGTTTGGAGTCACTGGGACGGTCGACCGGGACGAGAGCAAAGCTCTCTGTTTGTTTGGGTCGACCGGGCCGGTCGACCGTGGTTGCCCAACGGTCATATTTTAGACCGTTGGCGGTCGACCGGGCCGGTCGACCGCTGCCTGTCAGGCTGCCACATTAGCCTAACGGCTAGTTTTCTGATGGGCCTATAAAAACCCCATCTCTTTGGGTTTTTGGCCAAGATTTTTAAGAGAAAAAATTCTAATTTTCTGAAGTGTTTAAAAGAGTTTTAAAAAGAGTTTTTGTGCTTTAAACTTCTCATCTTTATTGTTTTGGGTTTTTGAAAAATCAAAGAAAACTAGGTTTTGGGATTTTGATTTGATCTTTCATTTTCTATCTTTTACAAGAGACTTCCCAATTAGTTTTTCTTTGTTGCTTGTTTCCAAAAACACCTTGTTTCCACACTTGAGCTATCATACTATCCTAATCTATTTAGGATCTTTGTTTTGTGGAAAAAGAGAAAAGAAAGAGAGTTTGAGTTTGTGGTCTTTGGAACCACTTGTTGTACACCCTTATTCTTTGTGTATCCCTCTTAGGTAGAGGTGATCAGGTGATTGGTTTGCTCCCTCTAGTGAGAGGTGGAGTTTGGTTGTAAACCCTCTTCGGTAGAGGTGTTGGTTGTTGTGGTTGTTTGGCTAAGGGCCTACCCCTCTTGTGTGAGGAGGTGTTTGTTTGAGAGAGGAGTTCGGTACTCCATTGTTGTACAAATCCTTCTCGTTGAAGGTTCCCTCGGTGGGAGTCCTCGGTGGACGGTATAGTGGATTGGAAATCCTACACGGTGGTGTAGGCGGGGATGTAGAGCAAGGGTACTCGAACCTCGAAACATATCATTGTGTTTGCGTTTGATCCACTTGTCTCTAAACTCTCTCTCTTTACATTTGTGCAAAGCATCATTCATCATTCATAATACTTGCTTGCATTTGTGTTGTGCCTTGCATATTTCATATTGCTATATCATCTTACATGCTTGGTTGTTTGTGTGTGCCTAACTTATACTTAACCAACAAGAGCTTCACATAGCACCTCAACCCATTCAAGGGGAACCAAGAGGAGTTAGTCCAGAGCCCTTCACGGGGAATTCGGCTACACTTGTTGTGTTGTATTAAGTGTGTTGCAAGATTTGCATTAGTTTCCGCATTTAGCGCACTTAGTTTTGCATTTAGTTCTAGATTAGCATTTACACCTATTCACCCCCCCTCTAGGTATTTTTCAATTGGTATCAGAGCTAGTGCTCCTGATATTAGGCTTAACATCCTAGGAGTGAGATCCATTTGATTGCTAATCTATTGTTTGCATTTGCTTGTTTGCACACTCATATAGTTTACCATGGACTTCATGACCCCACCTAGCTTTGATCCTTCCAACATTGTTGTTTGGAAGTATAGGATGTCCATGTACCTAAAGACCCTAGGTTTGCATGTCTTTCTTGCGGCCACCAAGAAATGCTATCTTGGAGATCGCAATCATATAGGGGCCAATGCACAAGCCCTAGAGGCCATTAGAAGCACATTACCTAAAGATTATCTTATGTGTGTTTCTAACATTGATTCCGCCTTTACAGTGTGGAACAAATTGACAACCACCACCACCTCCGAGCTTCTATTGCCAAATCAACCGGAGGAGTCTGGTGGAGAATCCGATTCACAATGCTTCATGGTCCAAGGGAATGACTCCCTTGAGGTACATTCGGAACCCCACTTAGATAATGATGATTATGCTAGTTCTTCAAATGATTATGTTGATCCCCACGCTTTGAATGAAGAACTATCTATTGTATGTGAAAAGTTAATAGAAAAATATAAGATTTTGAAAAAGAAAAGTCTAGAAATTGAAAAAGAAAATAAAAGTTTGCATTATAGACTTGATTGTGTTTTGCAAGAGAAGGTTGAGGTCTATAATGAAAGGGATTCATTAAAATCTCAACTTGATCTTGCACTTAAAGAAAATAAATTTTTAAAATCTAAAAATGATTGTGAAACACTTTTGAAGAAAAATGAGAACTTGTCTTCAAAAGTAGATTTTGTTTTAAAGGAGAATGTTGCTTTGAAAAATAAAATTATTTCTATTTCAAATGATTTAAATGTTTGTTTAAAGAAAAATATTGTTTTGAAAAATAATATAGATGCACATGTTTGTCATGCTAGTGTAGCTTCTTCATCTAGTCTACCTAATGCATGTACCTCTTCTTCTAAGATTAATGATGATATTTGTATGTTAAAGAAGAGAGTAGATTGTTTGGGCTCCACTATGAGCCAATGTGCCATGAACCACACACGCTTGGAATCCTTGGTTCGAAAGAAACAAGTTCCAACTTTTATGCATGCACACCCTCCACGGCATACACATGCTCCTCACGGACACCATCATATGTATGCTCATGTGTACACTTGTACACATTGTGGACTTAAGGGCCACCTTGCTAAATTTTGCTATGATAGATTACATACTCCTAATTTAGCAAAGAATTTTGTTTGGGTTAGAATGAGACTAACCCCCATGGACCCAAAAGAGTATGGGTACCAAAGACCACCCCTCCTATTATTTTTGATGTAGGTGTGGGCTCTCACATGACGTGAGAGTGATGACACCTTGGAGTGGATGCGTTCCGTACTTAAAGGAAATCAATTGGATGCATCACTTTCAAGGGAAGATTTGGTGGAGAGGACCACCATGTTTTAGAGACAAGGAGAGTTGCTTCTTCGGTTTTGGTAACAATCCTTTACTCCCATTTATTGTTTACATGCTTTCCATTTCATTGTTTATAGCATGCTTTTATTGTCTATGGATTAGTATGTAAAGACCATGTTTATTAGATCCTTGACATACATGTATAGTATTTGAGACACACATGCTTACATGAACCCTTGCTTAGTGTTCTCACTTTTGTTTAAGCTATAATGTACATCATGAATCTAATACATGTGAATTTACATAGTAATCATGTTTTAGTTTTATCATGATAATTTTTATATTAGTTTTTGATGCTTCATGTTAAGATTACTTGTTTAGATGTTAGTTTTCATTAAGATTAGGATTTATACTTGTAGATATAGTGGGCCACAAATAAATCTATATATATGTTGGGCTTCATTGCTTATTTGTTCCCATTAGATGCGCTAGTATAGTCTAGTTTTGATGATTCATACATTTCAAACTTGTATTCCATTTTTGGATTTGTTTTATGAGTTTTCACTTCATGTATATGTTTGTATTGCCAAACTTTAGGATATACATGTATACCCCTTGAGTCATTTGCTTTTCATGCAAATCTATATATGGACTCAATTGTGTTTAGGGATATGTATGTGATTGGTAGTCAAAAGTGCATAATTATCATCATATATACCATCGCATTCGCACATTTATTCATATTATTCTGCACATTTATTAACAATTTGTAATTTATTTTGTGCAGGCCTCGAATTATCGATTTAATAATAAATAAAGCCCAATGAAGCCCAAAAGCCCATATTTGAAGCCCAAGAGTCAAAATGCAAATATCAAGTGTCAAAGTGCAATTATGCAAGGGCTAGAGTTGCAATTATTGAAGTTTAGGGAAGGGGGGACTTCTATCCAACCCTAAACACCTGCAGGATCAGATTAAAAGGCCAAGATAAAGAAGAAATTCGTGGGAGGAAGATTTGAAGAAATCTGGATTAAGGGTAACTTGATTACCAAGTTATCTCGAAAATCCAGATTTAAAAGGCCAGGATTACAATTCCAGAAGCAGGCGCCCCTATGGACGGACCAGGAGAGGCCACGCGCCAAAGCGCGTGGCCAGAAGCCACCAGATTGCCGCGGAACCGCGGCAAAAGCCGCGGATCCGCGGCAATACGATCTCATCCAGTTATCAGTTTTCGTGGGCAGGTTCTACTGGGACTCTGCAGCCTTCTGCTCTATAAATATCACTGCAATGCAACGTACAGAAAAGTCCAGAGGCGAGCCAAGGGCCAAAGTTAGGTTTTTTCTAGGGTTTCTTCCTTTGTAGTTAGATTTTCTTTTCTTTTTATTTTAAAGAGAGAGAGAGATGATTATATTGAGGGTGACACTGATGTATCTTCTCTTCTCTGCCATGGATTAAAGCAATAAAGGTATTATTTTGTTTTGTTTCTTATTTCTATGTTTTACTTTTATTCTTGTTTTCTATTTCTTTTTCTCTTTTCATCTCTGTGATTGGTGATGAGCATGCAAGCGATTACCGAACCATAAGTATACCGAAGATCGGGGTTCCAACGATATTCCATGGCGATGTTCTCCTCCTCGAGGCGTATCAACTCATGCTTGCCCAAGGCTTGATGACCTAATGCGACAACGGACTGAGTTCGATCCCAAGGTTCATACGTTCAACGCCTCCGAAAAACGGTAGAAAGTATTAGGTTTTCACTTATTTTCTCCAACTCAAGTAAGTTTTCTTTTCTTCTTTTTTATTTCTTTTTTGTAGATTAAATCCATCTCTCTACATATTCTTTTCTTCGATCCATTGTAAATACCACAACTCATTGTAAATACCATCGTGACTAACAAAATAACTAAAAAAGATAAATTTTTAGAGTATAACTTGCTTAACGCTTCTATCGCAGTCCCTCCTTGAGGATCACGACCCGCATAGCCCTGCTACCGCGGATTAGAACTGATTCCTCGCACGATCTATTCTTAATCTAATATTCTAATTTTTGTGTGCAGGAAAAATCAGTCAACAAATTGGCGCCGTTGCCGGGGAGGGACGGTAAGTTATCTCTAAAACAAAAAAATTTTAATTATTAACTTATTCTTTATTCTTTTCTGTTGCAGGTTACAGGTGAAGAAACAAATTGGCAATATTTTGGCAACTGCAGTGACATATAAGTGGACCTGGGACTCTGCTCAAGAAAGCAGAGCCCAGGATCCCTCCAGAGTGCCGCGTTCCCACGGCAAAAGCCGCGCAAACGCGGCACAAAGGAGTTGACTCCTAACCAATTTTCTGCAGGCTCTTCAGCTCTGCAAAATACAGCTTCTGCAGTACTTAACTTTCTGTATTACTCACCATATACCTGCTAATTTAATCAACAGTAAAAAATTGGTTGTAATCGTTAAAAGTTGATTAGACGTTTGCATATTAGGCACGTGTCTTCTCAATTATTTTTATTTACTGTTGAAGAGTGCTGGAGGCAAGGTACGTATGCATTGCATGTAGAATAGGATTCATCTCTTGGTTGATTTTCTGCTTTGAGTGATTCTTATCTATTTATCTTGTACACTTGCACTAATTCATCTTAAGGGCATAACCCATTAACAAGATAAGGTGGGGATTTCATCACCCTTCCTTAGCCCAAAAATCATATCCCGAGCACTCACTAACCCAAGCCTAACATAAAAAATAGTAGACGTTGGCCCTAGGGACATCTCGGACTCAATAGGAGATTATCCTAAGGGGGAACAGTGTTGGAAGTTGACTCTTGCCAAATCAGTGTCTAGGAAGGGGATTGAGGGCCGAAAGCCCGAAGTGTGGTGGTTATTTAATTAAGGAACGTCTTTGACGGAAAACCTCCCACCACTCTTGCCCTGACCTGGCTGATTAACTTGTGGTCAAAGTCTGCACCCAACCTCCTGTGGACAGTCTAACCAGTTAGGAGTCGTCTAGGTCATAGGTCTACCCTAACTTAGATTAGAATTTTTCTTTGTGTTTGTTTATTTGTTTTGTTTGTGTTGGTGTGATATGGCATATAATAATAATTCCAATTTTAATCCATATTACACCCCTAACTATTATTCGGATATTACCAACCCGGCATACCCTAACTTTGACCAATCTAGTGTGCCGGAATGGTCTTATCCGAATGAATATAACCCACACACTCCATCTTATGACTATAATCTTCATAATAATTTCAACTCGTCACAGAGTTCATGGGGTTTCGAGTCCCCCGAGTCTAATTCTCAACCAAATTGTCCTCCATATCCATCTAGTCCACATTTTTCCCAAAATTCATACTCAGATCCACCCATTCAGAATAGAAATCCATCTATCTGGGAAATGATGAGTAGAAATAAGTCCAAGCAAAATTCACCATCAATTTTAGACATGATGATACGTGAGTCCACCGACTCACAACTTTATCACAAGTACCCTTCCTATTTTCAACAAGAAGCACCTATCGATTATGAAGGAATGCTAGCTGCCATGACTGAGGCTAAATTAGCCCGTGATCATGACATAGATTTGATGGTGGAATGCTTACACCGGCCGGCTGATTCTGATATCGATGACCACTTGATTAGAGCCGACGAACCAAGTTGCTTGGAACAACAAGTTTCTAATTCAGTACCATCTTGTGAACTTGCCGAAACTTCAAATTCTGATAATTTGGCAAGTTTTTCCTTTCCCGAATTAGAACTCGAATGTGACCTAGATTCTCAAATCTATGATCAAGTTCAAATTCCTGAATCATTATTGACTCCTGTTTTGTTACCCGACTTAGGTAATATTTTAGAGTCAGTTTTGATTCCCACATCTATCATTCCTGAACTTGAATCACCACCATTGAGTCACATTCCATTGTGGGAAGATGATTGTGGACTTGAGTTTCAATTTTTTGACTTGGACCCACTTCTTGAACCTAGCCCGACTCCTGAGCCCTTACTTGATTTGAGCATCTTCCCTGAGTCGGTATTCGTTCCCGCACCTATAATGTCCAAGTCAATAATTCCATCCTTTCATTCTCCATTTTGGGACAAGGAGGTTGAGACAATTAACTCTGAAATTTATTATGAAATTTGGAAATTTGATGGGGTGAAAATTCTAAAAAATGATTATACATATATTTTAGTGGGTTATGTAAGGAAAGTTTCTGGTGGGTTCTACCAAATTATCTGTTATCTTGATTGGCCGCATTTCGTGGACCAATTAGACCACCTCCGGAACCACCACCCTAAGGTAACTTCCGCCTTCCCTTGTTCTTTTTCATGCATATATGCATTCATTTCATACATTGAGGACAATGCATGAGATAAGTGTGGGGGTGGGCTTTACTAACATACTAACATAAGTAGATACTAACAAAATTTGCTATAAAAAAAATTTAAAATTAAAAAAAAATGTTATAAAAAGGAAATATTTTGACTTATTTTTTTGAAAGAAATCTAAGTTAGTTTTAAGGATTAGGAAAATCATGATTAGGATTTCTAAAAACTTGGTCAAAAAAAAATAAATTGTTTAATTTTTGGGCTTTACTAACATACTAACATAAGTAGATACTAACAAAATTTGCTATAAAAAAAATTTAAAATTAAAAAAAAATGTTATAAAAAGGAAATATTTTGACTTATTTTTTTTGAAAGAAATCTAAGTTAGTTTTAAGGATTAGGAAAATCATGATTAGGATTTCTAAAAACTTGGTCAAAATAAATAAATTGTTTAATTTTTAGGTATAGGAGAGAAATTGAATAAATAATTAGTCTTGATTTTTACCTTAATGAAATGTGCATACCAAATGCATATCTAGGATTCTAAGACAAAGACCTTGTGCCTCATTAAAAAATAATAAAAAAAAAAAAAAAGAAAAAAAAAATAATTCACCAATTAAGCTGATACATGTGCCTCAAGAAGCATAAGTATTCATGCCTAAAGGTGAGTAAATAAAATAAAGTCCTTAGTTTTGGGGCCTAATTCACTCGAATTTGAGTCCGCGGGGTGTTTTCTCACTTGGTGCCCTAAAGCCGACTGGTTTGGGAGCCACCGACTTTAAGTTCGCTACATGGGTGGATTAGAAAGTCCGAGGGAACTAAGGAAAAATTACTTAAATGTACTAACAAATCTAATAATCAATTAGTTAGGTATTAGGGCCTCAAGAAGCCTTGATGCTTATACGAAAGAAAATTAGATGAGTTATACATGCCAAAAAAAAAAAAAAAAAAAAAAAAAAATTATATTAACACATCTAATAATCAATTAGTTAGGTATTAGGGCCTCAAGAAGCCTTGATACTTACACGAAAGAAAATTAGATGAAGTTATAAAAATAATAAAGAGGCATGAGAGTCCAAGTTAAGGAATTCCTAGTAAAAACATAAGGATGCATATGATTTTTGGTAACGAAAAAGACTATATTAGAAATTCAATTTTAATCCTTACCTAAAATGAATAACAATTGATTTTATAAAGACTAGGTTTGAAGAATGAATAAAAATGAGGATCCTAAAACTTATAGACTACTTAGTCTCTTCAATAATAATTCAAATATTTTCCTTTTTATGGATTTTGTGGGTGCAATCCGCTGAAAACCCTCACGAGACAACACTCGTCCTCTAGGGTAACCTAGAGGTTTAACGGCTTGTTGCACGTGCTAAGTGCAATCGTGATTCCTACGAAAGTGAGTTAGGTTAGATTAACTTTTTCTTTTTCTTTGTTTTTACTCGAGGACGAGCAAAAAGATAAGTGTGGGGGTGTGATTGGTAGTCAAAAGTGCATAATTATCATCATATATACCATCGCATTCGCACATTTATTCATATTATTCTGCACATTTATTAACAATTTGTAATTTATTTTGTGCAGGCCTCGAATTATCGATTTAATAATAAATAAAGCCCAATGAAGCCCAAAAGCCCATATTTGAAGCCCAAGAGTCAAAATGCAAATATCAAGTGTCAAAGTGCAATTATGCAAGGGCTAGAGTTGCAATTATTGAAGTTTAGGGAAGGGGGGACTTCTATCCAACCCTAAACACCTGCAGGATCAGATTAAAAGGCCAAGATAAAGAAGAAATTCGTGGGAGGAAGATTTGAAGAAATCTGGATTAAGGGTAACTTGATTACCAAGTTATCTCGAAAATCCAGATTTAAAAGGCCAGGATTACAATTCCAGAAGCAGGCGCCCCTATGGACGGACCAGGAGAGGCCACGCGCCAAAGCGCGTGGCCAGAAGCCACCAGATTGCCGCGGAACCGCGGCAAAAGCCGCGGATCCGCGGCAATACGATCTCATCCAGTTATCAGTTTTCGTGGGCAGGTTCTACTGGGACTCTGCAGCCTTCTGCTCTATAAATATCACTGCAATGCAACGTACAGAAAAGTCCAGAGGCGAGCCAAGGGCCAAAGTTAGGTTTTTTCTAGGGTTTCTTCCTTTGTAGTTAGATTTTCTTTTCTTTTTATTTTAAAGAGAGAGAGAGATGATTATATTGAGGGTGACACTGATGTATCTTCTCTTCTCTGCCATGGATTAAAGCAATAAAGGTATTATTTTGTTTTGTTTCTTATTTCTATGTTTTACTTTTATTCTTGTTTTCTATTTCTTTTTCTCTTTTCATCTCTGTGATTGGTGATGAGCATGCAAGCGATTACCGAACCATAAGTATACCGAAGATCGGGGTTCCAACGATATTCCATGGCGATGTTCTCCTCCTCGAGGCGTATCAACTCATGCTTGCCCAAGGCTTGATGACCTAATGCGACAACGGACTGAGTTCGATCCCAAGGTTCATACGTTCAACGCCTCCGAAAAACGGTAGAAAGTATTAGGTTTTCACTTATTTTCTCCAACTCAAGTAAGTTTTCTTTTCTTCTTTTTTATTTCTTTTTTGTAGATTAAATCCATCTCTCTACATATTCTTTTCTTCGATCCATTGTAAATACCACAACTCATTGTAAATACCATCGTGACTAACAAAATAACTAAAAAAGATAAATTTTTAGAGTATAACTTGCTTAACGCTTCTATCGCAGTCCCTCCTTGAGGATCACGACCCGCATAGCCCTGCTACCGCGGATTAGAACTGATTCCTCGCACGATCTATTCTTAATCTAATATTCTAATTTTTGTGTGCAGGAAAAATCAGTCAACAGTATGTATACTTATTGTGTTGACAATTCATACATATACCTTGAAATGAAATTTGTTTTGGTGAAGATTTAGTTTTTCTTGATTTTGTGTTTAATTGTTTAACTTCATGTTTATGTCTATCTTGTCCAAACTATTAGATATGCATGTTTATCCTTTTGAGCCACGTGCCTTAATGCATATATTTTGTGGACTCGTTGTGTTTTGAATATGTATGTATATTTTAATTTGTACTTGACATACATATGCCATGAAGATTAAATAAGTTTTGATGATTTTCGTGTTTTTAATGTTTAAGGAATAATTGAGCTTAATTGAATATTTTCATGATTATGATATTCACACTTTATTTGTATACTCACATTTATTGCTTGCTCATGTTTTGTATTCATGAGTCATATTTATGCCTAATTGAATTAGAGTGTTGATTATCATGTGGATTTCATGTTTTATGAAAAATTATTTTTAGTTTATTCCTTGCTTGAAGGATTCCGTACTAGTTTAAAAAGATTTTCCATTTAACTAGTTACGGTATTCTTCATTTTGGTAGAGTTATTCAAACAAAGCTTATTTTCAAATCTATTTTTGAAAACCCCTACCCTTAAAGGGCGGTTGGAAGGGAGATCATGTTCATGTATGCTTTACAAGTGAAAATCATTTAAAACTTGAACCATGATTGGGTGGTAGATTATATGAGATATACACTTGATTATTATTGTTGATTCAATTGGTATCATTGAACTCTTTCAATTGGTATCAATTTGATCCTTTTTGTATACTCATATGTTTATTGTGTATGTATATTTTTAATTAGTATCATCTATTAGTGATTGGTACTCATTTTATTTCATACACATATACTTGTTTTATTTGTACTACTATATTTCTATATATTTAGCACAAATTTTGTTTATGCTAGCGCTTGAGCTTCACTTTATTTCAATTGATTTAGTTTTCAATTGGTATCTTATTTCAAGCCTACACGTAGCTTTTGTTGGTATTTCATAAAGGGGAGAAAATTCGATTTTCATATTTCAATTAGTATTTGTATTTCCACTCCCTTGCTTTATGATAGAGAATTGTCATTTCAATTGTTTATATGACTTAAAAGGTTTAAATTGATATCATATTCTTAAAAGAAAATTACTATCTTTTGATATCAAGATGTGTTGTGTTGTAAATTGGTATTTAAAAATTTTTTGTTTAAAGTAAAATACAAAAATTTTTGATTTGTATTGACTATATGCAAGGAGAGCTTAACATCTCTTCTACATATAGATTCATGTTGAGTGTATTGTGTATTGAAGAGCTTAACATCTCTTCTTTATGTGGTACACGTGTGTAGGGGGAGCTTCACATCTCCTCTTATGCATTACATAATGTGTGTTATGTGAATTAGGGCTTAACATCCCTCTTTCATGTAATGCATATGTGTAGGGAAGCTAACTTAGCGTCTTCCTCTTCATGAATGTATATAGCATATAACATTTATTGATCTTTGTTTATTTTCAATTGATATCAAGATGCTTCATTGACATATTTTTCTATTTGATATCATGTTGTTTAAAGTCACCCCTTATTGACCTTATTTTTGTTTTTAGACAAAAAGGGGGAGAACATTGTTTTATTGTTTTGATTGACTTAAAAGGGGAGAAAGATTTTTACCCCGCATTATTATTTATTGTTTTGATTGTTTACCCCTTTGTTGATGATTGACAAAAAGGGGGAGAAAGATTTGGTTGAGTTTATATATGCATACTTATGTTTTTGCATATATTAAGTTTTATTGGTAAGTTTATTGGTATCTAGAGCATCTAGTGTTCTTGTTAATGTTTTATTAATTTAATGGGTAACTAGAGCTTCTAGAATATGTTTTATGTATATTGATGCAAACATGTTTATGTACATTCATTCCATATCTTTTATTTATTTGTTTATGCATGAGTTAAGGGGGAGCTTCTTTGAAGCTTAACTTTAATCCATGCATATATAACTCCATGAGTTTTGTCATCATCAAAAAGGGGGAGATTGTTGGCCCAAAGGCCTTCCACCCTAGTTTTGATGATGATTAACTCATGTAGTTATGTTTACTAATAATCTTGTGTTGTTTAAGTTTCAGATCATTAACCAAGATATTAGTTGGTGATTAGCTTCAACAAAGGAGTTTAGAAGCTTTTCATAGTGATTCCAGGGCCAAAGCTTAAAGATCACACATTGCCTAGCCCATGGATGGAGTTTTGGAGCAAGTCAACTTGAAGATGAAGATCATCAAGAAGATTTAGGTATCCATAGTTTAGATAGTGTGTTTAGATCCATTTGTAAAGCTTAGTATAGTTGATATGCTCAAGTGCACAACACACAAAAGATTTATGTTTTGGATTTGGTTTTCATGAATAGTTTGATCAAAACAAGTTCACTCTATTTCTATGTATATTAGATATGTTCTAGATATACATACATGCTTTAAACTTGCTAGACAAACTTATTTTGATATCCCTATTCATGTGTTGAAAAATCAAGTTTGATAAAAATACAAGTTTTGTTTTTGATAAAATTGGCAAGACACAAAAGTGAATTGATATGATTGATAAATGTCTTGAAATTTTTATCACAAGGTTGTGTTTTAATATAAAATGTTAAAACAAGTTTTGTGGATTTTTAGAAGTGTTAAAAGATTTTTAGAAAAATATTTTACAGTGTTTTCTGACCCAGATTTCTGTTCCAGGCTTCAATCAGTCGACTAGTCAACCTGACCTAGTCGACTTGGCTGAAGTCGGTCGACCGGGCCGGTCGACCGACGTGCACAAATCTGTGCACGTTTGGAGTCACTGGGACGGTCGACCGGGACGGTCGACCGGGACGACAGCAGAGCTCTCTGTTTGTTTGGGTCGACCGGGCCGGTCGACCGTGGTGCCCAGCGGTCATATTTTAGACCGTTAGCGGTCGACCGGGCCGGTCGACCGCTGCCTGTCAGGCTGCCACATCAGCCTAACGGCTAGTTTTCTGATGGGCCTATAAAAACCCCATCTCTTTGGGTTTTTGGCCAAGATTTTTAAGAGAAAAAATTTCAGTTTTCTGAAGTGTTTAAAAGAGTTTTTGGGCTTTAAACTTCTCATCTTTATTGTTTTGGGTTTTTGAAAAATTAAAGAAAACTAGGTTTTGGGATTTTGATTTGATCTTTCATTTTCTATCTTTTACAAGAGACTTCCCAATTAGTTTTTCTTTGTTGCTTGTTTCCAAAAACACCTTGTTTCCACACTTGAGCTATCATACTATCCTAATCTATTTAGGATCTTTGTTTTGTGGAAAAAAAGAAAAGAAAGAGAGTTTGAGTTTGTGGTCTTTGGAACCACTTGTTGTACACCCTTATTCTTTGTGTATCCCTCTTAGGTAGAGGTGATCGGGTAATTGGTTTGCTCCCTCTAGTGAGAGGTGGAGTTTGGTTGTAAACCCTCTTCGGTAGAGGTGTTGGTTGTTGTGGTTGTTTGGCTAAGGGCCTACCCCTCTTGTGTGAGGATGTGTTTGTTTGAGAGAGGAGTTCGGTACTCCATTGTTGTACAAATCCTTCTCGGTGAAGGTTCCCTCGGTGGGAGTCCTCGGTGGACGGTATAGTGGATTGGAAATCCTACACGGTGGTGTAGGCGGGGATGTAGAGTAAGGGTGCTCGAACCTCGAAACATATCATTGTGTTTGCATTTGATCCACTTGTCTCTAAACTCTCTCTCTTTACATTTGTGCAAAGCATCATTCATCATTCATAATACTTGCTTGCATTTGTGTTGTGCCTTGCATATTTCATATTGTTATATCATCTTATATGCTTGGTTGTTTGTGTGTGCCTAACTTATACTTAACCAACAAGAGCTTCACATAGCACCTCAACCCATTCAAGGGGAATCAAGAGGAGTTAGTCCAGAGCCCTTCACGGGGAATTCGGCTACACTTGTTGTGTTGTATTAAGTGTGTTGCAAGATTTGCATTAGTTTCCGCATTTAGCGCACTTAGTTTTGCATTTAGTTCTACATTAGCATTTACACCTATTCACCCCCCCTCTAGGTGTTTTTCAGGAACATGGGTGTCAAATAGATGTCCTGGGCGAGCTATCTGTTCAACAGCATAAATGAGAAAGATAGCCCAGTGACTAGTCTGGCCCCTCGCACCGATGAGAAAATTACCGAGAGGATTAATGCCTTTACAAGTTCTTACACCACAAAATCGAATGAGGACACTTTCAAACCTGATACGGTTTTTGAAAGTTTTCATTACCAAGCCCAAATTTTCATTTCTGATCGGGTTTTATTGGCGGGCTTCCTCATGCTATGGCTGAAGCGTTGTGTGATGCTAACGCTGCCGCATGAAGTAATCATTGCCGATGTAGTATACCTGGCAGTCTTGCTTGCTCACGGGAAATCTATCGCTCTCCTTCCAGCGATGGTAGCCAAAATTCAGAGTGGATTACAGGCTCTGGTAAAAAGCCTATGCCAAGTGGAGGCATTGTAGACTCAGAGGGTAGGCCAGTGGTAGATTCAGAATGAAGGCCGGAAGTGAAGACCCCTAACCCCAGGATCGAGCTTCCATATACATACCTGATAGCCTGGTACGTTATGCATTGCCCTTCACTGATAATGGCAGTGCCTCTCTCCGAAGGCTTCGTTCCCTTCGTGCAAAAGCTAGAGAATGAGCTGGTTTCACTACTATATATACTATGTTCGGAGATGCATCTAGAGCAGTTTGAATTACCAGCTCGACCTTGCTTCTTCGAGATTTTCGGTGTGTCCTACGGGGATAAGTTTGCCGATCTTGCAGGACCAGATGACTTCACAAGGCTATCATCAGGAGTCTTCTGGTGGCTGGTCAATATCCGGCCTGGATATCTGATCTTCCAGTAAGGTGACTCATGTACGATCGAGCCTTACATGCCCAGTCATTTTGCCCGGCAGTTGGGCTATGATCAATTGTATGTCGGCAACCCTAACGCTGGCCTCTGCTTCAGTGAGAACCTGTTTGAAGGTGCTCGGGCGTGGTACTACAGTGTAGCTGGAGGGACAAGAGCTATTTTTAGCCTGCCTCACAAGATGCGCAATTGTCACACAGCCTCAGTTTCTGCACGTGGTACTTCCTTACTAGTAGTATACCTGGTTTTTGGAATAAATACCTCTTGTATTAAGAGCATAAAGGATACTTACAAAACCAAGTTGGAGTCCAATAAACGTGTGCGAGGTATGAACAAGTATCAGGAAGCCGAGAGGGAAACAGGAGGGAAAGCAGGGATGGAGCCAAGGACAGTAGCGCCTAAGGGGCAACCCGCTAGAAAGAGTAGGCATGCCGTGGCCAAACGTTCCCGTGGCTCTGCTTCCAAGGGTAAGCCTATCCCGAAGAAAGCTAGGAAGGAATCGAAGGCTGAAGCTTCGATGCCCGAAGTAGTTCCTCCTGGTGTTGAGAAGCATGGGGAGGAAGAAGAAGAGGAGAAAGAAGTCCCTATCCTTCGCTCACGAGGTTGCGCAGTAGGGGTCCTGTGATCCTAGAGGAGGGAGAGCTCGCGGGTGAACCTATCATGGCTGAAGAGGTTAAGCGACCCGAAGTCGACTTGGTGAGGAAAGATGACATTGAAATTCTGAGAGTCTCGACTCAGCCTGGAACTTCTTCAGCTCATGGGAGAAGGATGGAGGTGCCGCAGCCTGGGTTTCCTGGTGTATTGATGCCCACCTCGTGGGTTATCGAACCCAACCCTACTACCGGGGTACTCAGTGGTAAAGCTTCGATCGCTGAGACCTCCTGTGTCGAGTTGTCGTCTTCCTCGTCCGAAGAACATGGATATTATTCTGGCGAGGAAGTTAATTTTGGTGATGAACCCGCTCTTCCTGACACAAGCAAATTCTCACATATCTCAGAGGAAAAGATATAGGAGTACGTTTCTGTGAAGGTTTCGTCGATAGTAAGGATCGCTGCTACTGCAGATATTTTCTTTGTCCTCCTGAACTGGTTCCCCATCAAGTTAGAAATGAGTTCTAACATTTCCTTTTGACTTTCATCTACAGGGCTGGCTGTCGGTAGTGAAGCCACAACTTCTTCTCATATAGAGGAGATGATCCAAGAGCTGGCCCAGCATGAGGGCCTTGAAGCTCCCACTACCGGTATGCCTTATGAGGGTGCAACCGCTGAGGTCGAGGAGCCCTCATCCCCAAATAGCTTATCTAGGGATTTGCCCTTCTTCAGATCCTCAACTTGGTAAGAGAATATTATGTTGATACTCTCCTTTTAATCATTATCGCTGATGTTTAATGGTGTGGTTTACAGAGAGCACTGGGGTAGCTCAAGTGGAGGATCTTGCGACAAGCATTAGCGCAGAAGATAGCACAGTTCAAACTTTAGCCAGCGAATCCAGTGCCGTGGAGTTTGCTGTTGCTTATGTTGCAGTGGACTCTGCAACAACAACCGTCCCAGAGGTATTGGTGACGACCTCAGTGTCTGACGAGCCTATTGTCGTCTTCACCCCTGCACAAGTTGAATTTGTTCCCGTCTCTCGTTATATCATGGAAAGGGGGTCCGGGAGTATATTGGCAGGGTTATCTCCAGCTAATAATATTATGGAAGAGAAAGCACGTCAAATTGTGAGACAATTTTTTGCTTCCATGAGGTCCTGTATCGACTTGGTCCTTTCCGGGAGCGCTTTCTTTGAGTTTGCCCGGATGCTTCTCGAGAATCAGATCGAGAACATCAGTCACGCTTGGAGTCCTTTGTAGGCTAGGGCGTATCTGGTGCTGGTCGAAGAGCTGGGGAGCCACCTAAAGAAACTAAAGATCCTGAAGAATGCTGGCTCAATGGATGAGGCTCGATCGACACTGAGTAGGCTCCTCGCCGCTCAAGAACACAAACGAAAAGAGATAGAGGAGCAAATGGCTGAAGAAGCCTACCATCTCCAACACTTTCAAGTCGATTATTAAAGACTAGTTGGCGATTCAAGGAATCTGAAGTCGTAATCTAAAGTGCAGAGCAAGTTATCGCCACTGCTCAGATTACTATTGCTAAGGCGCAAGCCTTGATTGAAGTCAGCGAGCAGAAATTTGTTGCTGCCAGAAAAAGACTGGAAAAGTCGGAGGCTGCCAAGAAGCTCATCCAAGAGGATCTTGCTGCCCACTCCTCCAGGTTGGAGTCTCTTCAGGCACAACTAGCTACAAAGAGATTTTTCCGAGGAAGAGTTGCGGGTCCAAGCTTTGGCGGAAGCTGAAAGGGCACGTCAGCACGAGATGCACCGCCTTCGGGAACAAATTCATTCTTTGGCAAAGCAGGATTATTAGCCTCCTTCTCCCTTTTGTAACACTCCTTTTGTTAAATAAGAGTGTTTGTTTTACTTTTATTATTTTTGAGTCAAATAATAAAAATTGTCAAAGTTTTGTCCCTTCTTTCTCTTTTCGGACTCTTTGCTGCCTGGATGAACTCAGCTTTCATAGTCACCCTCCTTGACTGTTTATAGAAACACAGCCTTTAGTCGTTTTGATAGGGTATGGCCATGAATAATAAACTCAGGCTGTACTAAGTTCATGATTGAGATGCGGCTTTCATCTGCAGTGGAGACGTGATTTTGGGCTCCTCAAGAATGACGCGCAGGCTCAGCTGGTTGGTGGGGATGCAGCTCTGACTCGATAGAGATGCGACTCTAGTCCCTTGAGAGGGCGCACCCTTGAAGTGCGAGCCTGCGTTCTTGATAAAGAAGATATGACCTTCAGGTTCATGAAAGGACGCAGTCTTTAGGATGCAGCCTTCAAGTCTTGTGAATGGGTGTGAACTCAGGACGCAACCCTGAATAGTCATGGAGGTTGGTCCTAGCTTGCTAAGGAGACGCGACTCTAAACCACTTCAGGAGACGAGATTGTGGCCTCTTCAGTAGGAATGAAAGGAACGCAGCCCTCAGGTCTATGAAAGATTGCGGACTTGTGGACACGACCTTTGAGTCTGCGCCCGACGCAGCTTCCCAAGTGTCGCATGCAGCCTGTCTTAAAGATCTTATTGGATCTTTTAATGTCAAGTCGACGTTGACGATTGGGAACTTGTTTCCTTTAATGTTTCCGAAGTGGCAATCCACACGTCAGCTCCTTATTGGACTTGATGTTCGTGCGAGAATTAATGTTGATGGCTTTGATTTTTATGCCATTAATTGTAAGCCTTATGGCTTGCCTATAAATAGGCCTTACCCCCTTAATAGTCCATTATTTAGACTGTTTCCCTTTGACAGCATGTGTTCTGAGGGTCTTCGTCTGATTTGTCTATCTTCCCTTCAAGGGGATGTGTTCCAATGAACAGCAAGAACTCAAAACTTCCATACTTTCCTTTAATCTTCTCCAAAGATTATCACTGTCAAGTGATTTCAAGATCAAAAAGTATTACTTTCAGTGCTTTCATGGCCGCGCCTTGATGAATAAAGTTCAACTTCTAGAGAATTCTTTCCAGGGTAGGAACCATTTGTCTCCATGAAATACTCAGTCCCACTGAGTTTCTATTTTCCTGTCCATTGAAGAAATTCGATCTCTTGATCTTCTCTTGAAATCCGATTGATGCACCCGTGTTCAGAAGTTGCGTCTTTCAGACTTCTTGATGAAGCGCGAGCTGACTAACTTTGAACTCTAACTCACAAATCCTTTGAACACGAGTGTGATAAACTCTGTACGTGAATCTTGAGACGCAAGCTTTGTACATGAAGCTCGTGTTTGAGATTCTTGACTTAAGAGAATTCTAGCTCTTTTGAGACCTCTGGACATGGATATGGCAACCCTGTTTCTCAAACGCGGGTGTAGCGACCTCTGCGTCTGGGCTACCTCACGTCTTATATCTTGGATGCAAGTCTAACATCAGATCGTATTCAGATCTGTACTGGTCAACTCCGCGTTTGAAGTTCACAACTTCAATCTCGCGTCTGCTCTTCAGCTTTTCTGTTTTTACCTTAACAGAATTTTAACCTTTTGGTTTTTTACTTCTTGCAGGTTCTGGCAGCCTCGGTCAGTCTTTCGTATCTTCGCTGGGCTCATGGGAGAATATTTCGACCAGCCAGCTTGTTCGAGCTCTTGCTATATCCATCAAGGCCTTATTGGACATGACGCACCAGCACTGCCTTGGGTTTATCATGGTCATAGCGGGTATGGTGGTGGGTATGGTGCTGGGTATGGTGTCCTTGAAGGTCGCAGGAAAGAGGATGTCACCAGTAAGGTCTCGGATCCTCCCTTCACCAATCTTAACCCTAAAGTGACATCGATGAAAATTCATGCTCATTGGATAACTTTCTAGTGGTAAAGATGCTAACTAAGCGAAGGATTACGGCCCACACCAATTGGTCGGGTGGAATCAGAATGTTCCTCTGCATTTTGACCTCGAGAAACACCATTGTTCTCGGTTAGCGATGAGCTTCTTCAATGTTTACATCATGCATCATGATGTAATCAGCAATCGGTTATCTCAACACTGATTAACTGCGACATGATTCAGTGGATGAAGAGAGGAACCTTTCTTTGGCGCTCTTCCAAACATCTTGTATTTGGAGTAATGTAGATGTCTTGAGGAGTGAGTGCAACCTTTAGCTGAGAGAGGGACTTTTTTGTACTCCTTTATTGTAACACTCAATCTTATTGTATAAGAGAGTGTCTTGTATCACTTTCATATATTTAAATATTGATTGCGGTACTATCTGCACACAAAAATACAGAATTTCAGAACTACAAGAATAAAATGTGCAGGTTCTCGATACTACCGCGATAGCAAGTGGCTATGCGGGTCGTAATCCACAGGAGGGACTAGCGATGGAAGCTTTTTAGTAAGTTCTCTTTATGCTACAAAGAATTATTAAAATTCTTCTTTTAATTCTTAAAAAGAAAAGAGAAAATTGGAGTTAAAGTTAAGTTAGGAAGAAAGTGAAAGATAGAGAAGGTGGAGAAATGGAAGTGGTTATGTACAAAGAAATGAAAAAGAGTGAAAGAAATTTAGAAGATTGTGGTGTTGGTAATTTGCACTAAACCTAAAAGAAAAACTTACCTCCTTTGGCTGATGACTTACCTGAAACCCTTGCATATTTTATCTTTCTTCGGAGGCGATCAACGCATAACCCATAAGATCAAGCTCAGTCCCCATTCACATTACATCATCAAGATGAACATAATGAAATAATACGGAATCTTGAGGAGGAGAACATCATCATGAATTATCGGTGGCTCTCACACAAACATGGCTATACTGATGCTTCTAGATTCACTGGGATGCTCATCGATTAGTCTCTAATTTTGCATAATTTGTATCACATCTTCACATTGATTTCATATTAAATTCTGCTAATAAAGCTTTGCTTGCTTGATTCTAGGTCCATGGTGTGCAATGAAGAAGAAGACCCTAAATCACCATTTAATTAGTGATTAAAGGCCTATTAAAGATAGCCATTGACCTAGAGAGCTGATTCTGTCAAAACCAGGGGCTGCAAACCAGAAACTGGGCATAGGGCCTGACAGGGGACAGACGGCGCCACGCGCGGCCCCAGTATGGCCGAGGCCGCGGCCGCGTTTTAGGCCTGGACTTGTCCCCTGACCCCCCCTCTTCCTGATGGCTATAAAAACCTCCCTGGGGTTCCAGAGTTGAAGATATGCAAAGTTTTAGGAATAGTTTCATCTTATGTTGTAGTTTAGTTTAGGTTAGTTCTTCTTCCTCTATTGTATTTTCCATTTTGTAGATCTTGTAATAGGGAGAGAGAGAGTGGTACATGCTTGAAATGCAAGAGTGCTTATAATAGAAGGTGACAATTTATGAAAGGTGCTCTCTTTACCTCTCTATGTTTTCTTCTCTCTAATCTCTTTTATATGTGTAGCTAACTTTTCTCTCATGGCAACTAACTACTAACCACCAACTGTCTAACTGCTTATTTGATAATCCACATGAATCTAATAGCCTCGTTTTGGTCTTACTCTTGCAAGAGCCATTGATGGCTCATGATGATGGATCTAACTCTAACTTCCTAACCACTAACAAGCTAACATTACTTTACTCCATACTTACTTTTAGTTTTGATGGTTTAAGTGTAGCTTGCACTTGTTTGTTGAGTTGGGTTGTGATGAGTTACATATGGGCCATGCTTTGAATTACTCTTGAACCAAGGACTAGTGATGGCCAATGATAAATGTGAGGCAACTATCACTAAGAGGTTAGCATGTTGGTGGAGTCATCAGTAGTTAGTAGCCATGGGTTTTCTTTCTTTTTCACTTTGTTTTAGACGTACAAAAAATCACAAATATATTCTTTCTATGTTTCCCACTTCTTTGTTTTCACCATACTTCTCTTTTCATTCTTTAAAACTTTGAAGAACTTTTAACAAAACACGTGAATCAACTGGTAAAGCTTCTATCGCCTCCCGTCCTTGTGGATTCGACTCGTTTTAACCTCTATGCTATAACGGAAGTATCGAGGAAGCCAAAGCACACACACTTTAAATCTTGATTTCAAAACATAAACTTTTTGTGCGTGGTTTTCCCCGATCAAATTTTGGCGCCGTTGCCGGGGATGGAACGGTTTGATTTCACAAGTTTGCTAACTTTTCTTCTTTGTTTTCTTAGTGTGCAGGATAAAGTTTTAGCATTGCAGAAGTCCACACTTGCTCAAGTGTGGTTGGGTAATTCTTGTATATTTTTATATTCTACTGCTAATTTTTATTTATATTACCTGTGCACTGTAAATAATTGTAAGAACTAAAATACAGAAATTGGATGCTTTAAAACGGTTTAGACATTTGCATCTTGGCACGTGTCAACTTTTATTCCAATATACTGTATTTTATTCTTATGTTGTTGTGATACTGATAGGAGGTGTACATATTGCATTGCATATAGTTAGGACAAACACCTCAGTGATTTACTCGCTTTTTTGTGTTCACTTTATCTATATTGCATATTTGCACAAATTAAACTTAAGGGCAACACCCAATACAACATAAGGTGGGGAAGTTATTACCCTCCCTTAGCCCAAAAATCACCTCCCCACTCACACAACCCACGCCTTAATGAAAATTGCTAGACGTTGGTCCATAGGGACATCTCGGACTCATTTAAGAGATTGACTTAAGGGAAAAGTTGTTAGAATTTGACTCTTACTAAATCGGTGTCTAAGGTTGGGATTGAGATGCAAAACCTCGAAGAATGGTGGTTTGACATAATTAGGCCCGTTGCTCCGACACGGATACCTCCCACTGATCTTGCCCCTACTTGGCCGATTAACTCGTGGTCAGCTTCCGACAATAGACCCTCCGTGGACAGTCTAACCAGTTAGGAGTCATTTAGGTCTAAGTCAACCCTAGCAAAGGCTTGTTTTCTTTTTCTTTGTTTGTTTGTTTGTTGTTTGTTTGTTTTCTTTTTTTGTAAATTGTGAAATGGATTTTAACAACAATATTCTTTCAATCATGATATAATCCATATTTCACTCCGACCTCATTTGACACGGATAACTCCAGCTGGCTATGTACAACATGAACTAACCATATATGTCTAGTTGGGATTATCCGACTCAATATGACCCTTATCCTCAATCATATGACTATAATCTTCAAAATAATTTTAACTCTTCACAGAATTCATGGGGATTCAACTCCCCCGAGTCCAATTTTCAACCACCTTGTCCACAATTTTCATTCCCCATTTTGGTTCATATACTCCTTTTCCTGTTCCACCACCTGAAGAAAAATCTGATTTGGAAAGGAGTATAGAAGAGTCCCTATAACAAATGCAAAATTTGCTCAATTCACAATCCTTTCCATATCAAACTCCACATACTCCTTTTCTAGAGCATCCAATTGAAGCAGAATCTGAGTTAGAAAAGTGTTTGGAAGTCTTTTGCGGTAGAATGCAAAACATGTTGGACTCCTCATCTCAACCAAATTTTCAAGAGTCCTACTCATCTTTTCAAGTCTCACCTATTTCAAATGAACAAACTCCAATACTGGACTTGAGTATGGAACCATTGCGTGAGTCCGAGCAGCAACCGCAAAATCCAATGGACTCATAATTTCACTACAATTTCCAAAATCGACTTCCATACTCATCTTTTCAAGAAAAACCAATTATAAAAAGTATGGAAGACATGATTCAGACTCAACATTCTGTTACCCTGTCTGTCAGTAGGTTAGACTCAATAATGAGCGATCTAATCAATGAGAGCGAGGAAAATCTTTCTTCTCAACCATTAACCAATCTTTATATCCCTAACTCTACTGATTGGACCCTTGAATCATGTCATTTTGGGAATCAGATTCAATTTTAGAACACACATTCAAACTTGACCAAACTCCAAGTTATGAAAGTCACCTGGACATTTTGGCAAGTTATCCCTTTCTGAAATTGAAATCGAACCTGAATGTGATCCTGAACCTCTGTTGGGATTCCATTTCACTTTTTGATTCAATAATGACTCCGGTATCTTTACCAGATTTTTTTCTATTCCGGAGTCAACATTAAATTCTGTACCGTACACTGTGAAATTGAATCATCAATTTCTTTTGATCACACTATGGGGAAAGTGTGTGAACATCAATTCTTTGGTTTGGACCTATTTTTGAACCAATTTCAGCTCTCATTGTTGACTCTCGACTTGATCTGAGTCAACTTCCTGAGTCAGTATCGGTTTTCTTCCTATTTCATTTAAGTCCAAATCCATCATTTTTTAAAATCACACTTCATTGTTGGACAAGAATGTTGACAAAAGTGACTCAGTAATTATTTTGAAAATTAGAAATTAGATGGGGATAAAATCTTCAATAAGACTATTCAATCTATCATTCTTTTACTGGGTCATATTAGAGAGGTCATTGGTGGGTTCCTGCAAGATCCACGCTATTTTGATTGGGTGGCAACGCTTGGCCCAATCAGACCACCACCGGAGCCACCCCTTGAGGTAATCTTCCTTCCCTCTCCATTTGTTTCGTGTATTTACACATTCACGATGCATTGAGCACCATGCATGAGATAAGTGTGGGGGAGGGTTTACTAACGTAGTTAGTTTTATATTTTCTTCCTTTTACACTTCTTTTTAATTAAATAAAAAAATTTTATATAAAAACTTTTTACCAAGCTTTTTGAAACAAGATAAGTAGTTTTGATTTTTTAAGAAAATTAAGATTATATTAGGAATTAGGAAGACCTAAAATTATGAAATTTTAAACCAAGTCAAATAATATATCTAGTTTAAATTTTAGGATAAGAAAGTAAAATTGAAAAGATAATTTGATCTTGAATTTTTTGCCTTAAAATTTATGGACTCCACACTTACACAATTTTGGGATTGAAACAAAGACTGAAAATGTCATAAAAATATATATTCAAAAAAAATTATGATAAATAAAACCACTTATTGAAGTTGGGTAATTATGCCTCAGGAAGCATGATTATTCACACCTAAAATGGTGGATAAAAATAAAATAATCCCCTTTAGTTTTGTGGCCTTGTTTACTCGAGTCCTTAAGTCCGAGGGATGTTTTCTTATCTGGTACCCTAAGATCATCTGGTTTGGGAGTCACCGGCTAAAGGGTCACTACTGGCTAAATAAGAAAGCCTAAGAAAACTGAGGGAAGAAAAAGAAAAAATATAATAATATATATATAATATATATAAACAAATGACATGAAAGTTAAAGTCGATATCCAAAAATCTTCACTGTTCACAAAGTGCATATTTTTCTAAGAATTTTATGAAAGATCAAAGAGTCAATTCAATTTTAAATTCTTACATTCAATTTAAACAAGATTTTTTGCATTTTGACTTACTTCAAGAAAAAATAATTTGTGGATAACCTCTGACCTTGGATCACTTATATTTTTACAAAAATACTTCAACACTTTTCTCTATTTCAAAATACGTTTAAAAAACTACTAACATTTGATTTATTTCTTATGGATTTTGTGGGTGTAATCTGCTAAAAACCCTCAGGAGACCAAAACTCTCCTCTAGGGGAAATTTAGAGGTTTAACGGCTTATTGCACATGCTCAGTGCAATCGCGTCACCTGCGAAACTGGTGTATTAATTCCTTAGTTTTTTGTTTTGCTCGGGACGAACAAAAAGATAAGTGTGGTGGTGTGATAGTCTCTAATTTTGCATAATTTGTATGACATCTTCACATTGATTTCATATTAAATTCTTCTAATAAAGCTTTGCTTGCTTGATTCTAGGTCCATAGTGTGCAATGAAAAAGAAGACCCTAAATCACCATTTAATTGGTGATTAAAGGCCTATTAAAGATAGTCATTGACCTAGAGAGCTGATTCTGTCAAAACCAGGGGCTCTGCAAACCAGAAATCGGGCACAGGGCCTGACAGGGGACAGACGGGACCGCGCGCGGCTCGAAGCGCCGCGCGCGGCCCCAGTATGGCCGCGTTACTGCGGCCGTACGACCGAGTCCTCGGCCGCATTTTGGGCCAGGACTTGTCCCTGACCCCCTCTTCCCTGATGGCTATAAAAACCCCCCTGGGTTCCAGAGTTGAAGATATGCAGAGTTTTAGGAGTAGTTTCATCTTCATGTTGTAGTTTAGTTTATGTTAGTTCTTCTTCCTCTATTGTATTTTCATTGTGTAGATCTTGTAATAGGGGAGAGAGAGTGGTACATGCTTGGAATGCAAGAGTGCTTGTAATAGAAGGTGACAATTTATGAAAGGTGCTCTCTTTACCTCTCTATGTTTTCTTCTCTCTAATCTCTTTACATGTATAGCTAACTTTTCTCTCATGGCAACTAATTACTAACCACCAACTAGTCTAACTTCTTATTTGATAATCCATATGAATCTAATAGCCTCGTTTTGGCCTTGCTCTTATAAGAGCCATTGATGGCTCATGATGATGGATCTAACTCTAACTTCCTAACCACTAACAAGCTAACATTACTTTACTCCATGCTTACTTTTAGTTTTGATGGTTTAAGTGTAGCTTACACTTGTTTGTTGAGTTGGGTTGTGATGAGTTACATATGGGCCATGCTTGAATTACTCTTGAACCAGGACTAGTGATGGCCAATGATAAATGTGAGGCAACTATCACTAAGAGGTTAGCATGTTGGTGGAGTCATTAGTAGTTAGTAGTCATGAGTTTTCTTTCTTTTTCACTTTATTTTAGACATACAAAAAAATCACAAATATTTTTTTCTATGTTTCCCACTTCTTTGTTTTCACCGTACTTCTCTTTTCATTCTTTGTTTTCCTTTCTTTTCATTCTTTAAAACTTTGAAGGACTTTTTAACAAAACACATGAATCAACCGGTAAAGCTTTTATCGCCTCCCGTCCTTGTGGATTCGACTCGTTTTAGCCTTTATGCTATAACGGAAGTACCGTGGAAGCCAAAGCACACACACTTTAAATTTTGATTTCAAAACATACACTTTTTGTGCGCTGTTTCCCCCCGATCACTCATCATAACCAAAAGAGGAAAAGTAGAAAGAAGAAGAAGAAAATAAAAGTAAAGACGAACATAAAAAAAGTTACCTTTATTACTTGCAGAAAAAATGAAAGAAAGGAGGCGGGGACATCGTGTCACTCTCAACATAAGCCTCTTTTTCTTACTTACATGGTGAATCTCAGTCTAACGTATGCTTACAAAGAAATAAAAAATTACATAAAAAGAAAATAAAAACTTACACTAAAAAGAATGAAAAACTGGCCTAAAATCTATCTCTTCTTGGTCGTCCTTTTTTGCCTTTGAGATTGCAGGTATTTATAGGAGAAATGCAGAGGATAGAGGAGTATGAAGATAACAGAAGCTGGCTATTTCTAAATTTAACTCCTCCCATTATCTCCAAACTTGATTTGATGTGGATATTCAGTTCTGATCTTCAGATTATTAGCATATTGATTGCTAACTATAACTTATCAGATGATAGAATTAGAAATAGTGATCAACTTAAGAGTTGTAGCCCTTTAAGTCCTTTTTCTGGATCATCTTGAATCATCAGATTTGAGTTTTGAAAGCGAAAGTTATGATTCAAATAGTAAAATATATCCAGCAAGAATCTGAGTTAAATTGCTTCATCTCATCCGTTGATCTTCTCTCTATCCATTTATCCCTTTATATTTGGACTCTGTATTTGATGTATCCTCGGTGATCTTTAGCTTTAACAACTTGATTCATCAAAAACTGAATTTAACGAACTGGATTTGGATCATCCTCCTCTAAACAAATAGATCTAGTTAAATCTGGATTTAACTGATATTTATTTGATTTTATTCTCTTTCTCCCTATGATTATCTTCTGCAAAATAAACATTTAAGATAAGAAATTTAGCAGATTTATTACATGATAAATATGGATATGCAATAAAGAATAATGCAATAAATGTGTGCAATCAAATATCAATCAAAAGTGACACTTTTTCTTGTCTTCTGATATGTCTTGAAGTCCTTTTTAGCATTGAAAATCAGACGCATAGAAATAGGAACTTTTGACTTGCTAGAAATGCGATAATTAACTTAACAAGTCAAAAATGAGAAAAATTCCATTTCAGGAATTAAATTACTGTCAGAGGTGTGATATTAACTTGACAGGAATGTAAGTTGGAGGTGTGATATTAACTTGGCTTAACAGGAGTTTCAACTTCATTTGGAAAAACTGAAAACATCACTGTCATAGGTGTGATGTTAAACTGGGCATTGAAGGTAATACTAGATGTGTAATTTGAACTTGACATTGGTCATCTCGACTTCGATAGGGAAGTTCGAGGGAAAGTCATTATCATAGGTGTTTGTTGAATTTAACAATGAACTGGACGCTAGAGGTGTGATGTTAAACTTAGCATCGCTCATCTCTGCTTCGATGTGAAAATCTGAGGAAAAGTCACTGTCAGAGATTTAATATTAAATTGGCAGCAACTTAATTACTATAGAAGTGTCGTGTTAAACTTAACAACAATTTGTCAGAGGTGTAATATTAACTTTACAAGAATTGGTTTGCGATAGGAGCAATTTTGAGGACTTGTCATTCTATTGATTAGAATTGACAAGTGGAATTTGGAATGTCAGAGGTTTAATTTTAACTTAACAAGAATTGGTTTACGATAAGAGCAATTTCGAAGACTTGCGACTCCATGTAGAGGAGAGACAAGTGAAGTTTGTACTCGTTGGGGAGTATTGAAAATTTTATTGTCAGAGGTGTAGTATTAACATAGTAATGATTGTATTGTGAATCTACTACTCTATGAAAGAGAATTGGTGGAGGAGATCTTGGGTGGAAAGTAAAATGAACTGTCATAACGTGACAATCGTTGATTTCCTGGGACATGGGAGATTCGTCGTTTGAGGTGTAGTATTAACATAACAGCGAGGATTTTTAATGAGTTTTATTGTCAGAGGTTTAATATTAACTTGACAGAGTCTACTAGGGATCGAGAAGTTCGGCTTGTCAGAGGTTTGTTGTAACGTTACAAGTCTCAGCTCATTTTGTTGGAGAAATGAACATAGGTTTTTTTTGTGGTCCTACCATTCTATGGGTGAGAATTGGTAGGGGATTTTGGAAGAGAGGATGGGATTAAGTCCCTTAAGATTTTTAGCAAACCCTCAGCTATCACAGATTGGCGTGCCTTTACCAACTGCTGTTTAAGTTGGGCTAGCCATGCTATTCCCCTCAGTATGATGAGTTGTTGAAGACCTATGTTGAACTTAAAAGCCAACATTTTTCTCTATCCTTAGCCATTGGAGGCGTCAGATGTCCATAGGTACACTAGAGAAGAGTAACAAAGGTAAAACCAAAGTTTTGCATCTTCTTCAAGTTTTACATCATGCATCATGATGTAACCAGCGCTTGATTAGCCTGACGTTGATCGACCGTGATGTGATCATGTAGAGAAAGAAAGGAACTTTTCTTTAGTGTTCCCCCAAACATCTTGAAGTTTTGATCAGAGGTATAGTATTAACCTAATCAAGAGAAAAATGCTATCAAGGATAGTATTTCTTTAAGAATTTGTCATTAATTGGCATCATAAGTGTATCACCGTCTGAGATTATAAGGCGATATACTCTATTTGAATAGACTGACTCTACTATAAATGGTCCCTCTCACTTGGGCTGAAATTTTCCTTGGTCTTATACGTCATCACTGTATGACCCGGAAAGAGGGAGACAGTGATTGTAGTAAAGTTTTCCTTGAATCAAATGAAAAGGATTACAACAAAAAACTGTTCTTTCCAGTTACAAGGGAGGGAGAATATTGAATCTTGAATTCCCCCTTTGTTAAGGCTGGGTTCTTCGTGTGGCGGTGGAGAGTGAATCTTGTTCTCCATTGACCAGATGACCGTCCTTCAGGGATCTCCTCTTCGGCCGGTAGAAAGAGTGACACAGCTCTGTCTACCAAAACTCTAAAAGAGAAGGTAGGCGAAAGCTAGCTCGTAGCAGCGAACTTGCTGAAGAGTTGATCTGCTTCTTCTCTCTCTGTGTCGCCCTCTGTCTCTCTTCGCCTGATTGATTCTCTCCGATCTCTCCTTCTGATTGCCTCGACCTCATAGCAAACGAGGCTATTTATAGAGGTCCTAGGGGTGAAACGTGCCCCCTGAAAACGCTCCACAATGAGGGCCAACTTCCCCACTACATGGGCGGTAACTAACCCACGTGCCTGCTAAAGACATGCCACGAGGGGGCTGATTTCCCTTACGTGTGGGCAGTGATTGGTCCCTTAACCAGGTGGTTATAAACTGAGACGCGGGTTTTAGACCTTTGCATCTTGAGGCTGAGACGCGGGTGTCAGGCGACGACGCCTTGATGCTGAGACGCGGGTGTCAGGGCCGACGCGCCTTAATGCTGAGACGCGGGTGTCGAGCCAATGCGCCTTGATGCTGAGACGCGGGTGTCGAGCCAACGCGCCTTGATGCTAAGACGCGGGTGTCGAGTCAAGCGCCTTGATACTGAGACGCGGGTGTCGAGCCAACGCGCCTTGATGCTGAGACGCGGGTGATAGTCCCTCGCGTCTAGAGCTTGAAACTTTGCTTTTCAATGGCTTGTCCTCTAGTAACTTTTGGACAGCCTACAGAACCCCTCCAAAGTTTTCGATATTCCGCAGTTAACTGGGACGGATTTCGAAATACTTTGGATTTAGCCATATTTGCTTTCATGACTGGACTGTTAGTGCTCCGGGTTGATTTTATCTAGAGTTGGTCTTCGTGAGTGTACTGTTTGAACTCTTTGAAGCCACCAGAGTTGATCATGTGAGTGTCTAGATGCACAGTCTAAACCTTCCCGATTGCTTTTAGTCTGTCACGGGTGTGCTTTAAGCCAGGAGTGGTGGTCGTCTGCTTGCGTCAGTGTACTGTTGAACTGATTTTTGCAGAAGCAGGAGGCCGAACGCAGGTTCTTTTCGAAAAGCCGAGATGGTATGCTTAAAGACGTGATTTCTGTAGGGTGCGTCCTTTGGCAATGGAAACGCGCTGATCTTCCATGAGGCAGACGCGATGTTGGGCCCGCTGGGTCGGACGCGGACTTCGTAGAGAGACGCGACCTTCCGAATACATTTATGGAGATGCTGACAGGGCATGTCCATTCTAAGAGGTGCGTCCCTGGGTGCGAATCTGTGCCGTGTGATGATTACGCCGCCAGCTGGCCTGGGGAACCGGCAGAATTTCACCTTTTGGCGCGCGGACTTCTCGGTTCATTAACTGAACGCGCCACGTGTCAATGATGACTCCTGCGGAGTCGTGACGCATGATCTTCGCGATGATTTGTTCCACGCGTCATGCGATGATTCGCTGCAGCTTTTATCGGGTCACACGCCGCGTATCTTCGCGAATCCTTGTGCCTATAAAAGGCAACAGTCAGAGAGACCTCTTTTCTCTCTGAACGCATTTGCTCAAGAGAGTTCTCTTCTTCCTCTGTTGAACTGTTCATCTCAATACTGGACTTTTGAACTATTCATCTCCTTTTTCTGGAATAAAGATGGCACTCAAGACTAAGCCAACCGCCTCTTCTTCAGGGCGACTGCCGCCGAGGTCCAGAGGGGCGCTTCCTCTGCGCAGGATGTCGCTTTCCCAGGTATAATGCCTTTTAGGCGTGGATTTTGCCATTAACGGAAGCTCATAGAACCCTAAGAATCTTTAACACAAATATAACTCGTGTTTGATTCTCAGACGCGGTCTCAGACGCAGTCTTTGAGTTGATAACCGAGGCGCGGGTTTGGACCCTCACGCCATTGGGTCCTGCATTTCGGATTCTTCACTTAGAATATTTCTAATTGTGAAGGGTTCAGACGCGGACTTGGTTTGCAGAACGCGGATTTGATCCTTGCGTTCTGTTCCATCAGCTGCCGATTTTAATGAATCTGGCACCTGAGTCCAAGCAATTAGAAATCTGGGGGTGTGAAAGGAAGGGAGTTACCCTCCTTAACTTCTGACGGTTGTGGTGATGGAAGGGTTAAGGTGGATAACTCCCTTCTTTTCGCACCCCAGAAGCGACATTAAGGACATTCCATGACCTTCTGGTGGTGGAGACGCGGATCCTGCAGGTCTGGACGCGGGTTTGATAATTCCTGCGTCCAGTATCTCTTCTGCGTTTGGACGCGGTTTCGCAGGTCTGGACGCGGATTTGATAATTCCTGCGTCCAGTATCCTTCTGCGTCTGAGTTATGAACACTTAGCGTTTAAGTATCTAACTAAGTGTCCTTTTCTTTTGCAGTGCCCCATCCTTCTGCCTCACTCGCCAAGACGCGCCACTTTGGACATGTAGGTGGTGCTGACCGGGACTTGACCTTTGTGCTACGAAGGACTGTCCCTGTGACTGCTGACCAGTCGCAGGATCGCAGGGAGAAGCTCTCTAATGTTGACATGAGAACTCTTCGGGTACTTATGACCGATGCTGCATTCACGACGGATGCTCACGTCAAGCTGGAGAAGCCTGCCTTCTTCTTCGGAGATCGTATCAACGATGGCGGCTATCGTGTGTATGACGGAACTTATAAATGGCTCCGTCAGATAAAGGGTGGAAGGTTCTTTCTTTCGGACATGGAGAGGATGTTTCCCGCTGTCCTACTTCCAGCACATGTCCGTCCCTCGGAAGATGGAATGGGACATTTCTCGATATGTCCCTGAGATTACTCTCGTGATTTGGGTTCCCATAAAGTACACCGTCATGATAGCCATGACAGGTCGGTTCTCGGCCTTTTCCCTGGGTCGCGCAAGTCTGAGGTTCCGGTTGGAGAGATACCACAACTTGGCACTACCTTCCTCAACTCGTTCATGGAAGCGGAGGGTGATTATCCGGTCGGTTTTCGTCCGCCCGGGTGGGTCCATTCCACGGAGAACTACTGGTGGGGCAGGATGGTGGGTTTCGTCCTCACCGATCTTGGGGATCTGCTAAAGCGTGTGGGACTGTACCCGGCGGTCAGGGCCGTACAGTGGGGTATCCCACCAGGCTCTCATAACTTTTTCGGGATCCTGGAGCGCTACAATCCTCTGACGGGGACATTCTTTACCCCGGTCGGAGAGATGGGCCTTGCACTGCACGAGCTACATGAGGTCTCGGGGCTGGCAACAGGGGACATTCCCTATGAGGAATATGTCCCGACCACTGAGGAGCTCCACCTCTTGAAGAAAGAGTTTCCTCGGGTGTACGAGACTTACTGGGAAGTGATGTGTCACTTCCACATTTGCGGTCAGATAACCTCCTGGAGGGCGCAGGGAGTCAAGCAACTGTCTTGGGCCAGTTACTTATTCAACGATGTCAATCATAAAGACAATCCGATAACCCGACTGGCTCCCAGTTCCGACAGGGAGATTGAAGACAGGATCGACAAGGCTTCTGAAGGCTTCTACACCACGGTTTCGAACGAGGACGGTTTCGATCCTGACCTGGTTTTTGAAAGCTTCCACCATCAAGCCCGGACCCCTATCTCCGATAGGGCACTGTTGGCAGGCTTCTTGATGCTGTGGCTGAAGCGTTGTGTGGTGCCCACGCTGCCACATGAAGCTATTGTTGCTGACGTGGTGTACCCGGCGGTGCTCCTGGCTCATGGCAACCCTATAGCCCTTCTCCCGGCCGTGGCGGCTGGCATTCAGAGCGGGTTGCGGGCGCTAACCAAGAGTTTCTGCGAGGCGCCGAAAACTGTCGACTCCCACGGCAAGCCGTATGTTGACTCAGAGGGGAATCCGACGGTGAAGCGCCCCAACCCTCGGATCGAGCTGCCTTATACGTACCTCATGGCTTGGTACGTGATGCACTGCCCTTCTCTGATGACGGCGGTGCGTTGGAGGGAGAGTTCCGTCCCTTTTGTACAGCGGTTGGAGGATTCGAGCTGGCGTGATCTTTATATATATTACGTCCGAAAGCGACTTTCAGATCCTGCGAATTACCAGCTCAATCGCTGCTTCCCCGAGATCTCTGGTGCATCTTTCGGGGATCTATTTACTGATTCCGCGGGCCCAGATGGCTTCACGAGGTTGTCCGCGGGAGTCTTCTGGTGGTTGATCAATATTCGGCCCGGATATGTGCTTTTCCGGCAAGGGACTTCATGCACCATCGAGCCGTACATGCCGAATCGTTTCGCTCGACAGTTCGGCTACGATCAACTCTACGTCGGGAATCCCAATGCTCGACTTGCCTTCGAAGGGAACTTGTTCGAAGGTGCTCGGGCTTGGTACTACAGTGTGGCCGGAGGGACGGGAGCAACTTTCCGTCTACCTATCGAGGGGTCCAAGTGCCGTATGAGCTTCAGCTTCTGCACTTGGTATTTCCAAGCCATCCAGACATCAGACTTTGTTCCGGCGTCTTCATGTATTGAGAGCATCAATGCAAATCTCGAGGCAAGGTCAGAGTCTGGTAAACACTCGAAACTCACCGACCAGTACCTGAAGGCCCAGAAGGAGGTCGGGAGAAGATCGGGAAGGGAGCCACGAGCAATAAGGGCGGAGCCACGACCAACAAGGGAGGAGCCGCAAGCAGCAAGGGCGGAGCCACGAGCGACAAAGACTCGACAGGTGGTAAGCAAGCGTCGTCAGCGCTCTGCTTCAACTGCTGAACCTGCTCCCAAGAAGGTTCGGAGAGACTTGACAACCGAAGTCTCCCGATCCGAAGACATCCCTGCTGTCGTTGAGGTACCGAGGGAAGAAGATATAGCTGAAGAGGATGTTCCTTTAGTCCGTGCCCCTAGGTCGAGCAGCAGAGACCGTAGGTCTACGGAGGAAGGGGAGCTCGTTGACAGAGCCACCACCGCTGACGAGGATGAGCAGCTAGAGGTCGACATCATGAGTGGAGGAGATGTCGATATTCCGGGGATTTCAGTTCAACCCGGGTTTTTACTTGCTCATGAAGGGAGAGATGAGGCACAGCAACCTGGGTCGCCTTGTGTCTTCATCTCCAGTCCTCGGGCAGTTGACCCCAGTCCTACCACTGGGGTAATTGGTGGCAAGGCTCCGGCTGCAGAAGTCTCGCGCGGGGCGCTATCGTCTTCCTCACTCTCAGGGGAAAGCGATTTTGAAGACGAGGTCGACTACGGCGATGAACCCGCTCTTCCTGATCCGAGTAAGTTCTCCCACATCTCAGAGGAAGAAATATACGGGGGTGAGCCATCAACGGTATCACAGCTGGCGATTATTCCCGCTGAAGGTACTCTTTTCACCTTTTGACCTAATTTCCCTTTTCATTTTGAAGAGGATGTTTTAACATTCTTCTTTTATGCTGCAGGGTTGGCCGGGGATATTGAAGCTGTAATCTCCTCGCATATCGAGGAGACGGTAAAAGAGCTGACCCAGTCCGAAGGAGTCAAGGCTTCAGTTGCCGAGATAATTCCAGAGAGGGCAACTACTGAAATTGGGGAGCCTTCGATTTTGCCGGAAGAGGAGGCAACCCCTAAGGCTGGGGAAGAACCCACTCTGCAGGGTGAAGAGGTTACTATTGAAGCCAGGGAGACTTCCACTCCGCAGGATCCGCCCAAGGATTCGACATCTCTGGACCTCCCAGAGGTTGCGCTTACTACTCCATCATTAGCTGTGGAGGCTCCTGCAGCGATAACACTTCCAGAAGCGCCAGTGGCCAGTCTCGCTCTTGCCGTATCGCCGGTCAGCACGACTCTCGCGCAAAAAGAGCCGGCTTGCACCCCTTTCCTCATGATAGAAAGGGGGTCGGGGAGTACCTCGGGTGATGACACCATGGATTTCCTGACACGCAAAACGGTGCAGCAGTTCCTTGACGCGATGCGATCGTGCATCGATTTTATCCTGTCTGGGCGTAGCTCTTTTGACTTTGCCCGGACGTTTCTTGGAAACATGGCCGGTAACATCGAATTAACCGGAGGCTCCTCGCTTGCCAAGTCGTGTATGCTGTTGGTGGAGCGATTGGGAAGTGACCTGAAAGAGCTGAAGTCTTTGGACAATGCTAGTTCTTCTCAAGAAGCCCAGGTCATCTTGACTAGGCTCCTAGCCACCCAGGAACAAGAGCGACAGGAGGTGGAAGCACAAGTTGCTGAAGAGGTCCGCAATCTCGAGCGTTCCCAAGCTGAATGTCAGAAACTGGCTGACGATTCAATGGAATCCGAGTTCATCCGGCAAAACGCAGAGCTCGCCATTACCAATGCTCGGTCTGCCATCGCTAAGGCGGAAGCCATGATCGCGGATAATGAGAGGACGCTTGCCACCGTCCGGAAGAGGCTGGAGGAGCAACAAGCTGCGAAGGCACGAGCTGAAGAAAGCCAGACCATTCATTCCTCCAGGTTGGAATCTCTGCGAGCACAGCTGGCTGCAAAACCCTTTTTATCTGAAGAGGAGCTGCGGGTCCAAGCCATGATGGAGGCTGAGAAGGCACGTCAGCACGAGATGCATCGTCTCAGGGAGCGTATCCGTTCTTTGCCGGATCAAGACTTTTAGCCTTTTCCCCTTCTTCCCTTTTTTGTAAAGAAGAGGACACTCTATTAGAGTGTTTGTATCCACTTTTACTATTTTCGATATAATAAAAGTTTTTTGAAGTTTTTGTTCCATCTTCTTTGTTTAGCTGTGGATGAATTCAACTCCCTGATCACTGGCTGTGAATACTGAACTTAGGTAAGACTAAGTTCTTTCAATGAGACGCGGCGTCGAGCTTGATGAGACGCGGCATTGATCCATAGAGTGAGACGCGGTCATCCGTCCATAGGAGCTTAGATAGAACTAAGTCCTTTTGATGAGACACGACGTCAATCACAGGGTGAGACGCGGTCATCATTCCATAGGAATTAGATTTCACTAAGTCCTTTTGATGAGACGCAGCGTCAATCCATAGGGAGACGCGGTCATCAGTTCAAAGAACTCAGATAGAACTAAGTCCTTTTGATGAGACGCAGCGTCAATCCGTGGGGACAAACGCGGCTTTGAGTAACGCGAATTTGTCCTGTCAATGAAGACGCGACTTGAGCGGATGCGAGGGACGCAGCCTTGTGTATTTTCCACTAATCTCAGAATGGACTAAGTGCTTTCCCTTAGAAAGGGCCCCGTTTGCTGAAGGGACGCGACTTTGAGTCACGTGGACGCTCCTTTAAAACGCAGGTGAACGCCTTCCAATTTGAGAAAGGTGACGCAGATTCTTGGACGCGGCTTTCCATCTGCGTTCAATGCAGCCGGACGCGGCATTCCTATCTGCGTTTAATGCAGCCTGACTTAAAGATTTTCAGAGATCTTTGACCGTCAAGTCTTCGCTGACGATTGGGAAACCGGGTCATCCGTTGTTTCCCGAAGCAGTTGTCCACGCGTCGGTTTTCCATTGGGCTTGGGCGTTAATGCCCTTTAATGCAAAACCGGCGCTGACGGTTTGAGATCAGCGCCTGCGATGCTTCCCGAAGCGACGTTCCACGCGTCAGCCTCCCATTGGTTTTGACGGTCGTGCGGTCATTAAGGCCGGCGGTTTTTATTAATGAACCATTAATGACCGTTATCAGGAGTTGCCTATAAATAGGACTCACCCCTTCTCTTTAACAGCGGCTGCTTAGACCGTGCTCTGTTTGAGAACGAGTACTCTGAGGGACTCTGCCTTCTCCCTTCAAGGACCCTATTAGGGGTTTGCCTCCATGGATGAAGGTGCCTCTGTGGATGAAGATGACCCAGAGCTTTCATGCTTCTGTTTGGTCTCTTCAATGGATTATCACTGTCAAGTGATTTCAATGGCAGGAAGCGTCTCTTTGAGCACTTTTTACGTCCGCGTCTCAACGCAGATAGTTCAACTCTTACAGAGGCTTCTGCGGGTATGCCATGCCCACTTACCATGACATTTTAGATCCAACCAAGTTTGAATTTCAGTATACCCCTTAAAGAGATATCATCTGGACCTTCTTGTGAAGTCGTGGTTGGTGCATTCCTTCTGGAATTTGCGCCGCCGACTTAAACTTCCTTGGACGCGAGTACAGAAGTCTTTGGTACTTGGCCGCGGCTTTACTCATGAAGCTCGCGTTTTAAGGCCACTGACTTGGATGAATTCCAACTCGGGTTGAAGGCTTCAGACCCGAATCTTGCAACTCCTGTTCCTCCAACAGAGAGATGGCAGTTTTCGGCGTCTGATTCTCTGCGCACCTTGTATCTTAGACGCGGATGTGGAGTTAAGTCGCGTTTGCATTCTGTGTGTATCACAGTCTCGCTCGCGTCTGTTTTTATTACAGTCTCGCTCGCGTCTGTTTTTATTATCGCAGGACTCTGGCTTGCTGCGGGGATCATTCCCGCGTCTGCGGCCTTTGAAAATAGCCGCGTCTGTGACTTAGTTTTCTTCTGTTGAAGTGTACTAAGCTCTGAATTGTCTGATTCCCTGTTTGCTTTTTTGCAGGTAGGCTTGGTCATCCTTCTTCATGTTCGCTAAGTCCGTGGGAGAATATATCGGACGGCGAACTTGTTCGATGTTCGTCCACAAGGGAATATATTATGGTCCTCGTCGTCCACAAGGGAATATATTATGTCCCTGACGAGGAATCGACTCTCGCCAAGGTCTCTTCAGATCCACTGCACCAATCATGCCTGCTGGCAAGAGATGGTCAGGGTAAGTATGGCGGCGAGGAGGTTACGGTGGACACGGCGGCAGGTAGGATCCTCTTCCTCTCCCACCCCAGAAGTAACATCAAGGACTCCTCATGTCTGCTGGATGGTCTGCTGGGGAAAGAGATGTTCATGAACGAAGGGTTGCCGGACTTTCTGCTTCCACCGGACCTCAAGAACACCATTGCTCTTAGCTTAGTCAGCTAGGGCTCTTTCGATGTTTACATCATGCATCGTGGTGTAACCAGCTTCTATTGTAGCCACAAAACATCGCGCACTTGGAATCAGACGCGGCTTTAAGGAGTGAGTGCAACCTCTGAGAGGGAGAGGGACTTCTTTGTACTCCTTAATTGTAACACTCCATCTTATTGTAAGAGAGCGTTTTGACTGTAACACTCAATCTTATTGTATAAGAGAGCGTTTTTGTATCACTTTCATGTACCTGGAAATAAATAAAAGTGACACTTCTCTTTTTGCCTCTTTCATTGTCTTGAACTTTTTTGTCTTTAATTAGACGCATAGAAGCAAAGAGTCTTTGACTTTGTCAAATTATGATGGAAATTTTAATAAGTCAAACTTTGTGGAGAAAGATCCTATTTCAGGAACTCTCACGATACTGTCAGAGGTGTAATATTAACTTGACAGAGGTGAAATTTTTGATGGACCTGCCACTTTATAAGAGAAAGTGACAAGTAGAATTGGTACCCCCAGGGAGGGTGAACTTTTATCAAGTGTTTGGGATTAACTTGATTGAGCTCAACTGGGGATTTGATGGAAACACTGTTGATGGTGTAGTATTAACCTAACAATGTTTTTAGGTAGACTTGTTATTCTGTTGAAGAGAATAACAAGTGGGGCTAGACTCGTGGGGAATCTAGGAAAGTTTGTTACCGTCAGAGGTGTGATATTAACTTAACGGGTTGGAAGTGGTCTTGTCAGAAGTGTAATGTTAACTTGACAAGGATGTGAGTCAGAGGTGTGATATTAACTTAACTCAGAAGTGTCACTGTCATAGGTGTAATGTTTAACTTGACAGTGAGGGTAATGCTAGAGGTGTAATGTTGAACTTAGCATTGGTCATCTCGGCTTGCATAAGGAAGTCCGAGGGAAAGTCATGGCCATAGGTGTATTGTTGAACTTAGCAATGACTTGGATGCTAGAGGTGTGGTGTTAACTTAGCATCATCCATTTCAGCTTCGGTGTGGAAGTCTGAAGAAAGTGACTGTCAGAGGTGTAATATTAAACCTGGCAGAAACTTGATTACTGTTTAGAGGTGTGGTGTTAAACTTTAACAGTAATTTGTCAGAGGTGTGATATTAACTTGACAAAGATTGACTCATGATAAGAGTAATTTGAGGACCTGTCATTCTATTGGTGAGAATTGACAAGTGAAAATTTTGAAGTGCCAGAGGTGTAGTGTTAACTTGGCAATTTGAAAATTTGATACTCCGTGTAGAGTTGACAAGCAAAATTTGTACTCGACAAGGAATATTGAAAAGTTTCCATTACCAGAGGTATAGTGTTAACTTAGTAATGGTTGTATTTTGTAGACCTACCATTCTGTGGATGAGAATTGGTAGGGGATTTTGGAGGAAAGAGTGGAGCCAAGTCCACTTTAGGATTTTTAGCAAACCCTCAGCTATCAACGGATTTGAGGTGCCTTTACCAACTACCGTTTGAGTTGGGCTAGCCATGCTATTCCCCTCAGCATGATGAGTTGTCGAAGACTTATGTTGGACTTAAAAGCCAACATTTTCCTCTATCCTTAGCCGTCGGAGGCGTCGGATCAAATGGGAACGTGTCCCTTAGGATTTTTAGCAAATCCTCAGCTGTCAACGGGTTTGAGGTGCCTTTACCAACTACCGTTTGAGTTGGGCTAGCCATGCTATTCCCCTCAGCATGATGAGTTGTCGAAGACTTATGTTGGACTTAGAAGCCAACATTTTCTTCTATCCTTAGCCGTCGGGGGCGTCGGATATTAATGAAGAAGCTCTTCTTGTTTTGATCAGAGGTGTATTTTTAACTTGATCAGCGGAAGAATACCATCTAAGGATAGTATTTCTTCAGGAACCTGCCATTGATCGGCATCATGAGTGTATCGCCATTCGAGGTTATGAGGCGATATGACCCATTTGAGTAGACTGACTCTACTACAAATGGTCCTTCCCATTTGGGTTGGAATTTTCCTTTTGTCTTGTGCGTCATTACCATGGGTCTTCTGACGGCTAAGACAAGATCGCCTTTCTTGAAAGTTCGCACTTTAACTTTCTTGTTGAAGGCTCTGGTAATTCGAGCTTGGTAGAGCTCGATTTGTTGCTGGGCCTGCAGACGCTTATCATCTAAGGCCTCCAGTTCTTGGAGTCGCTGTCGATGCTTCTCCTCGGTTGTCATCTCCGCTGTCAAGGCGACGCGTAGAGATGGAATTTGGATCTCTAATGGGAGCACGGCTTCGCACCCATAGACCAAAGAAAATGGCGTAGCTTTAGTTGGGGTTCGCACAGTTGTGCGGTAAGCCCATAAGCATTCACCCAACTTGTCGTCCCAGTCTCGTTGACTTTTCGAGACGAACTTCTTGAGAAGCTTGCCAATAGTCTTGTTGAAAGCTTCTGCGAGGCCATTAGCGGCATGATAGTATGCCGTTGAGGACACACTCTGGATTCTGAACTTGGCACAGAATCTCTGGAAAGCCTGGCTAATGAACTGGGGCCCATTGTCGTGGACAATTCGTCGAGGTACACCAAAACGGTAAATAACGTGATGTTTCACGAACTTGATCACGTTCGACGATTTGACCTCCTTCAAGGGATGGCTTCGGCCCATTTGGAGAAATAATCGGTTATTGCCAAAATGAACCGATGTCCTTTTGATGATGGTGGGCTGATAGGACCAACCACGTCCATGCCCCACATTTCAAATGGCCAGGTAGAGGCCGTAGAGTGGAGGTACCCTGGTGCTTGATGGATGAAATCGCCGTGCACTTGGCAGGCGTGACATCTCTTGGCATAAGTGACGGCATCGGCAATCATCTTGGGCCAGTAGTAACCCAATCTTTGGAGTCGATGTGCCAGTTTTGGGCCAGGTTGATGGGCTCCACACATGCCGTCGTGGGCTTCTTTCAATACCTCTTGAGCCTCCTTTGGTGAGAGGCACCGGAGCAAGATCCCGTCATGCGATCGACGATACAATGTTCGCGTAATCGCATTATAATAGAATTTGGGGGCTTTCCTTCGAATGGCAGCCGCCTCTTTGGTGTCTTCAGGCAGGATGTCGTATAAGACGTAGTCGATATAGGGGAATCGCCAGTCTTTAAGCTCTGGACCGGTTGATGCTTCAAGTGCTTCTTCGCGGTGACGACCTCCCGTTGACTCCTGATAATCCTCGAGAGCATTTCTCGGGCAATACAGGTCGTGGCTGTAGACGAATATCTTCTCCATTGCTCCAGCTGGAAGAGCTAAGGAGGCAGCCAGGGATGCGAGTGCATCTGCGTGCGCATTTTGCCTGCGCGGTACATGGTCGATGTAGAAGCTTGTAAACCCCTCGGCCATGCGGATAGTCGCGTTGTAATAGGGTACTAAGTCTTCATGTCTGACTTCGTACTCCCCGCGAACTTGGCTGACGATGAGCTTGGAGTCGCCGTATGCCTCGAGATTTTTAACGCCAATCTCATCGGCGAATTGCATCCCAATCAAAAGCGTTGTACTCCGCCACATTGTTGGAACAAGGCTCAGTTAATGAGACAGCTCGGGGAATCACATAATTTTGTGGGGATACGAGTACTACTCCTACCCCTGCTACTAAGTGTCCCTTCGGGCTTGTTCTTGATGCACCGTCGAAGAAAAGTTGCCATACTTGACTTTCGAACGATGTCTGAGTCAGGCAGACTTCAGCAACTTCATCTGGGAGATCCTCGTAGACTTTGGCTGCCCTCGGATCTGGGTGCTCAGCTAGGAAATCCGCGACTGCTTGTCCCTTAATGGCCTTTTGTGGTAAAAAGCGCATCTCATATTGGGAGAGCAATATGGCCCATTTTGCCAGTCGGCCATTTAGCGATGAAGGTTTAGTCATAAGTAACCTCAGGGGGTTGACTTTTGATATGACGTTTATAGTTTGGCCTACCAGATAGTGTCGCATTTTCTGGATAGCGAACACTAGTGCCAAACATTCCTTCTCGATCGGGTTATACCGATGTTCGGCTCCGATCATTGTTCTACTTAGATAGTAGATTGCTTGCTCACGTCCCTGATCGTCATTCTGAGCTAGTAGAGCTCCCAAAGAATGATCCATCGCCGGACGTACACCAGGAAAGGCTTTCCGGCTACTGGAGCTGCAAGGACTGGTGGTTGGGTGAGGTATTGCTTGATTTCCTCGAACGCTTGTTGGCAAGCGTTATCCCAAGTGAATGAGACACCCTTCTTCATCAGCTTAGCGAAAGGTTGGCATCTTCCGGAAAGGTTTGAGATGAACCTGCGGATGTACGCCAATCGTCCTTGCAATCCTCTGAGTTCTTTGAGATTTCTCGGAGGTTGCATCTCCTGGATAGCGCGAACCTTTTCCGGGTCCAAGTGAATTCCGGTGGATGTTACAACAAATCCTAAGAATTTGCCACTGGCCACCCCCAGGAAGGACTTTGTGGGATTCATCTTCAATTGATGAGCCCGCATGATGTCGAAGACTACCTTCAGGTCCGCTATGTGATCATCTTTAGTGCGGCTTTTTACCGCGATGTCATCAACATAACATTCCACCGTTTTGCGTATTTGCTGATGGAAAATGGCGTTCATGGCCCTTTGGTATGTTGCCCCTGCATTTTTCAGTCCGAAGGGCATGACGGTGTAGCAATATACCCCTAGAGGTGTTCTGAAGGAGGTATGCTTTTCATCGTCAGGATACATTTTGATTTGATTGTATCCTGAGAATCCATCCATGAAGGACATTCGTTCGAATCCACAAGTATTGTCAATCATGACATCTGTGATTGGCAATGGGAATTCGTCTTTGGGACAAGCCTCGTTTAGATCACGGAAGTCGATGCAGATCCGGATCTTCCCGTTCTTCTTGGCGACGGGGACGATGTTGGCTACCCAGTCGGGATGTTGTTCTTCCCTGATGAAGCCAGAATCAATAAGTTTTCTGACTTCTGATTGAATTGCCTCCATTATCTCTGGACGGAACCGTCGCTGCTGTTGTTTGACAGGTTTTGCGTCCGGATTGATGTTGAGGCGGTGCATAGCCACTTGAGGATCAAGTCCAGGCATGTCCTCGTAATTCCAGGCGAAGACGTCTATATACTCTTGTACAAGAGATATTAGATCTTTCTTCTCCGAAGGTGACAGGCCGTCACTTATGAAGATGGGCTTAGGGTTAGCCTCATCTCCTAGGTTGATCTGAACAACCTTGTCTTCTGTGGGTGGCTCGCGCTGTTCAAAGCGGGTATCCCAAAGAGCATTTAAATGTTTGATCCAAGGATCTGTATCGGATTGGATCATTTCTTCATTTCTATCTTCCAGGTGGCTTGCCGAAACCATGTTCACTGAAAGTTCCTTGAAGATGTTGCCGACACTGACATCTGACTCCCAAGATGACGTGTCCGAAGAGTAATCGTTGCTCGACGATTCTTGAGAATCGGAGGCTGATGGGACCGGAGTTGATACATAGCCCAACCCCCGGCGTGTCCGATGATAATAATCGGGGGCTTTCCCTTTCGGCACAAAGGATTGAAGCAACGTCCTCCTTCCTTTGCCGAAGTTCAACCCGGGTTTGTTGGTCAGGTCGTACCCCATGGATCTCATTATTTTGAGCGCTTTTGGTTCGTAATGACCGAACTGAGGGGATTCTTCCTCGCCTTCCGATTCGTCGCGGGGCGTTGGTTCAGACGAGATTCGCCAAAAAGAATTGGTTTTTGGCCTTTCCGTCTTGCTGGAACCATAAATATAGATTCTTGCGCATTACCATTGTCTTGGTATGTCTCGAAGGACGATTTCACTGGTACATGCAATGATGTTAAGGCACCCATTGCCGACCAGAGATCGTCATCTATATCAGTGCTAGTATCTGACGGTATTGAATCAGAAGCACACACAGAAAAATACGCAAAATCTAAATCTTCATTAATATACCAACCGCCTACATCATCGGTGGTATTATCGACATCGAGCTTATTAGTGCCCGTTAAAGTGGTTCTAACTCCCACAGGCACTCTTCTTTCTCAGGCTCAGTGTCAGCCTCATTACCAGAGTCTGGCTCCTCTGGTTGTGGGGCTTCATCCGTCTCCACCGGATCTTGGTACAACAAAGAGTCGGTGAAATAATTCTCGACCCCTTTGAACGGATGCCTTTCGGCGATCAACGTCTGCACATTTCCACTCCCGTCAATGTACTTCATGACTTGGTGGAGAGTGGAGGGAACGATGGAGTTGCGGTGGATCCACGGTCGTCCCAGCAATAGATTGTAGGAAGTGTCGGCGTCGATGATGTAGCATGTCACTTCCGACTTGAGACTTCCAATCTGACACCTGAGCTTGATCTTCCCCATCGGACGGGTCTGGTTGGCATTGAACCCATAGATAGTTGTCTGGGTGGGGCTCAAACGATGGGTAGGAATGCCGAGATGTTGCATGACCCGGCGAGGCATGATGCTCAACGCGGACCCTGGGTCTACCTGGATGCGGTTCACCTCGGACGATCCAATATACCCTGTGAAGTACAGGGGTCGATCATGCTTCCCTTTCACCTGCATATCATCTGCCGTGAAGGTGATGCAGGGGGCATTCTGGGAGGTGTGGAGGCAATCCTCTACATCTTCCTCCTTCGGCACCTGGGTCATGAAGACCTCAGCATTTGCCAGAGCTTCTTGCAGAGCTTCCCTGGTCGACTTTGATAGTCTAAGAAGTTCATACAAGGTAATGCGTGCCGGAATGTTGGCCAACTGAGCCAGGACATCAAAGCGGTAAGGTGCCGTAGATCCTTCCGCGATGCCCTTTTGAAGGGCTCGAGAAAATCGAGTCCCCTTCTGCTTCTCCACAGGTGGCTTTGTGGAGGGCCTGACTGGCTCCGCAGTTGGTTGTGGAGGGGCTACCGCCGTCTCGTCGTACTGTTTCAAGTACGCCTGTCCTGAACGGGTTCCCGCCATCGGTTGGTTGGGCTCTGCGGCCAAGACTATCGTTTCCTCCTCTGAGTCGGTCAGTGAAGGGATATCAGTCTCCGCTTCTCGAGAGGAGGCACCACTACATTGCAGGATGAGGCTTTTGCCTTGCCTTTGGATTTCCTGTTGGTCACAGTAGTCCATTGCTGCTCATTGACAAGGTCAGGGTGGACCCACATGATTTCCCCTTGAGGTGTAGGGACGGGTACCAAGCCTTTCTCTTGCTGCTGGTGAGGGTCTGTGTTGACCACTCTCAGCTCTCCTTTTGGAATAGGAGTTACCCCCGCAGGCGTTGGAGGTTGTCTCCTGAACTGGAGAACCGACGTCACATTAGCCGTCACCTTCTTCTGCTCTGGTCGGAGCTTTAACACCTCCGCGTCAATCAGAGCCTGAAGGATGTCCTTGAAGACGTAGCAGCTTTTGGTGGGGTGTCCCAACATCCTGTGATACATGCAGTAGTTGGGATTGTCGGTCTTGCCGACCTCCTCTGGGCGTCGAGCTTCAGGGAGCTTCAGTCGGTTGCTCTTGTTGAGTAGTTTAAAGAGCGAATCGACATGTTCCTCCTTGAAGGAATATTGCTTGTTGGCGCGTGGCTGGCTTGAAGAGCCACTCGCCTTGCCTGATTGAGGTTTGGCGGGAGATTTGGTCTCCGTTGCCAAATTATCCTTCTGCTTTGTTTGGAGGGATGTATCTGGCGCACGCCTTGTCGACCTTTCCGGCCTAGGCTTACCTTCCTCCGCTCTGACGCGGGCGACAATCTCCTCAGCCTGTTCACCTTGTTGGACTAATTGCTTCCAGGTGCGGCTTTCAGCAACTCCTATTTGAGTAAGGAGTGAGGTTTGGTGATTGTGGCGGCATGTTTCCACCAGGGTGGCCTGGGTCATACCGCTTGGACACCGGAGTGCCATGTTCCGAAATCTTTCCACGAAGGATTTGACGGACTCCCCTTTTCGCTGTTTGGTAGCCAAAAGGGTTGGCATTGTGACTTCGGAGTCATCCTCGAAGAAGCGTGTTAAAAAGAGCTTCTCCAAATCGCCCCAGTTCTTGATAGAACCTTCTGGGAGCTTCATAAACCATTCAAAGGCCAACCCTTTCAGGGTGCCGATGAACAGGCGTGCCAGGATGGCGTCATTATCTACTACATTCCCGGTTTGGGATTTGAAGTAGTAGATGTGCTGGTTGGGTGACCCCTTCCCATCAAAGGCTTGAAGAGTTGGAGCTTTGAACTTGGGCGGGTACGGAACCAAGTCCCATTCAGCCGGGTAGGGCCGGACCACTCCTACTTCTTGGAGGTCTTTGCGATTGGCAAGGGCCTCGAGGCGTCGCTCCAGTTGACTCATTCTTTTAACATGAGCCTTTCCCTGGTCTTGGTCGCCTTTTACTTGCGTCGAGGACTTGGACGAGCCGGAAGTAGATCGCCGCGTCTCCTCAGAAGGTTCGGAAGATGAGCTTTCTCCCTTTTCCCTTTTCCCTTTGACTTTTTAGGAGGGGACCTCCTCCTGTCTTCGAGCAGCTGTGCAATCGCCTGCTTGAGGGAGTTGATAGATTCCTGCTGAGTAAGAATCATATTCATTTGTGCCTTCTGGATCTGCTCCAAACGTTTAGTCGTCTCCTCAGGAGTGCCTATCATGTAGGCGGGGGTCTCCTTCTCGACGGAAGAGTTTGAAGCCCTTGATTCCGCTACGGCGGAGTGAGAATCATTAATGCCATGGGCTAAGGCATTATAGTCAATTGGGGGAATGGCCCCAGTCCGGGTGCGAGTGTGTCGATACACCCCTTCCGGTTCAGAGTCAGACTCGGACTCGTCTGAGCTGACTGCAAGTTGTTTTCCCTTACTCCTGCTTGTCATATTCGCAGTGAGCTCCGGGTACTCAACGTCAGAGAAGGTTCTCCTTCTGTGGGAGCGTCTTCTTTTAGCTGACGGAGGAATCAGGGTCAACTGTCTGACTAAAGACTGCTGGTGTACGCCTGATCCGCAACGGCACTCAGAGAGCATATGGATGAGCCGTTGGCAGCAACACGACGAAGTGGCCTGATTGGCACTTCTTTTCTTCGTCAGATAATCCCTCAAATCCATGGGAGGGGGATTGAAAAGATTAGCCTCGCAACGTCGAAGACGGGAGGTATCCATGTGCTGCACAGCCTGGACGCAGGAATCAGAGACGCGGTTCTTGCACCGCAGCTGTTCAGCGCGCGTCTGGCATCTCTGTTGAAACAAAACGCGCCTGTCGCGTTACTGTTTGGTGCGTCAGAGCGGAGACACTTGAGAGAGGATGGGCTGTTGGGCCCCACGCCTATGGGCTTGTGCCTCTTGCGCTTGACGAGGCGCAGAGGTCTCATTTTGGCGTTTGTTGAGTTGGTCCTCAGAGGACCTGACTGAAGGAATCTCGCGTTTGGGGCGCCAAACGCGGACTTCACGTACTGGACGCGGCGCGGGCAAGACGCGAGATTGTACGTCGCGTCCAGCCTCAGTTGGACAACCAACGGTTCCAACTTGCAGCTAACGCGCACGTCTCCTCTGTCGACGCTCAGCGTTTTGATTGCGTCGAGGGGTGGAGAGAGACCAACGACATCCTGATGCTGGACACCAGGGATTTTGACCACGCGGGTCTCCTGAGAGACGCTGACGCGGGTGTTCTGTGCGACGCGGTTGGTCGCAAAGGCAGATGTGCCTGGGACCACGCGGGCCTTCTGAGAGGCGTTGGCGCGGGTACCTTGCTTGGCACAGTCGGCAGCAGGGGAGCTCGAGAAAGCCACAGATTGGGCCTCAAGGCCATTCCCCGTCGAGACCCGGCGGCAGACGCGGGTCTTTGGGCTCTTGGAGCCGGAAGAGAGAAACTCTTCGTACTTCGCCTGGTCGAACTCGACAACGAGCGATTCGACCATCTTCCCCTTATAGTGGACGTCATCTTGCGCCGCTATTTGCTCCTCAGTGACAAACGTAGTCCCCAGCGGAGTCGCTGTCTCTTGTATGACCCGGGAAAGAGGGAGACAGTGAATTGCTGTAAAAGTTTTCCTTGAATCAAATGAAAAGCATTACAACAAGAACTGTTCCTTCCAGTTACAAGGGAGGGAGAATACTGAATCTTGAATTCCCCCTTTGTTTAAGGCTGGGTTCTTCGTGTGGCGGTGGAGAGTGAATCTTGTTCTCCGTTGACCAGATGACCGTCCCTCAGGGATCTCCTCTTCGGCCGGTAGAAAGAGTGACACAGCTCTGTCTACCAAAACTCTAAAAGAGAAGGTAGGCGAAAGCTAGCTCGTACGCAGCGAACTTGCTGAAGAGTTGATCTGTGTCGCCCTCTGTCTCTCTTCGTCCGATTGATTCTCTCTCTGATCTCCTCCTTCTGATTACCGATTACCCCGACCTCATAGTAAACGAGGCTATTTATAGAGGTCCTAGGGGTGAACGTGCCCCCTACAAACGCTCCATAATGAGGGCCAACTTCCCCGCTACATGGGCGGTAACTAACCCACGTGCCTGCTAAAGACACGCCACGATGGGAGCTGATTTCCCTTACGTGTGGGCAGTGATTGGTCCCTTAACCAAGGCGGTTATAACTGAGACGCGGGTTTTAGACCTTTGCGTCTTGAGGCTGAGACGCGGGTGTCAGGCCGACGCGCCTTGATGTTGAGACGCGGGTGTCAGGCCGACGCGCCTTGATGCTGAGACGCGGGTGTCGAGCCAACGCGCCTTGATGCTGAGACGCGGGTGTCGAGCCAACGCGCCTTGATGCTGAGACGCGGGTGACGAGCCAACGCGCCTTGATGCTGAGACGCGGGTGATAGTCCCTCGCCTTGATGCTGAGACGCGGGTGTCGAGCCAACGCGCCTTGATGCTGAGACGCGGGTGACGAGCCAACGCGCCTTGATGCTGAGACACGGGTGATAGTCCCTCGCGCCTTGATGCTGAGACGCGGGTGATAGTCCCTCGCGTCTAGAGCTTGAAACTTTACTTTTCAATGGCTTGTCCTCCGGTAACTTTTGGACAGCCTACAATCTCCTCCAAGATGAAAGTTTTCTTACCATAAATATGGTGATGAAAATATGACTGTATGACTATTGAAGCAACCTAAAAAGTATAAACGCTTATCCTTCTCGTCGATCTTGACATCAGCAGTTAGAAGCTCGCTGATGAACTTTATGAAGAAGTTTAAATGCTCTAACACCGCTGCCCTTCCTTCATGCATTGCCCATATAGTTGTTTTTTCAGATACAACTTGTTGGAGAGGCTTTCGTCATATCAACATCTCTAATCTTGATCACAATCCCGTAATCTTTTCTTCACCCATCACGTTGTATGTAACCTGATCTGTGAGACATAGTTGGATCTTCCTTGCCTTCTTTAGATCCATCTCCTTCCAATCCTCATCTGATGTACCGTAGATTTTGCTGACTTACGCTGCAAGGTCTTGTGAAGACCCTGTTGCATCAGCAATGCCTTCACCCTCTTTTGTCATAAGCTGAAGTTTCCATTGCCATAAAACTTCTTGACCTCGAATTTTATCGTAAAACTTCCTAACTTTGATATATCACCCTTCGCCAACCTTTAGCTCTGATACTAATTATTGTAACAATTGACACTCTGATACCAATTGTTACTCCCGGGATCGATGTTTGCGAAACTTGATAATATGATAATACTTGCAAAAAAAACTGTTATAAAGCAAACTAACAATACCTAAACCAAAAGTAATAACAATAACACAGAGATTCAATGTGGTATCGACCCAAACTTGTTCTGACAGTTTTCTTTTCTGCATTTGTTTCCAGATTCAAGTTGGATTCGGGTTTCCTTATTCTGAGGCGGTGATTATTTGTATTGATGAAGTTTGTTTAAGACTAGGAGAGTTCTATGATCTATAAATAATCCCTTGGTGTGGTTAATATAATTTAATGAATTTGTAATTCTTAAGAGTGTAATTCATCTAGATGAGAGATTCGTGAGGGAAGCTTAGCCATAAGTGTTCACTGTTCTTGGCGACCATCAAGGTTTATAATCTTCTCAGCGTGAGATATAAGTAATTCTTATTGTACTCCCCTAAAATTTTAATAAAATTTCTCCCTTTCTTTCGTGGATGTACACACGAACTGTTTGATTGGTGGAACTATGTTATATTATGTGTTGGCTTTCTATCTACTTTAAAATATATTTTCTTTTCATCTCGTTGCTTTAATAGATCCTGTGATTAGTTTTTACTGTGTCGCCCCAGTTGATCCGATCATGGGGGAACCCCCCGAACCCACAACTATTGGTATCAAAGTAAGATCAACGTGAAGATATCTGCGATCAAATTTGATATTCAAAAGTTTAATTGTGTCATTAATTTCAGCAGGTAACAGATTAAGATGAATGCTATGCTTACTCAGAGAGGGTTGAAGAAATCACTACTCAGGAGGGAGAAAAGCCTCAAGATATGAAGGAAGAACTTAGCAATAATTGAATGAGAAAGCTCTAACAACTATTCAACTTTGCTTGACGGATGAAGTATTGGATGAGTTTTCTATAGAGAAAATAACATTCTCATTGTGAAAGCGAATTTAAGAGCACTATCTGAAGAAGTCGTTTACGAATCAGTTGATTCTGAAGCAATATTTTTTCTTCTCTGCATGCATGAAGGTACACCTATCAAGTCTCATATTGCAGAATTTTTCTCTGTTATCAATGATTTAGATAAGATAGAGGTTAAGACAGAAGATGAAGATCAAGCACTTCTATTACTGTGCTCTTTACTTTATTCATATAAGAGCTTTAGGAAAGCTATTATATATTGAGGCAAGTCAATAATCAAGATCAATGAGGTTAAGGAGTATCTGCTCAATACGGACAAATTTGACACCTAGTTGATGGGTGAGTCTCATCATGATGATACCGAGCAAGTTCATTATTCAAGGGAGAAGAGTGATAATAAAGTTCTATGGGTAACCCAAGTCATAGAAATTTGACGTGCAACTATTGTCACAATAAGGCACACATTAAAGCTGATTGTTGGCTTCGAAAGAAGAAATAACCAGATGCTAATATGACTGAACTGATTGGAGAAGATGAAGAACAGTGTGACGTTCTATCTGTTACAAACAGATCAGTTGGTAACATAGATAAATAGATTATTGACTCTGGATGTTCGCATCACATCAGTTTTAATAGGAAGATATTCTCTGCATACACTTCAATTCAAAGGGGGAGAAGCCTTCATAGAAAATTTTTCTACAAGTAAGGTGATTGGGAAAAGAACAATTTCAGTTTCAGTCTCATAATAGATGCATCACTACTGATCAATGTGTTCATCATGTTCCCGAATCAAGGTACAATCTCATCTCTCTTGGAGACTTATAATAAGGATTCAGTTTCAATTTAAAGGTGGTCTTATGAAAGTCTTCAAAGTGGCTCATGTAAAGTTTCAGGCCGAACGTGTTCACAATGTGTATGTGTTGAGAAATTCAAAAGTTACAGATGGTGGCTTACAGTTATCCTCAGCTTTGAAAGCGACTATGATGGTTTCAAGCTCAGATGTTCAGTTATACCCTGAAGAGAGATTGGGACTAGGCAACAACAAGGTATCCAGATCGTTACTCCTATAGTGAGTAAATTACCATAAATTCTGTGTGGATCAAGGAAATCATTAAGTTATAAAGTTCAGGTTTGGCCTGATTTTATTCGACCTAATCAAGTGGTGAACCCTATGAGGGGGTTATGGAGAAGAGAGAGTAAGATGGAAATGAATTCAAGATCTGTTCTGTGCGTGGATGCGAGCACATGAAGCATGTGACTATTCTTGGACTTAGACATATTCGAGTCAAGGAGGAGATTATTAAAACTTGTGACTGGAATATGTCACGAAGGTAGATGAAACTTCGCAGATCAAAGAACAGACGTGCACAAGAAGCTGTGCACATTAGCAGACGACTAGTACTGGGTAAAGTCAACTAATCACATGGATTAGTCGACTAGTACATTGTATAGTCGATTAGGTTGGCCAACAGAGAGTTAGAGTTCTCAGATTTTGTCAGAGTAGCTAACTAATATATGGTTTAGTCGACTAATCACCTGACCTAGTCGACTAATAGCGGGTCTGGTAGTTTTCTTTTCTTGGTCTGTTTCCAGATTCGAGTTGGATTCCAGTTTTTTTTTTTATTCTGAGGCATTAATTGTTCATATTGATGAAGTTTGTTTAGGACTAAGAGAGTTCTATGATATGTCAATAACCTATTGAGGGTGGCCTTCAATGTAATCTAATGAATTTATAATTCCTAAAGGTGTACGTCATCTAGGTGAGAGATTCGTAAGAGAAGTTTTGCAACAAGAGTTCGCTATTCTTAGCGACCATCAAGGACTTGTAATCTTCTTAGCGTGAGGTATAAGTAATTCTTATTGTACTCTTTAAAGTTTTAATAAAATTTCTCCCATTCTCCTGTGGACATACACACGACCTGTTTAATCCGTGGAATCACATTATATTGTGTGTTAATTTTCTATCTGCTTTGGACTATATTCTTCTTCTCTTCTTCTCGTTGTCTTAGTAGATCCTATAATTAGTTTTTGTTGCGCCCCAGTCGATCATGTTATGGGGGTGCCTTCCGAATTCATAACAGTTTTTCTATTGAGCAAATTGAGCAGAAATTTAAAAAGAAGAACCGGAAGGGTTTAGTAGGCTGATTAGGGGTTTCTTCTTTTGAAAGAGAATTCCGCTGAGAGTGGCAGGGCTTGGGGCTGATGGAAGAGGTATGACAGCTTAAGTGGTTTCTTCTAGGACCGCGACAAGCTGGAAGGAAGTGAACAGTTAGTGTCAGAGGAGAGTATAATGAATTTAGTCCGATTTTGCTTTGCAGCATCAGAAAGGTCGCGTGGGCGCCTGAAGACTTCGCAAAGCCGTCATGAAGATGTTTGGATGTCGGTGACCTCCTATTGGAATTGGCGGATCAATTTTGTATATTTTACATCTTCGTACTCTTTTCTTTTTTAGTTGTTTCGTTAAATACTTATTAATGAAACACGGAGGACTTATCGCCTCACGGGTTTTTCTCAAAAAAAAAATTTCATTGCAATGAAAATGTACAAGTTCTGATGAAGCAACTAAGAACACATGATAAGATAATTTATAATAAGTAAAACTTTTTGAGAGACAAAGTGTTTGCTTGCTACAAACTTAAAAACCCACGAGATTGTAAGAATTAAAACATATATAGCCATACATAAGTTATAACCTTAAATTACAACAGAATTAAGCCCAAAATCCCAATTAACTTGTATATCAGACAAAAGCCAGGATGCAGTGCAAAAAGTCTTTACTGATTTGAAATCTCTAAGAACCCAGCTTTTTAATTATGATGGACTTTGCGGTCTAGTAATTATCAAGGGGGTTTGCATCATATTCATGCCAGACTGATTGAAAGCAAAGGTGCCATTGCCATAGTCTTTGCAATGTTATGGATCCCAATTTGACGTGGATGATGAGATCCACGGCGTCCTCCAGCATTGACATATAGGCTGCAATGTCACCCTCAGTATTACAATTAATAGAATCTTCCTCTGGAGTACTTGGAGTTGATGGAGCAGCAGCAGCAGAAGAAGCAGATAACGATGATGATGGCAATAAGGTGGTTTCTCGAGAACGATGATGATCCTCCTGCATCATCATCATCATCATCATCATGTGTGGGTCTGATGATGATCCTATTAGTTTTGAGTGCCTCAATTCCTTGGAGAAGAGTTCAAATCAAGGTGGAGTTCCAAACTTCAGAGACAAAATATATTTCGAGAAGACACTCTGTCCAAATTGTTGCCTTGATGATTTCGTCGTCCTACGCAAAGTCATTACGGGGGTAAAGAGATTGGGCCAGTTTGGAGTTTTAAGTTCGAGTTCGAACTCATCCACAACATGTGTTCAGGTTTGTCTCAGAGCAGATCTATTTGATCCTGGAGTGGTTTTTGATGGCAAGTTGAAGAAGTTGGGCAAGCTGAAGGCAAGTCAAGTAGAAATAAAGTATTCCTATATTGAGAGTTGTGAGAGAGTGATTCTTGTAACTCTTGTGTTCTTCTTTGTTTTAATAAACATTTCTCCCCTCCTCTTCATGAACGTAGGCTTAGTTTTGGCCGAATCACGTTAAATTTGGTATTCTTATTTGTGGTGATTTGCTTTATTACTTGCTACGGTAGATCGCTTTTATACTTTCGTTACCGAATCTGGGTGTTTTCTCTTGTTGTTTAACACAACAGATCCAACTGCAGCTGCAACAATCCGCTGCCTCTCCACGGGCCTTTCAGCCTTCTCTTCTTGATCGACATTTCGGTGTGTCTCCAAGGATTCGCTCATGTTTCACATAAGGAGTGAGTCTCCAACGCGAAGAAGAGAAGTAACATGTTGCAATTTGTGCTTCAAATAAGGCGTGTATAGTGTATACCCAACACAGTGAAGAGGATCTCGATGGAGCAGGTGATCTTCCAAATGTGAAGAAGGTCTTCCAGGTGTGACGATACGCTTACAGAGAAAATCTTTGTTTGAGGGGAATTGTTGAGTGGACGCGTGGTGGATATCGAACAAATAATAACACATCGGCTAGACATGAGAATAGTCTTGAGTATAAGGATTTGGACAACTCCACCTAGAAGGCTAGTCTTTTGAGACTTTGCCCCCACTCCTTACATTCTGGTGGTTTCTTTTTTTTTTTTTTTTTTTTTTTTGGTTTTTTGTTTTCTCTTTTTTTGAAAGGTGCAAATTGTTTGTAAGTGTTCTATGCAAATTTATACCCTTTTATTTTGGAGAGATTTTGTTAAATCCTTATTAATGAAATGTCGGGTTTTTTTTTTTACCTTACAGCTTTATCTCAACAAGAAATTGGCCAAGTTCGGTGTGCACAAAGGCTCAATGTAAGTACATTGATAGATCTATAGATTTCACATTAAGGATAATTTTCAGGAAAACTGGGAAAAAAAAAAAGAGAGACAGGATTAATGAGCTTGCAGCAGAATAATTAGCCAGCAGGTCACAAATCTGTAATAAAAGACTTATTTGATTCTTATCACTAAATTTCTGGCAGGTAAAAAATGGAAACAATAATATGAACTTTGATTAGTGTAGTAATTAATGTTGATATTTATTAAATTAGCTAGTCCTGGTCTTTGTTTATTATAAATACAATTCACATGTAAATGTGAAGATAAGAACAACTGCCAGCCGCGGCTCAGTTAACATCACCCTGAAACCTGAACACACAAACTCACATAATCTAGAATCTGTCAGTAAATTTACACAATAAATACCCACAAATTGACGCTGCGTATATGCTCCTCAATTCGCACCCTCTCTCTCTCTCTCTCTCTCTCTCTCTCTCAAGAATTCAAGAAAACAATCAAGAATTTCCCCTCCTTCTTGCAACCTGCAACTTGCTCTCCTCCTCCACCTCCTCCTTCTCCAAGCAATCAAAATCTCCAATGGCCGATGATATTGCTCAAGGCTTCAACTACCAGCCGGGAAGATCAACAACTAACATTTTTTACAATGACGACGATGGCCTCCCCTGCACCACATTACCCTGGCGTCCCACTCCGATACCCGTTCACCTTCGCATGTACGGCCCAATCGCCACCGTCTGCTCCTCCTTCTGCGGCCTCATCATCTGCCGCGTCGACGCCTCCTCTGACTATTACATCGGCAACCCTTTCGCCCATGACGAGCCTCGCTACTACGGTCCCCTCAACCGCCCTCGCACCCACCACCCTCCCCATGACACCGACGTCGTCCTCGCCGTCGACCACCGTACTGTAATGCTCCCTCTCTTCCACATCATCTGCGCCATCCGCAAGTATCCCAACAATAGCATCTACGACTTCCAGATATTCTCCTCTACCAACCAGCGATGGGTCAACCACCCGGGGATCAACCTGCTGCCGCGTCAAATCGTGCCCAACACCGGCGTTTCTTGCGGCCGGTTCGCCTACTGGCTGACCCATAACCCGCATTCTGTGCTCAAGTTCGACTTCACCAACAACTCCGGGATGATATCGACCTTTGAGCTACCGCGGGTTATTCCCCCTGCGGAGCGTGTAAGGATGCAGCTGGGAAGAGCAGGGGACAGCCTGGGCCTTGTCATTGTCAGTGAGACTGCATCGACCGTGGAGCTGTACACTTATCCACTCCCAGTCGCCGAGAACGTGTGGCAAGGACCCATGGTCTTCAACGTAGAGATCGAAGCGGACGCGAACATTGCGTGTCGTCCTGGAGATGGGGCAACTTTAGTCTGCAGGGAAATGCCGAGGCCCATGAAGTTCGAGAGTTTCAAGATGGAGTCGCTGCTTTGGGTGTCGGGGAAGGTGGTTATGCTGGAGAACAATGCTACTCATCAGAATTTGTATCAAATATGGGAATTGCCGGTGGGTGAGGTGCCTGCGACTATCATCGAAGGCGTGCCCCATGTCTGCAGCCATGTGTTTCCTATGACGTTCGATTGGGGTTGAAGTCAGTTATTGATCAAGATTCTTTCTTTAACTTCCTTTCTCCAATCTTGTACCGTAGGGTGTTGAATATTACAGCTAGCTACTTCTTTGTTGTTCTTGATTAAAGATAAGAATGCTAGCTTCCTGTATGATTGATTTGCATTACTGAAGGTCTTGATCATCTGCGCACGTTTCGCAATGTATTAATTGTTGAGGATATCTTCATTAATTTGTCTTCATGATGATGATGATGGTGCTCAATTAGATGATTGTAGCTGATTAATTCAGTTGAATAGAATAAAATGCTCTTTAGGTTGATTGATGGCAGATTTTACGTGCGATCATTGGAATTTCGGACTAACTCTATAAATTATGCATATGAGCCATGCAGAGATTTGGAAATTAATGCATCTCCTACTAACCATGAAAAGTCTCGAGTATCAACCCATTCGTGTCCAGTTATTCAGCAACAATTTACCCACCAGGCTGATTTTCTTCATATCTGCTCTTGAATTAGAAGCAAGTTATAACTCCAACTCAGCTTGAGATAGATCTTTGACTTGCCCATAATTAGATACACTACGGTCATCATTCATTTATAATACTCATTGATGCTACATTATTTCCATTTCTTGATTGACCATATTATAATCAAAATATTAAAGCGCCTAGTCAATTGGACCCAACTCTTCTCGGCATAAGTGATCTTAAGGACTTTAATACTTATTTTTTGGGTAAGTGTTGGATTTATGGGGTTTAACTTGTTAGCATTATGACTTGAATACGTCGTGAAGGTTGATTAATGTCGGATTTGACAGTTTGCTTTTCTGAATCTATTTTGAGTTCAAGTTGAATTCAAGTTTTTTTTTTATTTTGATTGTAGGTGTTTTGAGTCCTAGATGGATTTAAGTTTCCTTTATTCTGATTAAAAGAGTTTGTTTAGGATTAGGAGAATTCTATGGTTTATAAATAATCCCTTAGGGGTGACTTTGAGACTCCTATGAATTTGTAATTCTTAAGGGTGTAATTCATCTAGGTGAGAAATTTGTGAGAGAAACTTACCAACAAAGATTCGCTGCTCTTGGTGGCCATCAAGAACTTGTAACTTCTCAGCATGAGGTGTAAGTAATTCATATTGTACTCCCGCAAAGTTTCAGTAAAGTTTCTCCATTCTTACGTTGACCTACACACGATCTGTTTGATCGAGGGAACCACGTTATATTGTGTGTTTCCTTTCTATCTACTTTGAAATATTTTCTTTTTCTCTTCTTCAAATTGTCTTAGTAGATTCTGTGATTCGTATCCGCTGCACCGCCCAATTCGATCTGGTCGTGGGAGCATCCGATCCTTAAAATCATAATAATTGGTATCAAAGCAAGGTCAACTCGAAGATATCTGCGATCAAGTTTGATATTCAGAAGTTCGATGGCGTCATCAATTTTAACAGGTGGCAGATTAGGATGAATGTCATCCTTACCCAGAGCGGGTTGAAAAAAGCACTACTCGAGAGGAAGAAAAACCTCAAGACATGAAGGAAAAAAATCTTGGAAGGAGTCGGATGAGAAAGCCTTGACAACTATTCAGCTTTGCTTGGCAAACGATGTGTTGGATGAGTTTTCTACGGAGAAAACAGCGTCCTCGTTGTGGGAGTGACTTCAGGACTACTATTAGAAGAAGTCGTTGGCGAGTCGGTTGATTCTGAAGCAGCGCCTCTTTCTTCTCCGCATGCATGAAGGTATACCATCAAGTCTTACATTGCAAAATTTTTCTCTATTATCAATGATCTAGATAAGATAAAGGTTAAGATAGAAGATAAAGATCAAGCACTTCTATTACTGTATTCTTTATCTTCTTCATATAAGAGCTTTAGGGAATGTATCATCTATGGAGGCAAGTCAACAATCAAGGTCAATGAGATTTAGGAGCATCTGCTCAATAATGACAAAATTGACACCCAGTTGACGGGTGAGTCTCATCATGATAATTCCGGGCAAGTTCATTATTCAAGGTAGAAGAGTAATAATAAAGTTCCATGAGTAACTCAAAATACAAGAATTTGACGTGCAACTATTGTCACAAAAAGGGGCACATTAGATCTGACTATTGGCTTTGAGAGAAGACACAATCTCTAATAAAGTGATACCGAATGTCAATGTGCTTAGTCTTACTATGTTGATTTGCATTTTTAGTCATATGAATAGTACTAGTATTATCACAAAATATTTTAATATGGTCAAAATGTAAATCATAGTCAAGGAGAGTATGTTTTATCCAAATAATTTGTGCACAACAAGCCCCCGCCGCAACATACTCCACCTTAGCGGTTGAGAGGGCTACCGAATTTTGCTTCTTGGAAGACCATGAAATAAGAAAATTACCGAGAAATTGACATGTTCCACTTGTACTCTTCCTATCCACTCTACAACCCGCATAGTCGGCATCCGAAAAACTCGTCATGAAAAATTGTCCGGTCTTCGGATACCACAAACCCATTTCAATTGTGCCCTTAAGGTATCTAATAATGCGTTTTACCGCAATCAAATGGGACTCTTTAGGACACGATTGAAATCGAGCACAAAGACATACACAAAATATAATGTCCGGCCTACTAGCCGTTAAATACAACAAACTACCAATCATGCTACGATAAAGTTTAATGTCTATATTTGTACCTTGTTCATCCTTGTCAAGCTTTGTGGCGGTAGCCATGGGAGTTTTGCTACTCTTAGCCCCTTCAAGCCCAAATCTCTTGATAAGTTCCTTCGTGTACTTGGCTTGATTGATGAAAATCTCATCATTCCTTTGCTTGATTTGGAGACCAAGGAAGTAGTTAAGCTCGCCCATCATAGACATCTTAAATTCCTCCTTCATGCATGATTCAAAAGCTTTGCAAAGATTTTCATTAATTGAACCAAATATGATATCATCAACAAATATTTGAACTATAAATATATCATTTTCAACATGTTTTGTAAACAAAGTAGTATCTATTTTTCCTTTATTAAAACCATTAGAAATAAGAAATGAAGAAAGTCTTTCATACCAAGCCCTAGGGGCTTGTTTTAAATCATAAAGAACTTTGTCTAGTTTGAAAATAAAATCCAGATGTGTAGGATCAACAAACCCGGGGAGTTGTTCAACATACACCTCCTCTTCAATAAATCCATTTAAGAAGGCACTTTTTACATCCATTTGAAAAAGTTTAAAATATTTATATGAAGCAAATGCAAGTGTCATCTGTATGGCTTCAAGCCGTGTTACGGGTGCAAAAGTTTCCTCAAAATCGATACCTTCGACTTGAGTGTAACCTTGGGCCACTAACCTAGCTTTATTCCTAACAACATTTCCCGACTCATCCAACTTGTTCTTAAAGATCCACTTAGTACCAATTGTTGGTCTATCGTGGGGCCTAGGAACAAGATGCCAAACTTGGTTGCGCTCGAATTGATTGAGCTCCTCTTGCATGGCAAGCAACCAATATGAGTCGTCCTCGGCTTCGAGGATGTTCTTTGGTTCAAAGTGAGAAATAAATGCATAGTGCCCACAAAGATCATGAAGTTTAGAACGAGTAGTTACCCCTTTTGATATTTCACCTATAATAAGATCCTTGGGATGATGTGGATTGAATCTTCAATCTTTTGAAAGTGATTGAGTAGTCTCCACTTCAACTTCTTGAACGAAATTTTCTTCATCACCCTTTGGCATATCTTCAAGAGTAGGTGAGTCCTTCAATGAAATTTTCTCCATGTCTTCATTTAGGGAATCTATTTCTACAACATTCTCAACAAACACATTAGATTCCTTAAACTTTACATGTATAGATTCTTCAATAGTCAAGGATGACTTATTGAAAACTCTATAAGCTTTACTAGTGTTAGAGTAACCAACAAAAATTACTTCATAAGACTTTGCATCAAATTTACCTAAATTATCTTTAGTATTCAAAACAAAACATTTACAACCAAAAACTTTAAAGTAAGAAACATTTGGCTTTCTAGAAAAATAAATCTCAAAAGATGTTTTAAAAGTACTTTTGCATAAGAAAACCCTATTTGATATGTAGCAAGATGTGTTAACGGCCTCGGCCCATAGATAATGAGGGAGACCATACTCATTTATCATTGTCCTAGCCATCTCTTGTAATGTACGATTTTTTCTCTCAATGACTCTATTTTGTTGTGGAGTTCTAGGACAAGATAGTTCATGCTTAATTCCATGTTCTTCAAAAAAAGTGGTAAAGGGTTGATTATTAAATTCACCACCTCTATCACTTCTTATTCTTAAAATAGAAGAATCTTTTTCCTTTTCAACTCTTTTCTTAAAGGCTTGAAAATATGAAAAGGCTTGATTTTTTGTGTTCTAAAAAGAAAACCTAAGTAAAACGCGAGAAATCATCAACTAAAACGAAAGCAAAACGGTTCCCACTTAGACTTTTGGTTTGAGTAGGACCAAACAAATCCATATGAATCAACTCCAAAGGTCGTGATGTCATGATATCCTTGATTGACTTGAAAGAGGACTTGGTTTGTTTCCCAAGTTGGCACGCATCGCAAATGCGGTCCTTTCCAAAGTTCAAGTAAGGAATACCTTTCACCATTTCCTTGTTATTTAATCTAGATAGATAGTCAAAAGAAATGCGACTTAATCTCCTATGCCACAACCAAAAGTCATCATTGAGGGCTTTCAAACAAGTAGCATTGCATAGCATATTAGACATGTCAATTATGTATACATTGTTTTCACGAAATTCAAAAAATATACATGTATTGGATTGTCTATCAATTACACTATATGCTAGGTTATCAAAAATAACATTAAAAACTTTATCACAAAGTTAACTAACACTCAAGAGATTATGCTTGAGGCCATCAACCAAAATAATATTTTCTATTAAAGGAGATGTACCAAGTTTAACATTACCAATACCAATGATTTTTCCTTTGGCGTCATCTCCGAAGGTGACGGTGCCACCTTCATGGTATCTTGATAGGGTTGCAAAGTTGTTGATATCCCAAGTCATGTGACTTGAGCAACCACTATCAAGATACCATAACCCCTTACGTCGTTGGGCTTTGGAATGTACCTACATCATTTAATAAATTTGTTGACTTTGGTACTCAAACTTTCTTGGGTCCTTGAATGTTAGTATTCCGAACCCAAATATGATTATGCGATGCATTAATCCTATCATAGCAAAATTTAACCAAATGACCTTTACGGCCACAATATGTGCATTTCTTTTGAAAGTAAAAACAATGGGTATTTTTCTTGAATTTAACAAGGGACCAATGCCATCTATTTATAGGGAATAGAAGAGATCTAATCATCATATAAACTAGGTTAATAGGTCAGGAAATAGCCTCAGGAATTTCAGAAGTAGCTAAAAGAAAAATCAACATCAAATCCAAAAACAATTTTGAATAAACTAGCCGTTGGGGGCTGCTGGCGGCTGTCGGTCGACCGGCCCGGTCGACCGGCAGTCTAACTGGCAAACTAGCCGTTGAACTCAGTCGACCGGTCGGTCGACCGGAGGCTAAACAAAAAACAGAAGTTTGTTCTGTCGGTCGACTGGCCCAGTCGACCGATAAAACCCGAGAGTAAGGGTCAGTCGGTCGGTCGACCGGTCCGGTCGACCGGCAGACGTGCACAAACGTGTACGCCAAAGCCACAAGGCCCGGTCGACCGGTGCGGCCGATCGATCAGGCCTGAAATAGATTCGGTCGATTGCCCGGTCGACCGTTGGGCCTAAAACAGAATTTTTATAGGAAAAATTTTGAACTTAGAAGAATTTTTTAAATAATTTTAAATGGCTATATGATTAGGTAGCATGTTATAAGGATTGGTATACATGATATAAATAAGATGTAAAAATATAAAATATTTAGAGACATGTATATTAACCAAGACATGCACCTAACCCAACTATCCAAAACAAAAACCATATTTTGAAAAATGAAAGTGTGTGTGTGTGTTTACTTGAGCCAACTTATCATAACCTCATTCTTTAACAAACTAATTCTTATAAAGATTCTAGGTGACTACAAGATCTTCAAATTAGGGCTTCTCCATATGGAATGTTGTAGCTTGAATCCTTGAACCCGAATTGAGTCAACCTGAGTCAAAAAAGCCTTCCTTTAGGGAAGAACACCACTTGAATCCTTACAACCCTGAAACACACTTAAACACTAAATAATGATTAGTACAAATAACTATATATGTTTTGTAATCATCAAAACTCAAAAAACCGGGTGATTATAACCTTGGGCCAACACAAGGTAATCCAGATCGTTACTCCTATAGTGGAGAAAATTATCATAAATCCTATATAAATCAAGGAGATCGTTGAGTGATAAAGTTCAGATTGGGCCTAAATTTATTTGACCTAATCAATTGGTGAACCCCATTAGGGGGTTATGAAGAAGAGATAGTGAGATGGAGATGAAGTCAAGATTTGTTTTGTTCGTGGATGCGAGCACATGGAGCATGGTGGCTATTCTTGGACTTGGACATATTCGAGTCAAGAGAGAGATTGCTAGGATTTGTGACTGGAATATGTCGCGAAGGTAGATGAAACTTCGCAGATCAAAGAACGAATGTGCACAAGAAGCTGTGCACATTACCAAATGACTAATACTGGGTATAGTCGACTAATTACATAGATTAGTTGACTAATACATTGTATAGTCGACTAGGTTGGTCAACAGAGAGCTAGGGTTCTTGAATTTTGTCAGAGTAGTCAACTAGTATTTGAGGCCTAGTCGACTAATACATGATTTAGTCGACTAATACCTTGGCCTAGTCGATTAATGGCAGGTCTGGTAGTTTTTTTCTTGATCTGTTTTCAAATTCAAGTTTTCTTTATTCTGAGGCGGTGATTATTCGTATTGATGAAGTTTGTTTACGACTAGAAGAGTTCTATGGCATATAAATAACCCATTGGGGGTGGCTTTTAATGTAATCCAATGAATTTATAATTCCTAAGAGTGTAATTCATTTAGATGAGAGATTCATGAGAGAAGCTTAGCCACAAGAGTTCACTGTTCTTGGCAGCCATCAAAGGCTTGTAATCTTCTCAGCGTGAGATGTAAGTAATTCTTATTATACTCTCCCAAAGTTTTAATAAAATTTCTCTCTTTCTCCTATGGACGTATACACGACCTATTTGATCAGTGGAATCATGTATATTATATGTTGATTTTCAATCTACTTTGGAATATCTTCTTCTTATCTTCTTCTTGTTGCTTTCGTAGATCTTGTGGTTCCCTAGTCGATCCGGTTGTGAGGGCTCCTCCTGAATTCACAACAATTCGCCCCTATTGAGAAAATTAAGCAGAAAATTAAAAAGAAGAATGGTAAAGCGAACTGGAAGGGTTCAGCAGGCTGATTAGGGGTTTCTTCTTTTGGAGGAGAATTCTGCTTAGGAGTGGCATAGCCTGGGGCGGGCGAAAGAGGTACGACAGCTGAAGTGGTTTCTTCTAGGACCAGGCGGGCGAAAAAGGTACGACAGCTGAAGAGGTTTCTTCTAGGACCGCGACAAGCTGAAAAGAGATGGACAGTTAGCGTCAGAGGAGAGTACAGTGGATCTGGTCAGACTTCACTCTGCAGTAACAGAAAGGTTGCATGGGCGCCTAAAGACAAAGCTGTCATGAAGATGTTTGGATGTCGGTGACCTCCTATTGGAATTGGGGGATCAATTTTGTATATTTAACATCTTAGTACCCTTCTCTTTTTTGGTTGTTTTGTTAAATACTTATTAATGAAACGTCTAAGAGCTTTATTAGCCTCATGGTTTTTATCTCAAAAAAACATTTCTCATTGCAATGGAAATGTACTAGTTCTAATGAAGCAATTGAGAACACATGATGAGATAATTTATAATAAGTAAAACTTTTTAAAAGACAAAGTGTTTGCTTGTTACAAACTTAAACACCTAAGAAATTGTAAGAATTAAAACATATATAGTCATACATAAGTCATAACATTAAATTACAACAGAATCAAGCCCTAAAATCCCAATTAAATTGTATATCAGACAGAAGACAGGATGCAGTGCAAAAATTCTCTGTACTGATTTGAAATCTCTGAGAACTCGACAATTTAATTATGATGGACTTTGGGGTCTAGTAAATATCAAAGGGTTTGCATCATATTCATGCCAGACTGATTGAAAGCAAAGGTGCCATTGCCATAGTCCTGCCCTGATGGGCCTGTTTGGTTAAAGGTGGAAGTGAGGAAGTGAAGAAGTGAGGAAGTGGTAATAGTTTCCTTTAGAACTTGAGAATTAGTTAGTAAGTTTTCTAGTGTTTGGATGTTATTGGAAAGTGTGATTTGAAAAATGTTTTGTCTTTTCATGTGTTTGAATGGAAATGTGAAAGTGGAAGTGAAAAAGTTGACCACAAAGTTGACCGTAAAATATTATTAAAATAAAAATTAATTAAGAAAAATAAAAAAATGGACTGTAATTAGAATACAAGTGAGATTTACATGATCAAAAAATTAACTGTTTTGTACTAAAACTTATTAAAATGAGATTTCTATGACCACAAAATTAACTGTAGCACTCTGGAAGTGAGGAAATTGTTGTGTAAAAGAGAAAAGAGAAAAGGAAAAGGGATTTTCTTATTTTCCTTTTTCGGTGTTTGGATAGATAGGGAAGTGAACAATTATACTTCCCCATTTCCTTACTTCCGCTCACTTCCTTACAACCAAACACCCCCGATATGGATCCCAATTCGACGTCGATAAGGAGATGCTCGGCGTCCTCCAACATTGACATATAGGCTACAATGTTACTCTTAGTATTACAATGAATAGTATCTTCCTCTGGAGTACTTGGAGTTGATATAGCATAAGAAGAAGCAGATAGCGGCGATGATGGCAATAAGGTGGCTTCTTGAGTATGGCGATGATCCTCTTGCAACTGCAACATCATTATCATATGTGAGTCTGATGATGACCTATTAGTTTTAAGTGCCTCAATTTATTGGAGAAGAGTTCAGATCAAGGTGGAGTTTCAAACTTCAGAGATAGAAGATATTCTGAGAAGACACTCAGTCTAAATTGTTGCCTTGACTATTTCGCCGCCCTATGCAAATTTATTATGGGGGTAAAGAGATTCGGCGAGTTCGGAGTTTTAAGTTCGAGTTCGGAGTCGTCCACAACATGCGTTCAGAGTTAGTCTCAGAGCGGGCCTATCCGATCCTAGAATGGTTTGATATCGGACCGAAGATGCATCAAAAGTCCATTTTTCAAATTTGTTTCGGACTTCGATGCGATTATGGTTTAGAGTTTTTTTTTTCTTTTGAGTTTCTATCTTTTGACGGTGCTGCCAAAGTTTAAGTAGGACTAGGATACTCATAGGATTCTATAAATACCTCTTGGGAGTAGTCTTTGATGGCAAGTTGAAGAAGTCGGACAAGCTGAAGGCAAGTCAAGTAGAAATCAATGATTCCTCTATTGAGAGTTGTGTGTGTGTGTGTGTGTGTGAGAGAGAGAGAGAGAGAGAGAGAGAGAGAGAGAGAGGTTCTTGTAACTTTTGTATTCTTCTCTGTTTTAATAAAGATTTCTCTCCTCCTCCCTGTGGACGTAGGCCTAGTTTTGGCCTAACCACTTTAAATCTGGTATTCTTATTTGTGGTGAATTGCTTTATTGCTTGTTACAATAGATCGCTTTCACGCTTTCATTACCGAATCTCGGTGTTTTCTCTTGTTGCTTATCACAATAGATCCAAATGCAGCTGCAATGATCCACTACCTCTCCATGGGCTTTCTCCTCCTCTTGATCAACATTTCGGTGTGTCTCTAATGATTCACTCCTGTTTCACCTAAGGCGTGTGTCTCCAACGTGGAGAAGAGAAGAACATTTGCAATTTGTGCTTCAAGTAAGGCGTGTGTACCCAACATAGTAAAGAGGATCTCGATGGAACCGGTGAACTTCCAGGCGTGAAGATGATCTTTCAGATGTGATGATGAGCTTACATGGAGACTCTTTGTTCGAGGGGGGTTATTGAGTGGACGTGTGGTGGATGTCGAACAAATAGTCGCATATAGGCTAGACATGGAGATAATCTTGGGTATAAGGATTTGAACAACTCCAGTTAGAAGACTAGTCTTTTGGGATGATGCCCCAAGTCCTCACATTTTGGTGGTATCATTTTTTTTGTTTTTTGTTTTTGGAAGGTGCAAATTGTGTATAGGTTTTCTAATGCAAATTTGTCCCTTTTATTTTGGAGGTGTTTTGTTAAATCCTTATTAATGAAACGTCAGGGTTTTTTTACCTCACGTTTTATCTCAACAAGAAATTGGCCAAGTTTGGTGTGTACAAAGGCTCAATGTAAGTACATTGATAAATCTATAGATTTCACATTAGGGATAATTTTCATGAAAACTAAGGGGAAAAGAGGACAGAATTAGTGAGCTTGCATCTGAATAGTTAACCAGCAGGTTTCAAATCTGTGATAAAAGACTTACTTGATTCTCATCACTAAATTTCTGGCAGCTAAAAAATAGAAATACTAATATGCACTTTGATTAGTTTAGTAATTACTATTGATATTGGTGATGAACTATCACCGATCAAACGACTCGGGCAAATCATTAGTCGACTAATACTACCTAGTATTAGTTGACTATACCAGAATCTAGTCGACTACTGTAATATAATTTGAGAATCCAACTTTCTGTTGTAGGGCCTAGTCGACTATACCAAAGTATCAGTTGACTAGCCAAAGACCTCGTCTACTAGTAAGACCTATTAGTCGACTAATAATATGCACAATGCCTGTACATGTACGTGCTTGATTTGTAAACCTTGTAACACCTCCACCTAAATTTGAATTCTTCTCCAATAAATATGAGGCACTCTAAATGCTAGCATATATTTATTATAAATACAATTCACATATAAATGTGAACATAAGAACATCAGCCAGGCGCGGCTAAGGGTCTGTTAGGTTGTCGTAATTGACCGTAATTCATAAGTTGTAATTGATAAAGTCTTTTACAGCTGTATATGAGTTACATGCATGTAAGTTTTTATAGTGTTTGGTTGGTAATATAAAGTTGTAAGTGGGAAAGTGTATTGTGTTTCACAGTGTTTGGTTGTCGTAATGTTTAAGTCGTAAGTGAAAATGTTGACCACAAAATTAACTATTTGGTGATTTAAAAAGTTTTAATATTACAAATATATAATAAAAATGCTAAATATTAAAAAAATTAATATTAACATAAAAAATAATACAAATTTGAATGGTTACAAAATTAACTGTAAGTGAGCTGTAAGTTAATGATAATAGAGTTGCAAGTGAGTGGTAGTTGAGTTACGTAAATTTTTTACGAATTACAGTCTAAACAAACGTCGTAGTTGTAATTAACTTGTAAGTTATTTAGGAGTTGCGGACTTTTACGAAGAAACAAACGGCCCTAAGTTTAACATCATCCCGAAACCTGAATGCACAAACTCACATAATCTAGAACCTGTCAGTAAATTAACACAATAAATACCCACAAGTTGACACTGCGTGTATGCTCCTCAATTCTCTCTCTCTCTCTCTCTCTCTCTCTCTCTCTCTCTCTCTCTCTCTCACGAATTCAAGAAAACAAATCAAGAATCTCCCCTCCTTGCAACCTGCAACTTGCTCTTCTTCTTCCTCCTCTCCAAGCACTCCAAATCTCCAATGGCCAATGGTATTTCTCAAGGCTTCAACTACCAGCCGGGGAGATCAACAACTAACATTTTTTACCATGACGGCAATGGCTTCCCCCGCTCCACATCACCCTGGCGTCCCACTACGATCCCCGCTCCCATTCTCGTCAACGGCCCAATCACCACCATCTGCTCCTCCTCCAGCGGCATCATCATCTGCCGCATCGACGCCTTCTCCATCTACTACATCGGCAACCCTTTCGCCGAACACGAGCCTCGCTATCACGATCCCCTCATCCTTCCTCCCACCCACCACCCTCCCCATGAAACCGACGTCGTCCTCGCTGTTGACCGCCGCCCTGGGGTAATGCTCCCTGTATTCCACGTCATCTGTGCCATCCGCAGGTATCCCAGCATCTACGATTTCCAGACATTCTCCTCTACCACCCAGCAATGGGCCAGCTACCCAGGGATCTCCCTGGGGCAGCACTGTGAAATCGTGCCCGACACCGGCATTTCTTGCGGCCTGTTCGCCTACTGGCTGACCATGAACCCGCGTTCAGTGCTCAGGTTCGACAACACCAGCAACTCCGGGATGATATCGTTCTTGGGGCTACCGCGGGTTATCCCCCCTACGGAGATGGTAAGGATGCAGCTGGGAAGAGCAGGGAACAGCCTAGGCCTTGTCATTGTCAGTGAGACTGCATCGACCGTGGAGCTGTACACTCATCCACTCCCAGAGGCCGAGAACGTGTGGCGAGGCCCCGTTGTCTTCAATGTGGAGATAGAAGCGGACGCGAACAGGGCGTGCCGTGCTGGAGTTGGGGCAACTTTGGTCTTCAGGGAAATGCCGTGGCCCATGAGGTTCGAGAGTTTCAAGATGGAGTCGCTGCTTTGGGTGTCGGGGGAGGTGGTTTTGCTGGAGAACAGTGCTACTCATCAGAATTCGTATCAAATATGGGTATTGCCGGTCGGTGAGGCGCCTGCGACTATCATCGACGGCCTGCCCCATGTCTGCAGCCAGTCGTTTCATATGCCGTTCGATTGAGGTTGAAATCAGTTATTAATCAAGATTCTTTCTTTAACTTCTTTCCCAAATCTTGTACCATTGGATGGTGAATATTACAGCTAGCTAGCTTACTTTCCTTGTGTGTTGTTCTTGATTAAAATCAGAATGCTAGCTAGCTGTATGATTGATTTGCAATACTAAAGTTCTTTATCATCTTCGCACATTTCCCCAATCTGTTAATTGTTGAGGACATTTTCATTAATTTGTCTTCATGACGATGATGTTCAATTTGATGATTGTAGCTGATTAATTCTGTTGAGGTGAATAAAACGCTCTTTACTTCTTGTTTTCAGTTGATGGTTGATTGATGACATATTTTACTAACGCTCATTGGAATTTCTAACTACCTCTATAAATTATGCATATGAGCCATGGTGAGATTTGGAAATTAATGCACAAAGATCATTGCAGTTGAATAAAACTCCAACCAACCATGAAAAGTCTCGAGTATCAGTCTATTCGTGTCCAGTTTATTCAGCAACAATTGCCCACCAGGCTGATTTTCTTCATATCTGCTCTTGAATTAGAAGCAAGCTATAATTCCAACTCAGTTTGAGATAGATCTTTGAATTGGCCATAATAGATAAATTAGGGTCATTATTGATCTATAATACTGATTCATACGCTACATTATTTCCTTTTCTTGATTGACCATATTATAAGTCAATTGGACCAACTCTTCTCGGCATCCGGGATCTTAGCTGACTTTAATACTATGTTTTGGCTAAGTATTGGATTTTTGTGGTATAACTGATCCCTTAAATCTCTCTATAATGAGAATTTATTCCTCATTAACTAGAGAGAGATTGTTGGTGTGATTGATCCAGTTTAATTGATGTATCTTGCAGCAGATATGTGGCTCTTGCGTTTGACACGAATCTCGTATTGTAGTTGGAACGCAGAGCTTGCAGGCTCATGTTGCTGTTGAAACGCAGAGCTTCACAGGCTTGCATTTTGAAGTTGAAATGCGACCTTGATCGAGGTCTGCGTTTGAAAAAGTACGCGATCTTCATGTTTAAATGAAAAATGCGAAGTCTGTGTTTGGGGTTGAAACGCGGCCCTCATGTTTTGTTCGAGGCTCGCATTTTGAGACTTTGTCAACTTTTAAACTGCCTACACGTGATGCCTACTTTTATGCTGCTGCGTACTTTTCAACATTTTTTGAACACATTATTCCCATTGATAGTGATTTAGTTGTGGGGTCCAGATTTATGTTGAGAATTTGATGTAGAAAATTGGACATACGCCGTTATTGATTCAGCACTGCACTGTTGTTGGATTCTAATATGTCGAGATTTCTTTACAGGAACTGTTTCTGGAGTGACCTGAAAGAGGGTTGAAAATATGATTGTCACCAGTGCTAAAAAGGGAGAGGCCCCTTTTTGCATTAGGAATCTTTTCAACTTTGCTCCATGCTCAATCTCACCATTTTGGAGAGAAGTTCTGCGCTCTGCATCCTTGTTCAAGCTTGGACTACAGGTTTGTTGTGGCCAAGGGGGTAATGTTAACTTTTGGACTAACCAGTAGAATATTAGTGAGCATCCATTTGCTCAAACATTTCTCTCCCTCTTCGAGATTACTACCGAAGCTGAAGCGACAATACTTTCTAAAAGAAGCATCAGTGACCTTGGCCCCTGCTTTTAATGTATACTATCTCCTTTTCGCCTTTTTGCCTTGGGTCAATTACAAACCTTGCTGCAAAGTTCTTCCTCTTCTGAGGAGGCAGACTTCTGGCAGCTCCACCCCCCTGGGTCCTACTCTATCAGCTCTATGTACTCAACTCTTCATCCAGGGGACCTCAGGACAAAGTCATCATTTCTATTTTAGTCTTGCCTTTATAATTTGATGATTGCAATTTTATTGTGACAGGCAAAAAGAACATGGAGCTTCCCCACAAAACTTTTGGTTACATCACCACTTTTTGTAAATGATAGATAATAGGAACAAATCAATAAAGGGCACAGCAGCGTATGCGCGGATGATGGACGATAATAGCATCATCCAAGTACCCTTGCTTATCAATGTATTTGGCACAACTCTGGAGCCATAGTGCTAGAAAAGAGAGAGTTTAAGGACTTCATAGAGTGAAAGGAGATAAGTGCAACATGTGTAGTTCTATATATGAAGTAAGTCATTAATGTATATTAATTTTTAGGAATAAAATAATAAAGATTTTATATTTAATATTTCTTGCTAATTTCTGATAATTTTAGATCTTTATATGATTGGCGTGAGAACGTGGGGTTTCACTCAACTGTATGATTGTATTTGTCCATACCGAGTTGTACATGTGACAACCAAAGAAGATGAAATAGCCGACAAGACCTGATTTATCGTGAACACGATGCTAAGAGGTGAAAATGGTGTTGTATCTTGCACAATATAATACGGGGTAAGTACTATTCTTTTACATTAAAATTCAATTATTAATTTAATTTAATTTCTCATGTGATTGTCTCTTATAGTTCAAATTGAATTTTATGCACAATCGACTCTTACAAACTCACGTTATTGGTTTGACTCCTTGCGGCTAGATGTGCAAAAACTGATTCGTCAAATAATTAATATATGGGTATTTATTACTTGTATATTTCTTTTTTATTACTTCTATTTAAAAATATTATTTAATTTTATTATTTATTTTCTGAAATTTATGTAAAAGGCCCTCTCCATGTTTACTGCACAAACCAATTACAAAAAAAGCAAAACTCTTCATGGAGGATGATTCTAGTAATTATTTCAAAAATTGACTATAACATTTTAAATTTTAAATTTTACTTAACTAAATTTCAATTCTTATAGTGTCCTAAACAACTCTTAGTGTCATGTATAGATACCACGTCATTCGATTTACGCGTGAAATCTGTTGAAACCAGATGAATCATATTCCTATAAAGGTATAATTTTCAGCCTTAATTTATGTTTTGTTTAGTATATATTAAAACTAACACAAATAAGTCAATATATTTGCAATTGGATAACAAAAAAAAAAATTCAGATGAGAAATCGGGTGAAGTTAGGAAAGAGTGGACAGAATATGTTGTGAAATATTTTTCACGGTGAGGTTATTGTGTTTAAACTCATTTTTTTTTTGTTTGGATTTGTGCATGTTTTCATTTTGGTGCATGTTTTCTATTTGGTGCATGTTTTCATTTTTTATGCATGTTTTCTATTTGGTGCATGTAAGCGCGCGCACGCACTTATACATATGTAAACACACATACACATGTATATGTAAACGCACATATACATGTACACACGCATATAAATATACCCTTCACCTCTTTTGTGTGCTCTTAAAATGTTTCGTAAAATCTTTTTTAATAAATATAGGGAGTTACTACTAATTGTTTATGCGAAAAAGAAAGTTTGTATAGAAATTGATATAGCTCAAATTAGGCTGCAATTTTTTTTACTAACATCTTTAATTTTGGGACATTGTTTTGAGCGTGCTGATTCATAAATGCACTTAAGTGCATGCAGGTACAATAGTAAAGAAGATAATTGAAGTCACAGATGTCAAATACTCAAAATTTTAGTTGGCTTCTAGGCTTTAGAGTTTATGTTATTGTTAGGAGATGGGAACAAAGTTCTTACTTGAGTTGGTAAGAAAATGCAATGATTATGTAGTAGACAACAATACTATAATTTGTTTATTGAACAATAATTTATGTAATTTTCAGTAAATGAGACTTTTATTTTTTTAATTGATTTTGGTTAGAGGTTTGGATGAGAGTTTATTTAACAAGAATGTTATTCATATGTCAATTCCAATGTTTACTTACATATTTTGTTTCTATAATCCAATATTTACAAACATGTTATTGTGATAGGAAAATCTTGTGTGTTATATCTGTTGTATATATAAAATTTTGTGTCTGTTATTGTATTTGAATATTTTTGTTAACCTGTAATCTGTTATTTTAAAATTTTTAATAAAAAGTAGAAGTTTTCAAGGCGGCTATTTAAAGAAAATACAACCACTATGAAATCCAAGCGCCATGAAATACAACCTTTTACGACAGTTATTTAGAGAACCATCATGAAAGGATAAATATTTCATGGCGGTTATATATTCAACCGTCATTAAATAAAATATTTCATACGATTATTTTAAAATCATCATTGTTACAATAGTTGAAGAAAGGAAAAATTGAAAATTGTTGTTATTGATGAGGGCAACGCCCCCATATATAGAGAGAGAATACAGTTACATATTATGAAAACTCTAGTTTCAATACAGTTCTAATACAATATATATTCTAATCCTAATATTACTCTTAACACCCCCTCAAACTCATGGTGGGTCAAACAACATGAGTTTGCCCAGCAGTGCTCCAAATCTCGTTATAGCATGTGACTTTATAACGAAGTCTGCGATCTGCTCCTCTGAGCGAATATATGGGAGTGATATAGTGCCTGAAGTGAAATGTTGACGAGTGAAGTAGAAGTCGATCTCAATGTGCTTCGTCCTCTCATGAATGACTGGATTGGTGGCAATCTTTATAGCACTCTGATTATCACAAGTACGAGGTGTAGGATGTATAAGAAAAACACCAAAGTCTGTCAAAAGTCTCCTTACATGAACGATCTCCATGGTGGTAGTAGCCATAGCCCTGAATTCAGCCTCACAACTGGAACATGAAACAGCATTCTGCTTCATGTTTCGCCACGAGATCAGAGAACCATCAAGGAACAGACAGAAACCAGTGGTAGAGTGGCGAGTGTATGGGCAACCAGCCCAGTCAGCATCGGAATAAGCTCTGATACCATGTTACAATAGTTGAAGAAAAGGAAAAATTGAAAATTATTGTTATTGATGAAGGGCAATGCCCCCAATATATATATATATATATATATATATATATATATATATATATATAATACAGTTGCATATTATGAAAACTCTAGTTTCAAAGCGGTTCTAATACAATATGTATTCTAATTCTAATATTACTCTTAACAATCATGAAAGGTTAAAATTTTTATGCATTTTTTTTTACAAAAAATCACCATGAAAATCTGTGTTCTCAAGGCGGTTATTTCCTGAACCGCAGTGACATGTTTGATTAGACTGAGGTCAAGAACCGTCGTGATATGTTTATTTGACAGTGGTCAAGAACCGCCATGAAATTTTCACGTCACTCGGATAGATGGTAGTTTTTGAATTGTCATCATTGTTTTTGATGTCATTTTTAAACTGCCGTGAAAACTCATTTCTGTTAGAGTGATAGCATCCCACAATTTTTACCTTGTTTATTGCTGCTGCCATTGCCTCCAACTTGTTTCCTTTCTAGTCCAAACCTTCGCTCATTAAATGCATATCTAGCACCTAGTTCTCTTAAGATTTGATTCAGACTTCTATGCATTGAATTTTACAACTAGCCAAACATATCATAGCTCCTTGATCTCGGTCTGAAATTGATTATCAGTTGCATTTATTACAACTCAATTATTTTGTGTTGAGAATTGAACTGTCCCTCCAACTGTAACTTTTGGTTGGAGTTGTATTTATTGAATTGAGCTCTTCTCTTTCATATAGAACATAGAATATAGACATGCAAAATTTAATACAAAGAGTTTTTGAGCTGAACATTTCATCATCCAAAACAGTGATCTTTTAGTGCTAATTCATTTGTTTAGAGAGAAGTTATTGTTGGCCATAATGATAAATTCTCTGACAACTTCTCTTCTACTTGAGATGCAATTCATTTAATCCTTCATTAAGTTTTTCACTTCATTAAATTCTCTATTTTGATAATCTTGGGTTAAAATTTAATTCACCTAACCTTAGTTCTCATTATTTGTGCCTAGTTATTGAAGATAACTTATATATATATTTCCTGATTACATTAGAGCCTCATTTTAATATTTTTTTATATTTGTGTATTTAAATTAATTGGTTTTCATTCCTGTTTTTAGAGAACAAAATTATCATGTTGAATTTCTGTACTCTCTCGGAGGAGAGGAGAAAAGTTTAAGCTCAGAGAGAGTCTTGAGGGTTTACCTCTTCAGAGAGAAGAGAGAGAGTCCAAACTCGGGGAGAGTCTTGACAGTGTAATCCAACCTTTAGAGAGAAGCTGATAGTGAATTTTTAAATCCTAGAGAGAAGGCATCTAGGTGGTAGATGTAAAGGAATTTCTCGAACCCCCTAAATTCTTGACTTTATCTCTTTGCTGCTCATTTATTATTATTTGTGTGTTTATATTGTTTGCTTTTGTTTTTGAATAGAAAATTTCTAAATTTATTGATTCTACCAGCAAATTTGTTGATCCTATCAGTAGTATAATTGTTGATACTCTGTCTGAATTTTTTTTAAGTATTACGTTCTACCACTAACTTTTCCTACATTATGCCAGTAATTTTCTTGATTCTACAAGTAGTACATTTTCTATAAATTTTTTTATCAGCCATAATTTAGTTTTATCCCTATTCAACCCCACTGGGGACCAACATGTGCTCTGCGTATAATAGATGAGGAGTCTATCGATCATCTCTTTCTTAGTTGCCCTTTCAGCGCTCCCATTTGAAAGCAGCTAACGCAACACTTGAACCTATTTCTCCCACACCTTCCCCCAAATGTGATCCTTTTTTGATCCACTTGGAGAGTTAACTTTATTAAACGGTATAGGGTTATATGGGATTTACTGGCGGTGACTGTTTTTTGGAAGACTTGGAGGGAACGTAATAATAGACCTTTAATGACAAAGCCAATTCAATCAACTAAACCTTCCATATTTTTCATTCTTTTATGTCTTACTAGTTCAATCTTCTTTAAGGAAGGGCAAGGGAGAGGGCGAAGTGGGTCCTGGCATATGAGGATGGATATGACGGTTATAATCACAAGGGATATGCAAGGAAGTAAAAAAGAAAAAAAGATAATTTTCTTTCCATATTGGGACTCTCATATTACTTTAAAGTTGTACCAATGATTTGCTTTATTATGGATATAGGAGTAGGATGGTACTTTATTGTTTTTACTTATTGCTTTCTTGTAATCTTGGCTGTGAAGGGGTAACACTTTATGGATAAAAGTAGATTAGTATAAATTGTCTTTAGAGTAAGCAAAACTAGGGATGTGATAATAAGCAACTTGTACTTCAATCGTATGTATTTGCATGTATGAATGTTAGTCGAGTTGTTGGGGTTATTCATTCTGTTCTTTTTTTTAGGTACTTTTATTTCGTTATGTATTTTTTTGTGTGTGTGTATATTCTAGAAATGGCCTAAAAGTTGGTAATCATTGTGCCTGTTTGATTGCTTCATCTTCAGCAAAATAATCAAATCTAAGAGGGTATAACTAGTTCCTTTATCGATAATTTTGTAGGTATTTGTCTTCAGCTTTAGTTCATCGAAATGTAACAAATATGGCCTGACCTTGAGGATTTCTCAAAATGCCAAATCAATAGAGGGAAACAAAGAAGAAGAAGAAGAAACAATGTACCAAAATATTAGTTCATTTCCGTTACAATGACTTCACATTTGCGTATTGTCATACCTCTAAATTTATATAAAAATTTAGTCTGTTTGCATGGCACGATCCCAGTTTCCAACATAAAAAAAAATGCAAAGCCTCTTTTGAACAACAAAAAATATCATGCTTTACACAATTTAAAAATATGTATAACTATAAAATATAAGTAAAAGAAATAAAATTTAGCATGATTACATAGCTCAACTTGGTGCTTGCAAAAAAAAAATTCTTAAACTTCTAGTCCCTTTATGCTACTCCCTTTGATTGAAAATATCCCACCTGTTAATAAAACTATAATCATGGGTTGAGATTAACGCACAAGTGAGTGAACATGTCATACAATTATACAATTTAAAGTCATGAAATATGAGAATTATATGGACAATTGACTTTTGCATATTAAAGTAATAAAACCATGTGAATGTACATGAGAAATAAAAATGAATATAGCTCATAATATATTCTCTACGAATAACTTGTAGGAAGAGAGGAGATAGAGGAAATGGAAGAAGGAAGCACAGAGATCGGAAAAGAAAGGAGAAATAAAAATGAATATAGCTCATAATATATTCTCTACGAATAACTTGTAGGAAGAGAGGAGATAGAGGAAATGGAAGAAGGAAGCACAGAGATCGGAAGAGAAAGGAGTAAGATGACACATTGAAGCAGGCCAGGTTAACTCCCGGTCGACTGCACTGTCGACCGATGGAGAAGGCCGGTCGACCGCCCGGTCGACCGGTGCGCACAACGTGCACAAGATTAGCAGATCGACCGCCCGATCGACCGTGGCATGGAACGGTCGACGGCCCGGTCGACCGACTGAAAACAGGTGCTCTCGGTTTGAGTCCGGTCGACCGCACAGTCGACCGTGGGCATGGGTCGGTCGACCAGCTGGTCGACCAGTAGACGCGTTTTGGCTTTCCTTTTGAGATTTAGATTCCTTTTCTGTTTGGGATCGAATCCAGTTAGGGTTTCCTAAACCCAGGGATTCTGTGGCTATAAATAAGGGCTAGAGCCCTCATGTATTGTATCCCACTGAAAATCTCCATTGGAAATTCCTTAAAAAAGGAATAAGTTGTAATTGATTATTGAATCAATAAAATCTCTCTCTCCGTTGTCCCGAGGACGTAGGCACGTTGTCGAACCTTATTAAATACGGTGTTGATTGCTTTTCTCTATTGTTCTATGTTCTGGTTGTGTTGGGTACGTCTCTAACTGCATCAGTCTCCACCTGATTGGTGGATTCCTCAGAGAGGTTGTTGTCACGCGTACAACAATTTGGTATCAGAGCATCCCAGGTTAGTCGTGGGATCGTGTGTTGATTCCAAGGGTATCAGTTGCTGTTTGACGGAGATCATGTGTCGATCTCGGAGCGGCGTGGGATTATTTGTAGGATCGTGTGCTGATCTCAAAATATTGTGTAGATTGCTCGAGGAATCAATTTGGAGGAGTAGATTGCTTCGGAAACTCTTTGAGGGTTTTGTGTTGAGGTAAAGATCCTATCTTTATCTAGTTTGTTTTATCTAACTCTGTTTGTTTTTGCATTGTTTTGAAAAATTAGTTGAGAAGATGGCTGGAGAAGGTACATCCATGAATCCACATCCGCTGACGATTGATGTGCTAAAGTTCAACGGCACGAACAACTTCGGTATGTGGAGGTGTGAGGTGATGAATGTGCTGACAGCATCAAACCTCGAAGACACTCTACGGTTGGAGAAGAAGCACGCATCAACAATGAAAGAAGATTGGGACAAGATGAACCGTATGGCGTGTGGCTTGATCAGGTCTTGTTTGATACAATACATCAAGTATCATGTGTTGCATGAGACATCTGCGGAGCAGCTGTGGGAGATCCTGGAGAAGAAATATCTGACGAAAAGTATAGAATCGCGGTTGCAATTGAAGAGTAAATTTTATAGTTTTCAGATGTAAAGAGGATGCTCCATCAATGAACACTTGAATCGCTATACGAAGCTTCTTATAGATCTAGTTAATCTGGATGTGGAGACCAATGAGGAGGATAAGGCAGTAATACTATTGAATTCTCTTCTTAGGGAAGAGTGAGAGATTTTTCTTTTTATATTGATCAATGAAAGAAAATCTCTTAAGTACAGTGAGGTGTCTGCTACTCTTGTGAGTTATGAAGTAAGGAGACAGGATCGACCGTCTTCTTCAGGGAACACAATAGCAGAGGCATTAGCAGTAAGAGGCAGGAGTTCCAATATGAAGGGAAGAGATGATCAAGAAAGATCAAAGTCCAGATTAGTCTTCAGAGATCTGAAGAGGAATCAGTGCGCTTTGTGCAAGGAGTTAGGGCACTGAAAAGTTGATTGCCCGAAGCCCAAAGGTAAGAAGATGGAGTCAAACACCGAGGCGAATCTCACACAGGCAGATGGATCAGATTCAGACTCATCGGTATTCTCTCTCTCTGTTACTACTCCTACTGCTGATTACTCAGATAAGGCTGAGTGAATCTTAGATACCAGAGCCACCTATCATGTGTGCCCAAACAGGGCCTGATTTTCTAGCCTTGAGAAGCTAGATGGATGTAACACGGTCATGAGTGATGATCATCCGTGTAATATAAAAGGGATGGGTACAGTCCGTATCAAGATGGAAGATGGAGTAGTACGAGAATTAAAGGAGGTGAGGTATGTACCTCAACTCAAAAGGAATCTTATCTCTGTTGTTGCTTTGGAAGCATTGGGCCTTGTGGTATCTATAAGAGATGGTGTTCTCAAGATGACCAAAGGCTCAATGGTGGTTATGAAGGGCGTCCGCCGGAAAAATCTCTACTACTTGAAGGGTAGTACGGTTACAAGTCAGGTGGAAACTTTTAGTTCTTCAGATGATGGTTGCACAAAGGTCTGACAGGTGAAAGTCAGACATAGAGGTGAAAAGTCTTTGTAAGCTCCTGCAAAGAAGAGATCATTGGAAGGTGCTGCAACCTGCAACTTAGAGGGTGAATACAGCGTTCTGAATAAGAAAAAGGTGAAATTCAGTACCAGTACTCACCGATCAGAAGGTCTTCTTGATTGTGTACACTTAAGCTTTTGGGGACCTGCTAAAACTGCATCGCTTGGATGTCACAGGTACTTTTCTCTTTTATTGATAGCTTATCTAGGCATTATTGGATATACTACATGAGACAAAAGTGTAAAACCCTAGATATGTTGGTGAAGTGGAAAGGAAGAATGGAGAAGCAGACAGGTAAGAAGATTAAAGAGCTACAGATTGGTAATGTTGAAAGAGAGATGAACCAATTCCTACGATTTAGCCAGAACATTGGTATTGATACTCACTTCACAGAAGGTATACATGGGTTGGCTAAGGAAGTAAACCGTTCCTTACTGGAGAAGGTTCAGTGGTTGTTGTCTAATGCACGATTAGACAAATTATTTTGGGCTGAGGCGATTGTGTATGCTAGCCATCTCATAAATGGATCTACTACAATAGGAGGTAAAACTTCACTGAAAATTTGGTATGGAAAAGCTGCTCAAGATCATGATTTGCTGTGAAAATTTGGAAGTCCGACCTACTTCAGTGCCAAAGATGGCATAGTGAATCGCGAGCAAAGAAGTTTGTGTTTTTGGGTGTCAGCTACAGGTTATGGGACCCTGAAAATAAGAAGATCGTGTTGAGTGGGCTTGTCATGTTTGATGAGACTTCAGTATTGAAGTCTACCGTCTCTCAGCAGGTGGAGAGGATGGAGACCAAGGAAGTATCACAGTGGGTGGAGGTTGATGCTACTCCACCATCTCTAGTTGGTTCAATATCAGTGAAGACTTCACCGGATGTGACACCGGGTGGAGATCATGTAGCCAGGGTTGATACTGAACCGACTGAAGAAATTAATGAGATATCGAATTGTTCGCAGCCATTGGAACCAAGTTAAAACCACGCACGTGGGTGAAGAAGCATGAATCTCAAGCTTGTGACCGCAACAAGCTAAAGTTGAAGGCCGTTGTTCTCCATGACGGTAGTGAGGAGGTTCATATGACTCAGCCTGATAGGTTCGCTGCTAAAGATCCAGGTACAAGTGCTTGAGCTTGATGGAGCTCATTTAAATGAACTACAGTTGGCTTGATCCCTTGGGTAAGGTACGTAGGCAGCCATAAAGGCGCAGCCACATTTGGTGATGCAACCCATATGAAGCTATTTGTTTCTCGAGAAGCTGATTGAAACTTCACGTAGAGGTGGAGAGACTTCACGTAGAGGTGAAGTATTGTGGCCAGTTGGACTTCACGTAGAGATGAGGTGTTTTGTGTTGGCCCAAAGGCCATTAGCCCGACATTTTGATGATAACAAACCATATTTAGTTATGTGTTTAACAATTTTGTTTACATAAGTTTCAGGAAAATATTATAGTTGATTTGACGGCTCCAACTCAAGACTCACGCTTTTGAACGCCGCAAAGGATTTGGATCCCTGAGCCTAGCACAGCAGAAGCGCTCCAGGATCACACAAAGAAGAAGACTTCAAAAACTTCAAAGATTTGTATTTTTATTTAGTATTTTTAGAAGATTTTGTCAAAACCTAGATGATAGAGGTAGAATACTTGGGATTGTCACTCACACACACTTAGTATTGCTTCATGGCTTCAAAACAATTTTCATATAAAAATTTCTAACTTAGTTTTTGAAAAAAAAAACCATGATTGGAAAAATCTATTTTAGAAAAATCATTTTTCATTTTATCAAAAGGATTTTCGTCAAATAAAGTACTAACATATTTGGGTGTTGATTTATGATTACACTCTGAGTTTTATAAGTCCTAGAACCTTGTTTTATAAATCCTTAACCAAAATGTTTTTAACCAAAATTCCTTTTCCCTTTAGCAGACTCTGGAAAACAGACCTGACAGAGTCCGGTCGACCGACCCAGTCGACCGAAGTGCACGGCTGTGCATGTGTGCACGTCAGCCGACCGCCCGGTCGACCGGGATCAATGTCAGTGCTCTCTGTTTTTCTCGGTCGACCGGATCGGTCGACCGCCAGAGAGTTTTACTCTCAGGCAGAGCTGCGGTCGACCGAGTTGGTCGACCGACCTCCCCAACGGTCGGATTTATGACCATTGGCGGTCGACCGGCCCGGTCGACCGGTAGCTGTCAGAACTTCTGACAGACTCCAACAGCTATATTTTTCTGGACAGCTTTTTGTTGGGATTCCCCCCAACGACTCTTTTGAACTGTGTAGGTTATTTTTCATCCCCTATAAATAGTGGGACACTTCTACAAAATTTAACAATAAGATTTACAAGCAAAAATTCAAGTTTTCAAAGCTTAGCCTTTTAGCAAAAAGATTTTCAATTGAGCCAAAATTTCCAACCCTTTCCTTGAAGCAATCCTCTACTTCTCTTTAGTCTTTGTGCACTACACAATCCCAAAGTATCATCTCATCATCTTGGTTGTAGGACTGTGCAAGTGAGGTTTTTGATCAAGTGTGATCAACCTTTCTTCATTGTGAGAAGTTGTAGAGGCATCAGCCTCAAGCGAGCGGGTGTGCTCCAAGTGGGTGTTGCGGCACCGCGAGAGATAGGACAAGTGTGTCCTTGTATTGACGATCCAGTGGGATCACCAATAGTGAAAATCCTTCATCGTGTTGAAGGCGGGGACGTAGAGCGTGGCTCGAACCTCGGAAAAATCCTTGTGTTTGCGATTGTCCACATTTTCTCTAAACTCTATCTCTCTCATACTTGCTCCATTAAATTGCTTATTTACTTGCAAGTTCTTTAAATTGTGCTTATTGTTCTAAATAGTTTTTAATCCGCATTAATTGTCATTTTATATAGCCTTCACCTATTCACCCCCCTCTAGGTGATTTCAATTGGTATCAGAGCCAAACCCTTACACTTGGTTTAACCACCTTAGGGAGATCCTTATAGTTGGCTATATCTATTTGTTGCATTTTCATTTGTTGTGCATTCTATATTTGTATTCATGGCATCAGTTATTTTTCTAGCATTAAGTCCCCACCCAAATTTGATGGTTTGAACTTCCCCATTTGGAAGGTCAAAATGAACCTCTTTCTTAAATCCCTAGGAGTTAGAGTAGCTAGGGCCATTACCAAGGAATTTGTAGAACCTCTCACCGATGAGAGATCATGGTCCGAGGATACCACCAAGGACTATGAGGCTAATGCTAGGGCCCAATATTCATTAACACAAGCCTTAAATGAAGATGACCTATCACGCATCATAAATTGTAAATCGGCATTTAAGGTTTGGAATGTTTTGATTGTGACTCATGAGGGAACGTCCCAAGTCAAAAGATCCAAGATTGACTTGCTTCGTTCTCAATATGAGAACTTTTATATGCTTGAGAATGAATGTATTGATGACATGCTCACCCGTTTCACCAAGATAACTAATGTCTTATCTTCTTTAGGTGACACAATTGACAATGACCAAAAGATCCGGAAGGTCATTCGGGCTCTTCCCAAATCTTAGGAAGTAAAGGCAACTACCCTCAAGGAGCTCAACGATAGGGAGGAGATGGACTTCTCCGGCTTCATCGGCAATCTCAAAACACATGAGATGGAGATGAAAGTTAGAGAAGAAAGGGAGGCGCCAAAGAAGAAAGCCCTCGCTTTCAAAGCCACTCCATCCACCTATGACGAGGAGGACTCATCGGAAGACTACGATGAGGATTTTGCCATGCTCATCCGGAAGGTGGGCAAGATGTTCTATAGGAAGGGAAGGCAAAGCAACTTCCGAAGAGGAAAACCTCAAGAAAGATTTGAAAGGAAAAGAGAGGAGCCGGGTCCGTGCTTCCATTGCAAGAAGATCGGACATCTCATCGCCGATTGCCCCGCTCTTCAAGCTACAACCTCAAAGAATGGGCCAAAGAAGAAGAAAGCTATGGTGGCCACTTGGGATGACACGGAGTCGGAATCCGAAGAGGAGATCGACACCGCCAACATGTGCTTCATGGCACATGGGGAGGATGCTTCAAAGGTAATTCTTGAAAACTCCATAGAAGATAATGAATTGACTATGGATGAACTTGCACAATTCTTTGAAGAACTACAACATAGGTATGAGATTTCACAATCTCAAAATAAAAAGTTAAAAAGAGAAAATGACTCTTTGAAAAATAAAATTGATATTGTTCTAAAAGAGAAAATGATTTATCCAATGCTTTTGAGAAAATGAAAATTGATTTTGATAAATATAAAAAATCTACTAAAGGAAAAAGCCCCATTTCATGATGTAACAAAAATGAATTTATTGAGATCCAAAAACGAGTTGATGTTTTGGACTCAACTCTTAAAAAATGTGCATTTGATTTAAACAAGTTTGCATCTAGGTTTCCTAAAGGAGTAACCCAAGGGAAACACACTCACCATCAACATGCACGGAAACATGCACACACACACACAAACATGCATTCATGTATGGTAGTGGTAGGATTTATGTTTGCACTCATTGTGGCCGCAAAGGCCATTTAGAAAAATTTTGTTTTGCTAAGCTAAACATGTCAAATAAACATGTTTGGGTTCGACAAGATACTAACCCTAAAGGACCCAAAAAGATATGGGTACCAAAAGACACACCGAGCTTAATTGATACAGGTGGGTCGTCCTCTTCCAAGACTTAGGGGGAGATGGTGCTCGGGTGGTGGATGCATCAACGCTCAACGAACATATCATCGCTTGCATCACTATCATAGAGGCACCCATTTTTGGAGAATGCCCTTAGTTTGGTAATTTCTCCACATAAAAGTTTTTCTTTTTATATATGCATAGGATTGCTAGTTTACCTTTGTATTATGTTGATATATGTTAGTGTAAACTTGCTTTTCTATTGTGATTGTATATTTGCCATGCTAAATAGATAATCATGTTTTATGCCATATAATTTTTTTTTCACATGTCTAGTTTTATGTTGTATTTATTGAATATGTATTTTGTCAAAATTAAATAAAATTTTTTTTAAAGCAAACAATTAGAGATGGCAATTGCGCGCCTCAACTCATATTTAGAGGAATCTCGAGAAAGAAGTTCAGAACCCCTCACAGGGTATTCGGCTTCCACATCTCTAAATTCTTGCTGTATTTATAAATAAAAATAAAAGGAAAATCAAGTATAGGTCTTTTGTTGATTTTTATAACTAAACATGATTTAAAATATGTTTAAACATTTGCTTGATAAGAATACACCTTATGCTATTTTAAAAATTATAAGATAAATTTTTTTTTTAACAAATCTGCTTACTGTCAGTTTTTGGGCTAGACCGGTCGACCGACCTAACCTGGAGATATATTTTTTAACTCCTTTGCTGTCGGCCGACCGGAGCGGTCGACCGGACTGGGTTGCAGTGCTCTCGGTTAAAAACGGTCGACCGGACCGGTCGACCGGGCGACGGGAATCTGCTTTTTATCCATCACTATTTATAGCCCTAATCTCTCATTTTACCCTCTTACCTCCGCCGACTCTTCACTTTTTCTCTCTCAAAAACCCTAAAAGGATTTCTCCATCTAATTCCACATCTAATCTCTCTCAAAATCTCCTTAAAAATTCTTGGATCATCACTCTCAGGCCCTGATATACGTCTAGTGTCAAGGAATTTCGGTTTTGTCCTCTTTGATCATCACTCTTTTAAGGTAAAAATTGTTTTTTTTCTTAGATCTTGCAATTCTAGTTATTATCTATCATATTCTTGCTAGATCTAGCCTTTCATCTAGTTTAGATCAAGATTTTACCGTGTCTATTTTGTGGATTTTGACCTAGTTCTCATTTAACCTTAAAATGCCTAAGAGATCTAGATCTGAGAAGGGTAAATCCATTGCCCCTTCTTCTTCATGTAAATCCAAACCCCCCTTTGTCTCTCCACAAACTGAAAACCGTTACATCCTTCTTTCAGAGAAGACGATTATTTTTGATAGATGTGTGATTCTCTAAGACTTTGAACACCTTAACATACCACACATCTTGAGGAACAATTCGCTTGATCAGTTCCTTTCCATTAGGGAACCTGTTTACACCTCCCTCATTCCATATTTCTACACAAATCTATCTTTTGAGGCTAACAGGGTTAGGTCTAGAGTACTTGGGAGAGACATTGACATCTCTCTCCAAGAGTTTGCTGATCTTCTGCATCTCTCCTGTGAGGGAGTTGATATTTTTAACCTAGACCTTCAGGATTTTGTGTATCCGGCCGGTGAGTCTGCGCTCACCGCGTCTACCTTACTTCACGGGGATGATAACCCCGGTCTGGTGAGAAATGAGGAAGTGAGATATTACACTCTCACTGCCCAAGTTCTCGCTAAGATTATCTTTTACAACCTCCTACCCAAATCAGGAGAATTCAGTCATGCTAGGGGATCTGTTCCTTTGTTTGTCTATTGCCTTCTGCGAGGCATCAAGATTAACATCCCCAGGTTCATCATTTCTCACATGACCTCAGATCATATTCTTGTTCCTACTAGGCACTTACCTTATGGGATGATCATCTCCTACCTTCTGAGGCAGCTTGATTTCGATTTATCCTCTCTGCGACCCACGGACCCCTCTGTGAACTTGAACAGTACTCTCCTGAAGAGGATACAGCTGGGACGCGTCATCCCGCTTTCCAGCAGCCGCCCATTCCTCCTACTTCTCATGTTCCAGGGTCTTCTTCTGCTCCGGGATCATCTATTCCCTCTGATCTCCAGTCCTTCATTTCTTCTGAGTTACGAGCTCAATTACAGGAGCATCATACTCAGATTTCAGCTGAGATCCAGCTGCATCATTCCCAGATTTCCGCAGAGATTGCAGCTCATCGTGCGGAGATGGACTCACGCTACCTTGGCCTTCGCAATGATATGAGCTACTTTGCTGATTCCATGCGTTACATGGATCTGCAACTTGGCAAATTATATGTGAGGCATAATGAGATAGCTCCGGATCCCACGCCTTTTGCTCGTCCACTTCCTTCTGCCGGACCTCCATTTCCGGTCAGAACTTCAGCTCCTCCGGCTCCACGGCCTGCTATTGCAGCAATTGATCCTGAGGAGGAGGCTAATGATGATGATCTTGATGGTGATGAGGAGGTTGCTACGGGAGATGAGGACGACTCGTCTGAGGAGGATGATTCTGACGATGAGGAGTGATTTTCTTTACCCCTTTTGATGATGTCAAAAAGGGGGAGAGATATTTATGAGACTCTTTAGGCTGTAGTACTTTATTTTATATTTTTTGTGTATTTTGGGTTGTAGTAGTATTTTGTTTAATTATGGACATGTATTGTGTGGACATGTGTTTATGGTTATATATTTTGTTTGGACATGAGTTACTTTTATGGACATGAGTTACTCTTCTATGGCATCCATTTTATTTTAGATGTGTATGGACATGTGTATTTATGCATGGTTGATTGACATGTGTTTCATTTCCATATACTATATGTGCCTTTTATTTATGCCTGAGTATCTCTTTGATATATGCTTGTGTTGAGGGGGACTTTCACTTGAAGTCTCCACCCAAAATATTGGTAATAACTATATATGTTTTATCATCATCAAAAAGGGGGAGATTGTTGGCCCAAAGGCCATTAGCCCGACATTTTGATGATAACAAACCATATTTAGTTATGTGTTTAACAATTTTGTTTACATAAGTTTCAGGAAAATATTATAGTTGATTTGACGGCTCCAACTCAAGACTCACGCTTTTGGACGCCGCAAAGGATTTGGATCCCTGAGCCTAGCACAGTAGAAGCGCTCCAGGATCACACAAAGAAGAAGACTTCAAAGACTTCAAAGATTTGTATTTTTATTTAGTATTTTTAGAAGATTTTGTCAAAACCTAGATGATAGAGGTAGAATACTTGGGATTGTCACTCACACACACTTAGTATTGCTTCATGGCTTCAAAACAATTTTCATATAAAAATTTCTAACTTAGTTTTTGAAAAAAAAACCATGATTGGAAAAATCTGTTTTAGAAAAATCATTTTTCATTTTATCAAAAAGGATTTTCGTCAAATAAAGTTCTAACATATTTGGGTGTTGATCTATGATTACACTCTGAGTTTTATAAGTCCTAGAACCTTGTTTTATAAATCCTTAACCAAAATGTTTTTAACCAAAATTCCTTTTCCCTTTAGCAGACTCTGGAAAACAGACCTGACAGAGTCCGGTCGACCGACCCAGTCGACCGAAGTGCACGGCTGTTCATGTGTGCACGTCGGCCGACCGCCCGGTCGACCGGGATCAATGTCAGTGCTCTCTGTTTTTCTCGGTCGACCGGATCGGTCGATCGCCAGAGAGTTTTACTCTCAGGCAGAGCTGCGGTCGACCGAGTTGGTCGACCGACCTCCCCAACGGTCGGATTTATGACCGTTGGCGGTCGATCGGCCCGGTCGACCGGTAGCTTTCAGAACTTCTGACAGACTCCAACAGCTATATTTTTCTGAACAGCTTTTTGTTGAGATTCCCCCAACGACTCTTTTGAGCTGTGTAGGTTGTTTTTCATCCCCTATAAATAGTGGGACACTTTTACAAACTTTAACAACAAGATTTACAAGCAAAAATTCAAGTTTTCAAAGCTTAGCCTTTTAACAAAAAGATTTTCAATTGAGCCAAAATTTCCAACCCTTTCCTTGAAGCAATCCTCTACTTCTCTGTAGTCTTTGTGCACTACACAATCTTAAAGTATCATCTCATCATCTTGGTTGTAGGATTGTGCAAGTGGGTTTTTTGATCAAGTGTGATCAACCTTTCTTCTTTGTGAGAAGTTGTAGAGGCATCGACCTCAAGCGAGCGGGTGTGCTCCAAGTGGGTGTTACGGCACCGCGAGAGATAGGACAAGTGTCCTTGTATTGACGATCCAGTGGGATCACCAATAGTGGAAATCCTTCATCGTGTTGAAGGCGGGGACGTAGAGCGTGGCTCGAACCTCGGAAAAATCCTTGTGTTTGCGATTGTCCACATTTTCTCTAAACTCTATCTCTCTCATACTTGCTCCATTAAATTGCTTATTTACTTGCAAGTTCTTTAAATTGTGCTTATTATTCTAAATAGTTTTTAATCCGCATTAATTATCATTTTATATAGCCTTCACCTATTCACCCTCCCTCTAGGTGATTTCATTTTGATCTCGATGAACAGATGATCTTCTGGTGAGAAGACAGTTGAGCTTGTATAGGAAGGGTGTGCATCCAGTTGTTGAAGCCGATGATGGTGTTCGATATGCTTTACTCAGATTGGTTAGACTATCTCGAAGACATGTAGACTAGAGAGAGCCAGTCAAGTGGAGAGTCAGTATTGGCTCATAATGAGTTTTTCGGAAGGTCATGAAGTTGCTGAGTGAGCGACACGTTCGTTGGTCGATTCGTATGGTATTCTCCTAAGGTGAAGTAATGGGAATGCATGTATAGTGCATTCCAGTTGGATAGCTGAGCTAAAGGTTTCAAGCCGAGATCGTGTGTCGCTTTCGCTGAGATCGTGTGTCGATTTCGTCCGGAGCGCTTAAGCCGAGATCGTGTGTCGATTTCTCCAAGATCATGTGTCGATTTCGCCAGGTGATATATTGGAGTTCGTTGGAGTTCGGCTCAGATTTGAGAAATCTTCACCGAGGTAGAGAATTGTAGGGAGAGAGAGGAGATGAAAGCTTGACGAAGCTTGTGGAATCTAACTTAGATTCGGACTTCATTTCTGAACAGGAGTCAGATCCAATTAGAGTTTTCTAATAGGCGAATTGCTTCCCTTTTAGGATTTAGATTCTTTTTAAGATTTGGATTCCTTTTAGGATTTGGATTCTTTTTCTGAGTTGGGGTCAAATCTAATTGGGGTTTTTTAAATCTTTGGGACTCTGTAGCTATAAAATAAGGGATAGAGCCCTCATGAATTGTATCCCTAAAAATCCCACTGAAAATCTCCATTAGAAATTCCTTGAAGAAGGAATAAGTTGTAATTGATTGTTGAATCAATAAGATCTCTCCCCTTGCCCCGAGGAAGTAGGCACATTGCCGAATCTCGTTAAATACTGTGTTGATTACTTTTCTCTATTGTTTCTTTGTTCTTGTCATGTTGGGTACGTCTCCGACTATCAATCTCCGCCTGGTTGGTGGATTCCTCAGAGGGGTTGTTGTCCTGCGCACAACAGACTTTGCGCCATTATTTGTGATTTTCTTCTGTTTCTCCCATTGAAGTGCCTCCCCTAGAATTTGAGAGGCAGCGTTGGGCGGCGGTGAGAGAGAAGGAAAGATGGAGATCTAGAGAGGGGTAGGGAGAGGGCAGTGGTGAGAGAGAGAGGGGGGAAAGATGGAGAGCTCAAGAGAGAGGGAGAGGAGGTGGAGAGAGGGGGAGTGAGAGAGGCTCAATCTCGCGACTAAGAATTGTTTCTGCCACTTTGAATCCAATGGCTGCCAACAAATTTTGTGAATAACCCTATGTGAAAATTTCGCAGCCGAAGACTCCTCTATATATATGTGTGTGTTTGTATGTATGGAAAGATTTTAATACACATAGAGTGTAACATAATAGTTTACATACACTTATGAAAGTACACCGTACCTCATCCATATTTATGATCCAAACCATTGGATGTGATTTACTTATTCTAAAACTCATATACCTCTCTCTCCCTCTCTCTGCTAACTTAAGCTCGTCGAATACTTACTCTCGTTAATGATTTTTTGTAGTTACGCTCATCAAAGATCCCGAGCAGTTATGTTCATCAATGAACTCGAGCAGTTAAGCTCGCATGCCTTGAGCAATCCTTTCAAAATCTTTTATAATAATAAAAAAATTGATGTTTATTCCAATCCTAGTAGCAAACTCTTCCAAAAAAAATAAAAAAATAAATAAGGCAAAACCCTTAAACCAAGGACTAACCTGTGGATGGTTGTCATTATCGAAACTGACCCTGTGAATCTTTGAATCCGAGCTGCAATCTACGAGTAATTCAAAATTGTCATAAGAGCAGGAGAGAAATAAATCCAACCATCTGCATGCATGAAATGCAATGAATCATTTGAGTGCAAATTGTTAGCCATTTTCAAAATAATAGATCAAATATATATATAAACTTAAGAGCGGAAGCAATAAATCATATCCAGCCATAGCAATCAAAATTAAATTTCTTGTTGTAATAAAATAAATAACATCAGAACTTTGAGATTCATTGGCTAGTCTATCCAAATTTTATATCCAAAAAAGGATGGAATCTCACAGACTCTTTTGTAGATTAGAGACTCTTATCCCTTAAGAATAAAAAAAATATTTCTCTTTTGATATCCTCTTCCCATCAAAAAGGACATATCAATAGAAGTAAGATGGGCAGTTGTAACTCCACAAATTATGTCCGTTATTATAGAAAAATAATTGTTAGTGGGTTTTTCATTTTCTTTCAAACTTCTAATGGGCCATAAAACTGAAAATTGGTTATAAAAAATAAAATAATATCTAACATTCTCCTACTTGGCTCATAGAATACTTAACATGTATTAAATTACAATTAATACATGAACTAAAATTTTTCCTGTATCCTTATACTCAAGCAAAAGAGTTCAGATTACTTGAATCATGGAGGCAAGTCCTCTAAGATCAAGTATTCTCTTTCATGTATTACAATGTAACTTTCTCATTTGAATGAGAACAATATATGAGTCATATCTTTATACATGCGCTTTCAAATGCTCATTTAGGGTCTACTTTATATTCAAACATGCATATTGTTATTCTCTCAATTTTATGCATACAAATAGTAAATGAGAAGACAAATTTGAATCAATTAGAATTTTTTTCATATCAATCAAAAGTGATACAAACATAATAAGTCTCTCAATTATAAAATAGAACTGAGTCTCATATACTCAACATGCTTCTTATAAGTCTTAAGTGGCAATCCTTTCGTCAAAGGATCCGCAATCATCAATCTCATACTAATATGATCAATAACCACCTTGCTTAACTTCACATTTCCCGAAGTTTTAAATACTTTATGTCGATGAGTCTACTGCGATTTTCACTTTTATTATTCTTGACCAAAAATACTGCAATGGAGTTGTCGCAGTAGATTTTTAATGGCTTAGAGATTGGGTCAACAATTGAAGCCCTGAAATAAAACTCCTTAACCAAATAGCTTGTGATGTCACTTCAAAGCATGATACAAACTCTGCTTATGTGGTTGAAGTAGCAACTAATGATTGCTTTACACTTCTCCAAGATATAGCCCCTTCAGCTAATAAGAAGACATATCCTGATGTAGACTTTTTAGAGTCAGGACATCCAGCAAAGTCAGAATCAGAATATCTAACCACTTTCAAATGATCAGATCGCTTGTATGTAAGCTTGTAGTCCTTAGTCCCTTGAAGGTATCACATCACTTTCTTTGCAGCTCTCCAGTGTTCCAAACCTGGATTACTTTGATATCTGCTAACATTCCTACTGCATAAGCAATATCAGGTTTTGTACATACCTGAGCATACGTTAAGCTCACAACTGCATAAGCATAAGGAATATTGTTCATCTCTTCTCTTTCTAAATCATTACTTAGGTATTGGTTCAAACTAAATTTGTCACCCTTAACGATCGGTGCTAGACCAGGTGAACAATCCTTCATATGAAATATCTCAAGAGTTTTATTGATATAGGTTTTTTTAATACAGTCCTAATATCCCTTGAGATATGTCTCTTTCAATCTTTATACCAATAACATAAGAGGCTTCACTTATACTTTCATGTCAAACTGTTGTGAGAGAAATCGCTTTACTTTAGGAAGCAAGCCTAAATCTCTTGAAGCAAGCGAAATATCATCTACATACAGAACTAAGAAAATTAATTTGCTCCCACTGACCTTATGGTATATACACTGATCCATAACATTCTCCATGAAATCAAATAAAGAAATAATATTATAAAACTTTAAGTTTCATTGGCGGGAGGCTTTTTTTAGCCCACATCTAGATTTCTTAAGCTTGCAAATCTTGTGATCATTCCCATTTGAGATCAACTCTTCTGCTTGTTTTATGTAAACTTCTTCCTCTAGATCTCTATTGGGGAAAGTCGTTTTCACATCCATTTGATGTAGCTCCATATCAAAATGAGCTACTAATGTCATGATTATTCTAAATGAATCTTTTTTTGAAACAGGAGAGAAGGTTTCATAATAATAAATTTCTTCTTGATGAGTGAATCCTTTGGCTACAAGTCTTACTTTATATCTTTCAACATTGCCTGAGGAGTCTCTTTTAGTTTTAAAGACCCATTTTCAACTAATAGCCTTTGCTCCTTTAGGCAATTCAATAAGATCTCATACTTGATTATTAGCCATTGAATCCATCTCATCTTTCATGGCATTGTACCATAATGTGAATTTATTTTCACTTATGGCCTGTGAAAACGTAACAGGGTCATCTTCAACACCAATATCAATGTCAGATTCTTGTAGGTACACAATATAATCAAAAGAAATTGCAGGTTTTCTTGTCCTATTAGATCTTCTTAATGTTACATCAACATTCTCTTGCTAAGGAGGTTGAATAACTGGATCTATAAGAATATCCTCATGATGGTGTGGTTCTTCAATAACTGGTTGTTCTTGGATTGTCGATTCCTAATGACTATCTGGAAAAACAATCAGTCTATCTGAAGATTCAGAAGTGAGTTTAGAAATGAGATTTTCCTCAAATACTAAGTTTCGAGTTTGATTGCTCCCACTAATCACATCATTCTCTAGAAATTTTACATTTTGAGATTCCATAATTCTCGTTGCATGAGAAGGACAATAAAATCTGTATCCCTTAAACTTTTCTGCATAGCCAATGAAATATCTACCGACTGTTCTTGCGTCTAACTTCTTCTCTTGTGGATTATAAATCCTAACTTCAGCTGGACAACCTCATACATGTACATGCCTCAGACTTGGTTTTCAACTTTTCTATAACTCAACAGGTGTTTTGGAAACTGCCTTAATTGGAACCCTATTTAGTATATATGTCGCAGTTTTAGGGCTTCATTCCACAAGGATAATAGGAGGTCGGTGTTACTAATCATAGTCCTCATCATATCTTTTAAAGTCGGATTTCGTCTTTCAACAACATGGTTTTGTGATGATGAGCCTAACATTGTGTATTGAGCAACAATGTCATGTTCCTGTAGAAACCTCGCAAATGGACCCAGTAGTTGTCCTTTTTCAGTATACTTACCATAATATTCTCCACCTCTATCTGACCTCATAATCTTAATTTGTTTACCCGATTGTTTCTCTACCTCTACTTTATAGATTTTAAAAGCATCTAGTGCTTCATTCTTGTCATAAAGCATAAAGAGATACATATATCGTGAATGGTCATTGACAAAAGTGATAAAATATTCCGACCATTCAAGCACATTTCATAGGGACAGCTAATGTCAGTGTGTACGATCTCTAAAATATCAAAACTCTTCCTGACACCATTTTTGATTTTGTTGGTCTGCTTTCCTTTTATACAGTCCACACAAGTACCAACATCAGTAAAATCAAGAGCCTGAAGAGCTTCATTGTTTACCAATTTTTTTAACTCTTTCAATGAAGATATGACCCAATCTCATGTGCCACAGTATGGAAGATCTCTCATTTATAACACTACGCTTAATGCCAACATTACCATGCATAGTCATAAGGCTATAATAAAGAGAAGGATTTAAATAAAGTCTGAATAATCCATCATCTAAAATACCATTACCAACAATAACATTATCTTTTAACAAATGAAGAAAAGTACCAACGAAATTAAAAATAAAACCATGGAGTACAAGTCTTGAAACTGAAATAAGGTTTCAAGAAAAAGATAGAACATAAAAGGTTCTTTCAAGGTCTAAAATAAAGACAGATCTAAGAATAAGTCTGTAGGTACCAATTGCTTCTACATGCGAACCTATCCAGTTTCCTGAATAGATAGAGTATTCACTTTCCGTCGGTTTCTTTTGGTTTAAGAAGCCTTGCAAGGTATTGACAATATGAACTGTAGTACCAGAATCAGTCCACTAAGTGTTATGAGAAATATGAACCATATTAGATTTGCAACACAATAAAGAGATGAGATACCTTTCTTTTCAAGTCAAGCCTTAAATTTGGGACAATTCCTCTTCATATGTCCTTTCTTCTTACAAAAGAAGCACTTAACAACGCCCTTATTGATTTGATTAAGGGGCGTCTTTGCCTTGCCTTCGCCTTTGCCTTTTTTGACTGGTTTCTTTTCTTGAGTCATCAAATGTGCGCTTTCAATTCTTTCTTGATTCAGTCTTCCTTCTTCTTGCACACACATGGTCAAAGTTCATTTATTAACCACATTTTCTTATGTGCGTTGTAGGAAATCTTGAAAGGTCCATACTGAGACTGAAGAGAGTTAAGGATGAAGTGAACCAGAAATGACTCAGACATATCTTAATCTCTAATAACCTAAGTTGAGCAGCAATATCCCTCATTTATATTATGTACTCACGCACTCCTTTGGTGCCATTAAACTTCATAAAATACATCTTTGTCATCAAGGTGTTAGCTAATACCTTGTCAGAAGTCTCAAACTGTTTCTTAATAGCTTTGAGATATTCTTTCAATTTAGCACAGTCAGGAATCGAACCACGAATACTTTTTTCAACATAAGACTTAATAAACATCAAACTTAAGCGATTAGATCGCTCCCAACATTCATATAATATTTTCACAATTTGGGTGCTTGATTCTGTGGGAATTGGTGGCTCATCCACACGAAGTGCTAAATCAAAGTCCATGCACCCTAATGTAAGGAGAATTTTCTCCTTGCAATCAGCATAATTATCACTATTTAGAAAAGATATACAAGATAAATCAAAATTTGAAACAGATATTGATTGAACTGCAAAAAAAATAAACAATAAAGTATACTAAACATGCAATGAAGCAAAAAAAATGAAAAATTTACCCATGTACCAAATAAAAAATCAACACGTCATCATAATCTTTCCCGTGGGTATAGATTATGACATGTAATATTTTTTTAATGATTACTTTATAATGGGACTAGTATTTTAAGTTTCATATAAAAATTTCTAAACCTGTAGGCGACTAGAATTTTTTTTAATAAAACATAGTTCACTACCCTATTCTTATTAAACACAAATATAATAATCACTCTGTGGGGTTAATCACTATATTTTCATGTTTAATTATAATTGTTGGTCTCATAAATGTATGTTACTAAAATTAAAATTTTTTTTGTCACTTAACATCATCATAATCAAGAATGCTACGACAATTACTAAATTAATCAAATGTTACTTTAATATAACAACAAAATTGACTAAAATTAATATCAATAATGTATAAGTAGTGATTCCAAATACTACTTACAAAGGAAGAATTTAATCCATACATGCTGTTCATATCCTTCAAATTCAATTTATCTCAAATCGATAAATATAAAATTAAATAGCAAATTTATCTCAAATAAATAAATACGTTACTTTAGGATCTCATTTACAAATAACCCCTAAATTGCAATATTATAATTTTTGGACTGATTCTGTAAATTCTGAATTGCATAAAAGATCCTGAAATTAATTCGGACTAATATTGCAAATACTAAATTTCTGTAGAACTGTAGAAAAGTACCCAGATTCAGATTTTATTTACAGCATGTAAATTGAATTTGCATAGAGATTCTGAAATATTAACAGGAAGTTCAGAATCTAAACAAAATTAAGTTTCTGGTATAATTCTATTTTATCAAGAATTCTAATATAAAAAAATCAAAATTTCAACAAATAATGATTGGATTTATCTTTATTCTCTAATAATTAATGAGATAAAATCTAACAAATATTCTATTAGAATATGTTATCCAGTAAAGGGACAACAAACTTTATTTTATATTATACAAAATTTTCAGTCAACTGCATTTAATATCTCAAGTACATGCAATCTATGCAGAGTAATAAGCAGAAAGAAATAAAATTTATCTTTCTATTTTCTTTTATTTTATCACTGTTTTATCTTATCATGCATGTCTAAAATAGAGATAAATTTAACCATGAAAGAAAGAAATTCAATTAATTAAACAAGAGATAAGGATCAAATAAATTAAGACTTGTAAACATTTAAATAATCAAGAGATTAAATTATTCTTTCACATGATAAGTAAGATTGAACGGATTACTAAACTAGAGATAGGGCTCTGATACCAAATGTTAGTCATTTTCAAAATAATAGATCAAATATATATAAACTTAAGAGTGAAAACAATAGATTGTACCTCCAGTAATAACAATCAAAATTAAATTTCTTGTTGTAATAAAATAAATAACATCAGAACTTTGAGATTCATTGGCTAGTATATCCAAACTTTATATCCATAAAAAGATGGAATCTCACAAACTCTTTTGTAAACTAAAGACCCTTATCTCTTAAGAATAAAAAAAATTCCCTTTTGATATATCCTCTTCCCATCAAAAAGGACATATAAATAGGAGTAAGATGGGTAGTTGTAACTTCACAAACTATGTCCCATATTATAAGAAAAATAACTGTTAGTGAGCTTTTTATTTTCTTTCAAACTTCTAATGGGCCATAAAACTGAAAATTGATTATAAAAAATAAAATAATCTCTAATAAAATAACGCCAGGAATTAAACCAAGAGGGGGGCATGAAAGATAATTCCATCATGTGATATTTTCCTTTTTACTCATAAGTTATGCTTTGCTCATGCAAATCTCAAACCTGTCTATTCGATATTTCAAACTAAATTGATGAACATTGTCACTCTTTATCACATGAGATAGCTATCCATAGAACTGGTCTACTTTGCTAAGTTTCTTTTCTAATTGCACCAAGATTCAAAATCCAATGTCAGAACCAAGTGTGCAACCTTGAATCTAATAACTCACATGAACCAAAATAAGAATGAAAGGATATGGGTGTAATAAGGTGAGAGATAAAGAAGAAGGAGGAGAACACTTTTTTGTGCAATGACAAGATACCACTAGTTTCTTGATTGTATATATACACATATTGGTCGCATGTTTACACTGATTTAGAAGACATAATAGAAAATATTGACTGAGAGAGAATGAGAAATATATGGTGCATGAATCCCATGAGTCCTATGTGTTCTTATAATCATGAAGAGATTTTAGGATCTGATCATGAGTCCCATGTGTTCGTATAGTCATATAGAGATTTAAGATCTGATTGATTTCATGAGAGATTTCTTTCACATATTTCACATGAGTCACGTGGTGTCATTGACATCTCTAATACCCCCTCCCCCCGCAAGCGAAGCGGGTTCGAAAGAACCGAGAGCTTGTTCTTCAGCATAGAAAACTTTAATGAGCTTAAAGACTTAGTAAAGATGTCTACTAGTTGGTCTTTAGTGCTGACAAACCAAACATTCAGGACTCCATTGGAGACATAGTCTCGCACAAAATGAATGTCGATCTTAAAATGTTTAGAGTGCGAGTGACGAATAGGATTGATCGAGAGATATGTTGCACCGAGATTGTCACAGAGAACTATTGGGGGAGTTGCGAAAATCCAAGCTCACGAAATAATGAGTACAACCAAACGACCTTTGCTACAGCATTGGCCACGCCCTATACTCTGTCTCAGTGCTAGATTGTGCCACAGTGCACTGCTTCTTCGAGCTCTAAGAAATGAGATATGTACTAAGAAAGATACAATATTCACTGGTGAATTTTCGATCATCGATCGACCCTGCCCAATCTGCATCGGTGTAAGCAGTAAGCTGTACAAAAGAGTGATGAGAGAAAAAAAGGCCATGTTGAATAGTAGATTTGAGGTAACGGAGGATCCGTTTTACAGTGCTCCAATGCTCATTGGTTAGAGCTTGCATGAACTGAGTGACCTTGTTCACCAAGAAGGAAATATCGGGTCTGGTAAAGCTTGGATATTGTAGAGCCCCAATAGTACTTCGATATAAAAGGAGTCAGAGAGAGGCTTGCCAACAACCTTGATAAGCTTACAGGAAGTAGCCATAGGCGAGCTGACAGGCTTGACACCATCCATCTTGAGTCAGAGAAGCAAGTCATGGATGTACTGCTGTTGAGAGAGAAAGAGACCTGAGGGTGTACGGTGACACTCCACGCCTAAGAAATAGTACAGTTGTTGACACTCTAAAAAAGAAAAGATTCCTGACCGGCCTGAACAATGTCTAAACTTGTTGACATTTACAAAAGACAAGTGGTAGACAAGCTGATGACCAGTTTTTACCCATCTCCGAGGGACAAATCAGCGACTTGGACTCTACTGATCCAGTGAAGCAGACAATGAGCCCAGATTGTCTTTGAAGAGACCTAAGCAGGTCTAAGATGCTAAGTTAGCTCAACACTTAGCATCACATGAGCCCAAGGGAATAGCCTCACCTGAGAGGCTAAATTTGTCCAACTTCACCTTGAAGCTGTTCAAAGCTCTATCGGAGAGCTAACTTACAGTTTCGCCTGAAGCGCTCAGTTAACTCCTCAGAGAGTTAGCTTTGCTCGAAGCCACACACAACCGCGCAGAAGGATGTTTGGTAGCTTCGCTACAGATGTTTATCAGCTCCGCTGAAGAGCTTTCCTCTGACTTTGCCAGATGCTCCTTCCAGCTCCGCTGTGAGGTCGATACGGTAGCTCCGCTGCGGGTCTTTTATGGTCACCTTTGACCAATTAAATCTCCAGATGAGATCAAATCTATTCGAGACCAAATTTAATCAAGATCAAATCTGAGATCAAATTTGGCAGTTGTTTACCATAATCTCTTGACTCTCCTAAAACAAGTAAGAAGATCAGGGGAGATCTTTCAGTTATTTGGAAAGAATCAAAACAGATCAGGAGATCGACGCTACCTGCTATTCCTTACTTCGCAGAGCTGATTCTAACCTCGCGGCAAGGCTACTTTTCAGATTTAAACAGATTGACTCAATCTATTTCCAGACTTTCAAGGGACGATTATACTCCTACTCTCCCTATAAATGTCCACCAGAGGCATACGAAGGGGCACACATGCACAGAGAGAGAGGCTGAAAAATAGAGAGAGACGGCTAAATAGAGACCTATTCTCTTACTTCTAAGAATTCAGAGAACAGCTTCTCTAATCAGGGTGCTAATACCCCAAGATCTTCCTCCCTCTCAAGGAATCTCCGGAACCAGGCGAGAAGGAATTCCCAAGTGGAGGCAGTTTGAGAAGTAACAAGAGGGTTCTACCAACCTTCTGTTCTTCGATTCCCCTAACCAGGCGAGAAGGGAATCCCATCGATCGCATCGTCAAAGGGACAAAGTGGTCGCGCGCTGACCAGACTCCTATCGGCACACTTCTCCAGAATCTCAAAGGAGATCTACTTGTAATCATTTTATTGCAAAAAGAATTACTTGTAATTTAGCTCCTCGACCCCCTTTTTGTAAGTTTTCCCCCTTTGCAAAATCAATGGAAAACAAGATGGCGACTCCGCTGGGGACTGAATTCTCCACTGTGGAGAATCAAGTGTCGCAATGCGACGAACAGACCTTCGGGTCTACTTCTGAATTCAAGGAAGCCGATGTGACCAGAGCCCCTCTGGCTAAATCTTTGAAGCAAGTCTCTGTGGAGACAAATGAGGCTCTCTGCGAGCCTACCACGGTCCTCTGGCGCAACAAGAAAACAGGCCCGCAATGCAAGGGTTAGAATCTTCAGCCTGTTACCTTCGAAAACCTACTCGTTCACTTCGACCAAGGAAAATTTGAAGAACTCCTCTCTGGCGGTGGTCTAATGCTCCATGCACGAAAGCATAGAAAGGTCTCGATGGCCAAGGTTTCGGAGTAGAAACTAGAAGCAGAATCCTTTCAACTCCTTTCAGCCTCGCGTGTGGCTAACCAGGTTCCCTGAGAACCTAAGCAGATGTGGAGACCAAAGCAGAAGACTCTGTATGAAGCCTCAGGCGTAGCTACGCCACAAGTTCGTCTCTCTCGCGAAGAAAAAGACAAGATGTCTGCCTGCTTCGTCGAGACTGTCAGCCGCGAAGTTACGACGGCGACCATGCCTTCGCCTAATTCAGGAGCAGTAACTCCTCGCACCAGCCTCGTTCTTATGAGCGAAGCTACTGATGGTGTGCCAAGCACAGTACCTCAGGGTACGCATGAAGTTCACAGCCGCGAAGCTGGAATCAAAGCACCACAGTGTGCTTCGTTCCCCAGTTCTTCAAGTACTAAACTCGCTCTTCGCAGCGAAGCTGAGGGATTGCCCCTAAGTGCTGATAGCGGTGCTTATGCAGCTTCAGCGCCCAAGGACATTTTTAAAGCTTTTAACCGCAAATTTAGAGCCAAAGCGCTATCTAGGGCTAATCACCTTCGCAGCAATATAGCGGATAAAGCACCACAGCGTGCTTCGCTCCCCAAGTCATCAAGCACTATTCGCAGTGGAGCTAAGGGATCGTCCCTAAGTGTTGACAGCGGTGCTTATGCAGCTTCAGTACCCAAGGACATTCTCAAGGTTCTTAACCGCGAAGTTAAAGCTAAAGCACTATTTAGTGCTAATTACCTCTTCGGTGATGAAAAGAACAGGACATCATTCTATGCGCAATCCAACAGAGCCTCTGTGTAGGATCGTTTAGGCCCAACTGGGTCTGACTTGCGGGAATTCTTGACAAGCAAACGGAAGTCAGAATCTTTCCAAACTTCTCCCTCCTGTTGTCACCAAGTGGGATGTCAGTTGGTGACAGTCCACTCAGTCCATTGCCGGCTGGACCAATCCCTGCCACTCATCCAGGCCGACGATTAGTTTTTGATCGACTATCAGTGCAAGCTCCGGTAAAACATCGCAAAAGAAGCGTATCGCGAGATCTGCCCTGTACATCTGTTAACATGATCGAAAGAGGAAGAGAGTTGCGTAGGGGCAGACGAGCGTCGCACGACACTCCCTACAGTTCCCCAGATTCAGATTATAGCCCAGGCCTTGGTAAAGTCTTGGTATATGAAGAAGGTGTCTTTCAGAACACCAGATCTAGGGTTACAATACCCTACAGTTATGAACATCCATCTTCCTCAACTGCAGTAACCTCACCAGAACCGATAAAAGGATTAGTCCAATGGTCTGATAAAGAGGACGGAGACAGTTGGTATGCCTCTTCGGTGACAGTCAGCTCAGTACGAACAGATAGAGTATCAGTGAATATGGCTGATAACGGTAGTGATGACCTTCGTCGACGGTTGGAAGCTCAAGAGCAAACTTCCAAGACCCTGCAAGAATCTTTGGACAACATTCAACAGATGCTCGCTCAACTCCTTAATAACCGGAATAACAATGATAATGGAGTAACCATGATGAGGAAGAACATCTTAGCAATGAACAGCCAAGGACAGAGAAGTCAAAGGAGGGTTCTTCTTTAGACGCTAAAGTTCTTAAAGGCATCCAAGCTCAAATTGCATTCCTAGCTCAGAGGGATGAACTAAAGAAAGTAGGGGCAGTCCGTCCTTACCCGCTGGAATGGGATTCAGTACCATACCCACCAAAGTTTAAACTACCAATGTTACATACGTACGATGGTAAGAGCTCGCCAAACCAGCATATCTACTATTTTCGGTCTCAGACCGGTAATGATATAGACAATGATGCTATCATGGCCAGACTGTTCATTGGCACCTTAAAGGGGGTAGCATTTGACTGGTTCCGAAGTCTCCCTCCGGGCTCTGTCAATTCCTGGATTGACCTGGAAACCCGATTTCTTTCTCGTTTCTATGAGGACGCTACCAAGGTAACCATGGACAAACTCATCTCTACCGTACAGAAGAAGGGTGAATCTGTCCGTGACTACATTGAGTGGTTCAGAAACTTGTCTTTGATGTGCCCAGCAGGGATGCCATTACCCATGCTCTTACAGACATGCAGGAACTGTTGGCCCGGAGGCCTTCCACTCTAGTTTTGATGATGATTAACTCATGTAGTTATGTTTACTAATAATCTTATGATGTTTAGTTTCAGATCATTAATCAAGATATTAGTTGGTGATTGCTTTAACAAGATGGTTTGGAAGCTTTCACATGGTGATTCCATAGCCCGAGCATCAAGATCATACATAGCACTCGTTGGAGTCAAGCTCGGTGGATCACGGAGTTTTGGATCGAGTCGACTTGAAGATGGAGATCGTCAAGAAGACTTAGGTATCCTAGTTTAGTTTGTGTGTTCAGATCCATTTGTAAAGACTAGATAGTTGATATGCTCAAGTTCATAACACACACGTTTTATGTTTTGGATATTGGTTTTCGGTTTTTGGTTTAACCGATATTGGTTTTCATGAATAGTTAGATCAAAACAAGTTTTCCATGTTTAAATGTATATTAGATATGTTCTTATACATACATGCTTAACTTCCTAGACAAACTTATTTTGACTTACCTATTCATGAGGTTTGGTGTTTTGTATTTTTAACAAAACATTATTTTAGAATTAAAGACAAAAACTATGATATATATATGTTTCTTGTATATTGGACTTATGTCCATATGCAACATGCCTAAAAGTGTTTAAGTATCATGTTTTTGTATTTGAAAGAGTTTTAGGAAAAATCAGATTTCCTATTGAAAAATCCAAGTTTGGTAAAATACAGTTTTTGGTTTTTGACAAAATTTATAAGACACAAAAATGGTTCAAAATGATTGATATTTGTGTTGAAATTTTTATCACATGTTTGTATATTAAGGTAAAATGATAAAACTATTTTTGTGAATTTTTAGAAGTTTTTATGGAATTTTTAAGAATATTTTTAACCAGTTTTTTGACCCAGAACAGTGCCTGACAGGCTCTGTCGGTCGACCGCACGGTCGACCGAATCAGGAGCCGGTCGATCGACGTGCACAAGCCTGTGAACATTTGGCCAGGCATATAGGCCGGTCGACCGGGCGGTCGACCGGACCAGAGAGCTCTGCTCTCTGTTTTTCTACGGTCGACCGGCCGGTCGACCGCAGATCTCCAACGGTCATATTTATGACCGTTGGCGGTCGACCGCCAGCCGTCCAGGCTGTAAAAACAGCCAACGGCTAGTTTCTTAGAGAGGGCTATTTAAGCCCCACTTCTTTGGGTTTTTGGCTAAGTTTTTTAGAGCAAAATTTTCAGAGTTTCTCTTGAGTTTTAAATAAGTTTTCAAAAGAGTTTTTGTGCCAAAAAGGATTCATCTTATTTGTTTTAGAGTTTTTGAAAAAATCAAAGAAAATAGAAATTTGGGAGATTTGTATTGTTCTTCATTTCTATCTTTTACAAAGAGTTTTCCCAAGTATCTTTCTTTGAGTTTTTGTTTTTCAAACTCTAGTTTTTCCACACTTGAGCTATCTTCTATCCTATTCTATTAGGATCATTTATTGTGGGAAAAATTGTTTGTGGTTGGAGAAGCCACCAAGTTGTAAACACCCTTACTTGTTGTATCCCTCTTTGGTAGAGGTTGATTGGGTTGTTGGTTTGCTCCCTCTTTGGTAGAGGTTGAGGCTGTTGTTTACTCCCTCTTGGTGAGGTGGAGTTGGTTTGGATTTGTATCCCTCTTCGGTAGAGGTGGATTGTGATTGTGTTTGCCTCGGTGGAGGTTGTTTTGGTTCAGAGAGGAGTTCGGTACTCCCGGTTGTACAAATCCTCCTCGGTGGAGGTGGGAGTCCTCGGTGGATAAGTTAGTGGATTAGAAATCCTTCTCGGTGAAGGCGGGGACGTAGAGCTAGGGGCTCGAACCTCGAAACACATCTTGTTGTTTGCGTTTGATCTATTGACTCTAAACTCTCTCTCTCCCTCTCTTTTATTTGTGTTGTGCATCTTTCATATCATCATATCTTATATGCTTGCGTTGTGCATTGATTCATATTGCCATATCTTTTGTATGCTTGTGTGTTTGTGTGCCTCTCTTGTACTTAACCACGAGAGCTTTATATAGCACCTCAACTCTTATTCAGAGGAATCAAGAGGAGTTAGTCCAGAGCCCTTCACGGGAAATTCGGCTACACTCGTTGGTTGTATTAAGTGTTGTTGCAAATTAGTTTTAATTTTCGCATTTAGTTCATTAGATTAGCCGTACACCTATTCACCCCCCTCTAGGTGTACTTTCAATTGGTATCAGAGCCTACGCTCCTGATATTTGGTTTAACCACCTAGGAGTGTGATCTTGGACTTGCTAATTTATCATTTGCATTTTGCACGTATATTGTTTGCACACACTCATGGATTGCTTGTCACCTCCCATGTTTGATGTTTTCAACATTGACACATGAAAATTTAGGATGTCCATGTATTTGAAAACCCTAGGTTTGCATGTTTTCCTTGCCGCTACCAAGAAATGCTATCTTGGTAACCGCAATCATATAGGGGCCAATGCACAAGCCCTTGAGGCTATTAGAAGCACGCTAAATAAAGAATATCTTATACTTGTTTCTAATCATGATTCCGCCTTTGCAGTGTGGAACAAGTTGACCACCTCCAAGCTTCAAATGCCAATCCAACCGGAGGATGAATCTAGTGGAGATGAATCCGAACAACGATGCTACATGGTCCAAGGGAATGACTCCCTTGAGGTACATTCGGATACTCAACTAGATAGTGCTAGCTCTTTATTTGATGATCTTGATAGTATGGATGCCGATACTTTAAATGAAGAGTTATCTATTGTTTGTGAGAACCTCCTTGAAAAATATAAAGTTTTGAAAAAGAAAACTTGTAAGTTAAATAAAGAAAAAGAGGATTTGTTTTCAAAACTTGAGTTGGTTTTACAAGAGAAGGTAGAGATTTCTAATGAAAGGGATTCATTGAAATCTAAACTAGATCTTGCCCTAAAAGAAAATGAATTTTTAAAATTTAAAAATGATTGTAATGATATCTTGAAGAAAAATGAAAAATTGTCTTCAAAAGTTGACTTTGTTTTAAAAGAAAATGATTCTTTGAAAAACAAAATAATTTCTATTTCAAAAGAATTAGATTTGATTTCTAAGAAAAATATTGTTTTGAAAAATGATATAGATACTCATGTTTGCCATGCTAGTGTAGTTTCACCTAGCTCACCTATTGCATGCCACACTTCTTCTTTAATTGAAAAAGATATAAATTTGCTAAAGAAGAATATGGATTGTTTGGGCTCCACTTTGAGCCACTGTGTTTTGAGTCATACACGTTTGGAATCTTTGTTTCGAAAGAAACAAGTTCCATCTATGCATGTACACCCTTCACGGCATACACATGCTACCCACGGTCACAACCATCACACTATGTATGCTCATGTGTACACTTGTACACATTGTGGACGTAAGGGCTACCTTGCTAAATTTTGCTATGATCGTATACATGATGATAATTTAGCAACTAAATCTGTTTGGGTTAGGAAAGGTGCTAACCCCCATGGACTCAAAAGAGTATGGGTACCAAAGACCACCCCTATTGTATTTGATGTAGGTGTGGGCTCTCGCATGACGTGAGAGTATCGATGCCTTGAAGTGGATGCGTTCCGAGCTTAAAGAGAACTATTTGGATGCATTACTTTCAAGGGGAGTTTGGTGGAAGAACCACCATGTTTTGGAGACATGGAAGAGTTGCCTCTTCGGTTTTGGTAACAATCCTTTACTCCCATTTATATTTACATGTTTTCATATCATTGTTTATAGCATATTTTGATGTTTATAGATTATTATAATAATGCCATGATTATTAGATCATTGACATGCATGTATAGCTTTTGAGACACCCATGTTTAATATGGATTATTCTTTGTGTTCTCGCATATGTTTAGCTATTATGTATATCATAGGTCTAATAGCATGTGGATTTACATAATGATCGGTTTTATGTTTATCATGTTGATTTATGTCTTGTTTTATGCTTCATGATTTGAATATATGTTTAAATGTTAGTTTTCATTAAGACTAGGATTTATACTTGTACATATAGTGGGCCACAAATAAACTTTTATATGTTTGGGCTTGAACGATTATTTGTACCCATTAGATGTGCTAATATAGTCTAGTTTTGATGATTCATGCATTTAATTTGTATTCCTATTTTATCCATGTTTTTCATGTTTCTATGTTTAACTTCATGTATATGTCTATCTTGTCCAAACTATTGTTTATACATATACATCCTTTGAGCCACGTGCCTTCATGCATATACATTTGTGGACTCGTTATGTTTTGGATATGTATGTATACTTTAGTCTGTACTTGACATACATATGCCTTGAAGAAATCTAGTTTTGATGATTTTCATGTTTTTGAAGAATATTGAGGTTGAATGTCTATTTTCATGATTATTTGTTTCACATAACACTTGTACACTCACCTTATTTGATGGTTTCTCATGATTTTGTTTTCATGAGTATGATATGTGCCTTATTGATTTCGAGTGTTTAGTGCCATGTGATTTACGTGTGTTTCATGAAATATATTTTTTTGTTTTATTCCTTACTTGAAGGATTCCGTACTAGTTTACAAGTTTTTCATTTAACTAGTTGCGGTATTCTTCGTTATAGTAGAGTTTTCAAACATATTTTATTCTAATAACCCATTTTTGAAAACCCCTACCTTCCAAGGGCGGTTGGTTGGGAGACCATGCCATGTATGCTTTATAGTGAAAATCATTTTAAACTTGAGCATGAAATGGGTGGTAGGTTATATGAGGTATACACTTGATCTTATTGTTGTTTCAATTGGTATCATTGGATTCTTTCAATTGGTATCAATATTGACATTTTTGTATACTGATATATTATTTTTGTGTATGTATGCTTTCATTTTGTATCATCAATTTTGATTGGTACTCATTTTTCATACACCTATACATGTTTTATTTGTACTTATTATATCCCTATATCTTTAAGCACAAATTGTGATTATGATAAGCTTGATTTTTAATGATTATCATATTTCACTTGACTAGTTTTCAATTGGTATTGAATACAAGCTTATGCATCATTTTATTTGGTATTTCATAAAATGGGAGAAAACTTATATTTTATCTTTCAATTGGTATTTCGTTTACCGTTGATTTCTACTCCCTTACTTTATGATGAAAAATGATTGAAAATTGTATGAATATTGATTTTCTTTTGGTATCATATATTCTAAATGACAAATACTTACAATTGGTACAAAATGAAATATACTTTAAATTGGTATCAAGATGCTTATTTGTTTACTCACAATTGGTATCAAGATTTTGTTTACTTTTATTGGTATCTTAAAATTTGGTTTACTAAGATATCTCAAAATTTGTTTTTATTGAGAAAAATTCAAAATTTTGTTTTAATTTGACATGTTAAAAACGTTTTGATATGATTGTATATATGCAAGGGGTGCTTAACATCTCTTCTACATATAGATTCATGTTGAGTGTATCTTATATTGAGGAGCTTGACAAATCTTCTTTATGTGATGCATGTGTGTAGGGGGAGTTTCACATCTCCTCTTATGCATTGCATATTATGTGTTATGTGAATTAGGGCTTGTCATCCCTTCTTCATGTAATGCATATATGTAGGGAAGTTAACTTAGCGTCTTCCTCTTCATGAATGTATATCGCATATATTCTTTTTATTGATTTGTTTGATGTCACCCCTTTATTGATTCTTTGTTTCGGATAAAAAGGGGGAGAAGAATGATTTGTTTTTACTTGGACCCCTTTGTTGATGATAGACAAAAAGGGGGAGAAAGATTTAAGTTTATATGCATGTTTTTATGACTATGGATGTTTTTATATTGTTATCAAGTATCGGTATCAAGAGTGTTTGTTTTAAGAACATAGTTTGGTTAGTTTGATTTTTTATTGGTATCAAGAGCATTATTTAAGAACATATTTTTATTGGAATCAAGAGCTTGTTTTATGCATGATGCATTTCATATTTGGTATTATGCATGTCTATGCATGTTCATGTTTAATATTCATTGCATATATTTTATTATTTATTGATATGCATGAGTTAAGGGGGAGCTTCTTTGAAGCTTAACTTTAATCCATGCATATATAACTCCATGAGTTTTGTCATCATCAAAAAGGGGGAGATTGTTGGCCCAGAGGCCTTCCACTCTAGTTTTGATGATGATTAACTCATGTGTTATGTTTACTAATAATCTTGTGATGTTTAGTTTCAGATCATTAATCAAGATATTAGTTGGTGATTGCTTTAACAAGATGGTTTGGAAGCTTTCACATGGTGATTTCAGAGCCCGAGCATCAAGATCATACATAGCACTCATTGGAGTCAAGCTCGGTGGATCACGGAGTTTTGGATCGAGTCGACTTGAAGATGGAGATCGTCAAGAAGACTTAGGTATCCTAGTTTAGTTTGTGTGTTCAGATCCATTTGTAAAGACTAGATAGTTGATATGCTCAAGTTCATAACACACACGTTTTATGTTTTGGATATTGGTTTTCGGTTTTTGGTTTAACCGATATTGGTTTTCATGAATAGTTAGATCAAAACAAGTTTTCCATGTTTAAATGTATATTAGATATGTTCTTATACATACATGCTTAACTTCCTAGACAAACTTATTTTGACTTACCTATTCATGAGGTTTGGTGTTTTGTATTTTTAACAAAACATTATTTTAGAATTAAAGACAAAAACTATGATATATATATGTTTCTTGTATATTGGACTTATGTCCATATGCAACATGCCTAAAAGTGTTTAAGTATCATGTTTTTGTATTTGAATGAGTTTTAGGAAAAATCAGATTTCCTATTGGAAAATCCAAGTTTGGTAAAATACAGTTTTTGGTTTTTGACAAAATTTATAAGACACAAAAATGGTTCAAAATGATTGATATTTGTGTTGAAATTTTTATCACATGTTTGTATATCAAGATAAAATGATAAAACTATTTTTGTGAATTTTTAGAAGTTTTTATGGAAATTTTAAGAATATTTTTAACCCAGTTTTCTGACCCAGAACAGTGCCTGACAGGCTCTGTCGGTCGACCGCACGGTCGACCGAACCAGGAGCCGGTCGACCGGGCAGTCGACTGACGTGCACAAGCCTGTGCACGTTTGGCCAGGCATATAGGCCGGTCGACCGAGCGGTCGACCGGACCAAAGAGCTCTGCTCTCTGTTTTTCTACAGTCGACGGGCCGGTCGACCGCAGGTCTCCAACGGTCATATTTATGACCGTTGGCGGTCGACCGCCAGCCGTCCAGGCTGTAAAAACAGCCAACGGCTAGTTTCTTAGAGAGGGCTATTTAAGCCTCACTTCTTTGGGTTTTTGGCTAAGTTTTTTAGAGCAAAATTTTCAGAGCTTCTCTTGAGTTTTAAACAAGTTTTCAAAAGAGTTTTTGTGCCAAAAGGATTCATCTTATTTGTTTTAGAGTTTTTAAAAAAATCAAAGAAAATAGAAATTTGGGAGATTTGTATTGTTCTTCATTTCTATCTTTTACAAAGAGTTTTCCCAAGTATCTTTCTTTGAGTTTTTGTTTTTCAAACTCTAGTTTTTCCACACTTGAGCTATCTTCTATCCTATTCTATTAGGATCATTTATTGTGGGAAAAATTGTTTGTGGTTGGAGAAGCCACCAAGTTGTAAACACCCTTACTTGTTGTATCCCTCTTTAGTAGAGGTTGATTGGGTTGTTGGTTTGCTCCCTCTTTGGTAGAGGTTGAGGTTGTTGTTTACTCCCTCTTGGTGAGGTGGAGTTGGTTTGGATTTGTATCCCTCTTCGGTAGAGGTGGATTGTGGTTGTGTTTGCCTCGGTGGAGGTTGTTTTGGTTGAGAGAGGAGTTCAGTACTCCCGGTTGTACAAATCCTCCTCGGTGGAGGTGGGAGTCCTCGGTGGACAAGTTAGTGGATTAGAAATCCTTCTCGGTGAAGGCAGGGACGTAGAGCTAGGGGCTCGAACCTTGAAACACATCTTGTTGTTTGTGTTTGATCCATTGACTCTAAACTCTCTCTCTCTCTCTTTTATTTGTGTTGTGCATCTTTCATATCATCATATCTTATATGCTTGCGTTGTGCATTGATTCATATTGCCATATCTTTTGTATGCTTGTGTGTTTGTGTGCCTCACTTGTACTTAGCCACGAGAGCTTCATATAGCACCTCAACTCTTATTCAGAGGAATCAAGAGGAGTTAGTCCAGAGCCCTTCACGGGGAATTCGGCTACACTCGTTGGTTGTATTAAGTGTTGTTGCAAATTAGTTTTAATTTTCGCATTTAGTTCATTAAATTAGCCGTACACCTATTCACCCCCCCTCTAGGTGTACTTTCAGGCACAACTTCTTAGACCAAGTAGAAATTCGCATGGGGGCTGTCAAAGTCCATACCTGGAAAGAACTGGTTGAGCAAGTTGAGATAGCCGAAAAGTCAGCTAAAAAGTTCGAACCATTCACCCCCAAAGGCAAATGGGGTATGAATAATAAAGGACGTGGCGACATGGCACAGTCTTCTCAAGCCAAAGGGAAAGAAACTATATCCGTCGAATTATCAGGGGATGTTCAGTCGAAGGCCAAGAAGAGCGGCTTCAATAATCAGGAGACTAAGTTTCCTCCGAAATAGTACTCCTTCAAAGACGATCAGGTGGTCACAATATTCCATTTACTCCACAAAGGGAGTAAATTGAAGCTCCCGGATGCTCGGCGTCCTAATGAAATAGGACGCACGAACGATCCCAAATATTGTCTCTATCACAGGATGATTCATCATCCTACCGACAAATGCTTTGTCCTCAAGGACAGAATTCAAGCTTTAGTCGACGCAGGAGTCCTGACACTGAAGTCAGAGCCAAAGAAAGTCACTGCAAACATGGTGACCCTCGAGTTCGGCAAAACCCTAAAAATCACAGTTCCTGACGGGACCTTTCCAATCCTTGCACCACGACTAGAAGTCAAGCATCTTTCAGCTAAAACTCAAGAGAATAAGGGTCTTGTTCCCTTGACACTGGAGACAGGAGAAATCATGTGGATACACCAAGTCAACCGTTCACCCGACTTATGAAAAAGGGTGTTTCTTTTGTATGGGATCAAGCTTGTCAGGAAGCTTACGAAGATATCAAAATGTATCTCACAAAACCTCCAGTCTTAGTAGCTCCCACATCAGGGAAACCGTTCCTGCTTTATGTGAAAGCTATGGACCATTCTCTCGGTGCTCTGCTTGCTCAAAAAGACGACAACGGGTACGAACAAGCCATTTATTATCTGAGCAGGACTCTGATAGGGGCGGAGTCTCGCTATAATCCTATTGAGAAGGAATGTTTAGCTCTTGTCTTTACTGTTCAGAAGACACGACATTATTTGGTCGGCCAAACCATACATGTCATTTTCAGACTGAATCTTTTGCGTCTCCTCATGACGAAACCAGGATTATTAAATTCAAGACTAGCTAAATGAGCCCTCCTTTTGTCTCAGTACAACATGCTCTTTGTCCCTTAGAAGGCAGTTAAAGGCCAGGCATTTGCAGAGTTCTTGGCTGCTCATCCAGTCCCGGAAAGCTCAAAACTTCATGAAGACATTCCAGATGAAGCCTTTGAATCTAATAAAACTTCAGAGGATGAAATTTGGTAGATGTTTTTCGATGGAGCATCACGAATAGGCCCTAAAGGCAATATCATTGCCGGTGTGGGGGTTGTGTTTATCTCTCCACAAAATCATGTCCTTCCTAAAGCATTTTCTCTGACGGAATCATGCTCCAACAATGTGGCAGAATACAATGCTCTAATTATTGGTCTTCAGCTCACCTATAAAATGGGGGTACGCTACCTTAAAGCTTACGGCGATTCAAAACTGATTATCAATAAGGTTAAAGGCGAAAATGAGATCTGTCACGAGGATTTGGTACCTTATTGTTGGACCTGCTCTGATACTAAATGTTGGTCCCGATATGATGCCAATTGTGGATCTAATATACGAAGTCAACACTCACAAGAATGTTAGTATAAAGGAAATAAACATACTTGCAAATAAAGAAAAATAAATCACAGAAAAGTTAAGCAAACGCAAACACGAGTGATTTATCCTGGTTCGGTCCTTGTGACCTACATCCAGTCCCCAAGCCTCCCGCTTGAGATTTTTCTTTATCCGTGACTTTGTACACCCAAAATCAACACCTTGCACACCACTTGACAAATCCCCTTTGCCAAATGTGTACAACTTCTCTTACAACCAAGAGAACAAACCACCTTGTACAACCTCTCTTCTACACCAAGAAGACGCTCTTGTACAATGTTCCTTTGAGTGATTACAATCTTTCCTATAAGCGTTGATTCAGTATGTGATCGTGGCAAGGGCTAGTATAGGTGAACTTTCAGATATCTTCACAAAAGAGTAGGAATTGGTGAAGAATCTAGAAGTGGGAACAGTTTTCAGAAAACCAGAATATTTTGGCAGAGTTTTGGTCAGAAAACTATTGATTTTAATTAGTATTTTAACCTAAGATAACAACCCTATTTATAGCTGAACTCTAGGGTTAGTTAGGATAGTTATTAGGACCATTTTGAATGTTTAAACGTTGGATAACGTTGAAGGAAATACTAGAAAACAGAAACTGTCCAACAGTCAGAAACTGCCATTAGTCGACTTGACATTTGGGTTAGTCGACTAGGGTAGGCAATTTTCACTGGGTTAGTCGACTATAAGGAAAACTTATTTTGGAGAAGACTGTGGACCATAATCGACAAGATTGGTTCATCAAACTGGTAGACGCCTTATAGGCATATAGGATCGCTTTCAAATCGATTCTAGGAATGTCTCCATATAGGTTAGTCTTTGAAAAATCTTTCCACCTACTCGTTGAGTTGGAGCACTGAGTCTTATGGGCCATTAAGTAGTTGAATTCTGATTTAGACAAAGTCGATGACCTTTAAAAATTGCAAATTTCTGAACTCGAGAAGTTGGGAAATGAAGCCTACGAGAATCATGAAAAGTAGAATTAAGGTCTTTCATGGTAAGTTAATCATGAGGAAAAATTTTGTCCCCAGAAAAAATATCTTACTCTATAATTTTAGGCTTCATTTTTTTACAGGAAAATTGAAATCAAGATAAATTGGACCATTTGTTGTGAAAACCGTGTTCCCACATGGTACTGTAGAGATCAGTGACCCCAAGAATGGGAATAATTTTAAGGTAAATGGTCAACGCCTTAAATCTTTCTTGGAATCGGTGCCGGTAAATGAGATGGCGATAGGTCTATTCGACCCAGTGTATCGGTAACATCAACTCTTACATTTTATTTCATGCGTCTATATATTTCTTTCATACATTGGGGACAATACATGAGATAGGTGTGGAGGAGGAGCACTAACATTTAGCATGAAAAAAATTCTTTTTAAAGTGAGTAACAATATTTTGATCTATTTTTGTACAAAAATTAAGTTAATTTTAAGGAGTAAGAGAATCAAACTAGGATTCTTATACTTGTTCAAAATATGATTATTTGTTTGACTTCTATGCTTAGAGTGGAAAATTGGAAAAGTAATTGTATTGATTTTATCTTGATAAAATATGCATAATTTGTACACTTACACACTTACGGTCCAAAAACAAAGATTCTAATGCCTTATAAAAAAAAGGAGAGAAAAAATAATATATATATTAAAAATTCTCTGATTAAGCTGGGTATTTGTGCCTCATAAAATATATGTAATCATACCTAAAAGCGGTCAATATTACAAATAAAACCCTCAGTTTTGTGTTTCTCGAGTCCTTAAAATCCTTTGAGTGTTTTCTCACTTGGTTCTCTAAGACCGTCCGATTAGGGAGTCACCAATCTAAAGGCTCGTTATATAGGTGAATTAGAAAGCTTAATAGAACTAAGGGGTATTATCGTCATAATATGTGTAAAATAAGCCATAAGAGTTAAAATTGAAGAATTCTTAGTCAAATATTCATAGTCACAAAGGTGCATATAATTTAGTATAAAATAATAGACTAGATGAGAAATACAGTTTTAATCCTCATCTTGATTAATAATAAGTTTTTGAATCAAGACTAAATCTAGGAATGAATAGTTTAGTATTCCTATAACTTATACATTTCTTGAATTTTTGCTAAAATTCTTCAAATAATCTCTCTCTTCAAAATGCGTTTTCAAAATACTAACACTTTGTTTTTCTTTCTTTGCGGATTTTTTGGGTTTAATTTACTGAAAACCCTCAGGAGACTACAATTCCTCTTCTTGGGGTAATTTAGAGGTTTAAAGGCTTGTTACACATGCTCAGTGCAATCGCGTGACCTGTGAAAGTAGTGCAATAAAGTCTTAATTTTAATTTTCTTGTTTAGCTTGAGGACGAGCAAAAGATCGGTATGGGGGTGTGATTGTACACATATATTATATTATCTATTGTTACATTTCTACATTTATCTTATAATAAACTCTGTAATTAATTTATCTTAACGTCTAAATTGTGTAGGATGATTAGTAATAAAGGAAGAAAAGATAGTAATAATAAATATCAGTTAAATCGGATTTATATTGATCTATTTAGTTAGCTTGGTGAATCAATGAGGATAAATAAGAATAGAGGCAAATCATGAAGTCCAAAGGCAACTCTATCAATATATAAAGGATATCTAAAAGATTGGGACGTATATTCAGAAGATTTAGAGAGATAAGATACAACCAACTGAAAATCAAGGGATGATTGGTCGCTAATATTGCTCATTCATTATCATATTCTCATACTTATTATATAATAAGAGAGAAATGTAAATCAGCTGACACAGGAGGCAACTCCTCCTATGTCGCACTCAAAAATCATATTTCCCAAATGAATTTTCAAGATCCGACCACACATTATCATCTTCATATTCTATGATATATACATATAAAAAATCAAGTGATTTGAAGTTTGTTTACTACATTTTTTTTGGGTTCAAACATTAACGGTTTTTTTAACAATAGAACAAAATAGAACGTTTAGATCAATGAGTAAACGAACTTCAAATCACTTGATTTTTTATATGTGTATATCTTAGAATATGAAGATGATAATGTACGGTCGGATCTTGAAAATTCATTCGGGAAATATGATTTTTGAGTACGACATAGGACGAATTTGCCTCCTGTGTCAGCTGATTTACATTTATCTCATATAATAAACTATTCTTTTTCCTAATTAATGTTTAATTTATTTGCAGGCCCATTCCTAAAGGAAGGGAAGAGAAATGAGCCCAAAAGCCCATCAAATTCTGAATTGAATCATAATTAATTCAAACTCAGTAAATCAAGGCAGATCAGGTCGGATCAGATTGGTTGAAAATAAGTTAGAACAAATCCCTACAAATCAATCGATTGAAGCCAAGGGTCAAAGGCCATTTCGTTAAAATCTCAGACTTAAAAACTGCAAATCTAGCTGAAGATTAACATCAATCGCGAAGCTGGGGAGTACCATCAACAGGGTGTGGCCACCTGGCCACACCCTTGCCGCGAAAACGCGGCCAAAGCCGTGTTTTCGCGGCTTTGTTAGAGAGTTAGGGGGAGTGTTTGCTCCCCCAATCTTCATACGCTCTCATGGTTGGGTTTTGCCTATAAATACTGGGATTTTCAGAGCGTACAGAGGACGACCATACAGAGAAAGAATTTAGTTCACGTTTTTATTCTTTTTAGTGTAGGTTTTTTTTATGTAATTTTTATTTCTTTGTAAGTGTAGTTTAGACTGAGATTCATGTAAGTAAGAGAAAGAGGCCTATGTTGAGAGTGACACCGATGTACCTCCTCCTTTCTTTCATGATTTCTGCAAGCAATAAAAGGTAATTTTTTTTTATATTTGTCTTTACTTTTGTTTTCTGCTTCTTCTTTCTACTTTTCTCTTTTGGTTATGATGAGCATTCAAGTGAATCTAGAAGCATCAGTATAGTCATGTTTGTGTGAGTACCAATAATATTACATGATGATGTTCTCCTCCTCAAGATTCCGTATCATTTCATTCTTGTTCGTCTTGATGATGTAATGCGAATGGGGACTGAGCTCGATCTTATGTTTTATGCGTTGAACGCCTCTGAAGTAAGGTAGAACATGCAAGGGTTTCAGGTAAGTCATCAACTAGAGGAGATAAGTATTTCTTTAATCTTTTCTTTCCTTTATTTTATTTCTTTAGTTTAGATCACCAACACCAACAACAGCCAACTCTTTCATCACTCATTTTAATTTCTTTGGATATGTCTTTTTTCTATTTTTTTCCACCTTCTCATTCTACCACTTTCTTTCTAACTTGACTTTAACTCTTTTTCACTTTTCTTTTTAAGAACTAAAAGAAGAACTTTAACCATTCTTTGTAACATAAAAGCGAACTTACTAGAAAGCTTCTATCGCTAGTCCTTCCTTGTGGATCACGACTCGCATAGCCACTTACTATTGCGGTAGAATTGAGTAACTTGCACTTTTCATTCTTAGTTCTGAAATTTGTATTTGTGTGCAAGTTCTAACTCAATCAATTTGTGGCGCCGTTGCCGGGGAGGGACGGTAAGTTATTTTTTTTTTGGATATATTTTTGGTTAACTTTCTTTTTTGTTCTTGGTGTACAGGTTTGACAACAAGGAATCTTTGCTGTAGTGGACATATAAGTGGCCTTGGACTCTGCTCAAGAAAGCAGAGCCAAGAAGCCCTCAGATTTGCTACATTCCAGTGACAAAACTGAGTGAACTACTAACCTGTATTTTTGCAAGTTGGCTGAATTGAAAATCTGAATTTCTGTAGCATTTATCTCCTTGTTTGACTCACTATATATATATTTTTAACACAACAGTAAAAAGTTGATTGTAAATGTTAAAAATGATTTAGACTTTGCATTTAGACACGTATCTATTTCATTTCATTTTTTATTTACTGTTGAAGAGCACTGGAGCCTGGGTATGTGTGCGTATGAAATATTGCTTGAATGTTACTTTCTTTTTCTATATACTTGTACACTGCACTAAATTGATTTAAGGGCTTGTCCTATAAACAAGATAAGGTAGGGAAGTCATTACCCGCCCTTTGCCCACATACAATCTCCTCACTCATTAACCCAAGCCTAATTAAAACTGAGTAGATGTTGGCCCTAGGGACATCTCGGACTCAAATAGGAAACTGACCTAAGAGAGAAGTTGATTTGAATCTGACTCTTGCCAATCAGTGACTAAGGTTGGGGATTGAGGGGCGAAACCCCGAAGGCTGGTGGTTTGGCTTAATTAGGCCCGTCGCTTCTGCGCGAATACCTCCCACCAATCTTGCCCCTACCTGGCCGATTAACTTGTGGTCAGATTTGACAATATACCCCCAGTGGACAGTCTAACCAGTTAGGAGTCGTCTAGGTCTAAGGTTTACCCTAACTTAGGTTAAAAAAATTTTCTTTTTTTAATTGGTTTGCTTATTTGTTTGTTTTTTCTTTGTTTGTATTTTATTGTGTGATAAGGCTTATAAAACAATTTTTCAATTTTAATAGTAATCCATATTACACACCAACCTCTTCTTCGGATATTACCAACCCGGCATATCATAACTTTAACCAACCTAGTGTGCCGGATTGATCTTATCCGAATCAATATAACCCATACCCCCAATCTTATGACTATAATTTCTAGAATAATTTTAACTTTTCACAGAGTCAATGAGGATTCACTTCCCCCGAGTCCAATTTTCAACCAACTTGTCCTCCTTATCCACCTTGTCCACCATATTTTCAAGATTCATACTTAGTTCCACCAGTCCAAAAATAAAAACCATCAATTTTGGAAATGAGTATGCGTGAGTCCAAACAACAATCACAAAATCTGATAGACTCACAATTTCACCACCAATTCCAAAACAACACTTCATCTTTTTAAGACAAATCGCAACTAAACAATGAACCAATCAACTATGAAAAGATGCTTGAAGCCATAACTCAGGCTCAAAACGCTCGTAATCATGACATAGATATGATGGTCCAAACTCTATGTTCTCACCGTTTGGCCAGTTCTGATGTCGCTAACCATTCTGTTAGAGCTGAAGAGTCATGTTATTTTGGAAAATAAGGTTCCATTTCAGTACAATCATTTGAACTTGCCCAAACTCCAAATGTTGAAAGTGACATTGAGAGTTTGGCAAGTTATCTCTTTTCTGAAATTGAACTTGAGAATGAATATGATCATGAACCTTAACTTAGTAATTCAATTCTACTTTCTGATTCAATTATTACTCCGGTGTCTTCACCTGATTTAATCTTTTTCCTGAGTCAACATTGGATCTTGTGCCAATTCATAATGAAATTGAATCACCCATCTTTGATGATCATCAAATTGAACTTGACCAATTTACACTTTTGAAAGTCCCATTGACAAATTGGTAAGTTCTCATTTTTATGAAATTGAACTCAACGAGAAATATGACCTAGATTCTCAATTTTGTGATCAATTCAAATTCCCGAATCAATATTGACTCCTATTTTGTTACCCGACTTGAGTAATATTTTAGAGTCAGTTTTGATTCCCACACCTGTTATTCTTGAACTTGAATCACCAATATTAGCTCACATTCCATTGTGGGAAAATGAATGTGGACTTGAGTTTCAACTTCTTGATTTAGACCCACTTCCTGAACCAATCTCGACTCCTGAACCTTTACTTGACTTAAGTCTCCTTCCTGAGTCGGTATTAGTTCACGTACTTCCTAAGTCTAAGTCAATCATTCTATCTTTTCACACTCCATTTTGGGGCAAGGCGGTTGACAAAATTGACTCCGAAATTAATTATGGAATTTGGAAATTAGATGGGGTTAAATTTTTAATAAAAATCCTTCATGTATACATCATTTTAGTGGGTTATATTAGAGAGATTTCTGGTGGGTTCCTTCGAACTCCATGCAAAGTCGATTGGGCTGCATTTCGTAGACCAATCGACCACCACCGGAACCACCACCTTAAGGTAGTATTTTCCTTCCTTGTCTTCTTTTTCATGCATCTATGCATTAATTCATACATTAAGGACAATGCATGAGATAGGTGTGGGGGAGGGTGCTAATATAACTTAAGTTTTTCTTTTTATTAAAAAAATAAAATAAAATAAATAAAATTATTAACATTTTCTTTACTTTTAAAAAAAATTTGAAAATAGAAACAATATTTTGACATATTTTTTTGTAAGAAATTAAGTCAATTTTAAGGAAGGATAATCAAAATTAAGATTTCTTAAATTTGGTCAAAATAAGATTATTTGTTTGATTTTAGGGTTAGGAAGATAATTTGTCAAAGTAATTTAGTTTTGATTTTTACCTTTATGAAATATGCACACTTCATACACTTACACACTTAGAGTTCAAAAACAAAGATTCTTATGCCTTAATATATATATATATATATATATATATATATATATATATATATATATATATATATATATATATATATATAAGATAAATAAATCTAATTATTGATTAGCTTGGTGCTTTGGCCTAAGCAAGCCTTAGCATTTATGCGAATAATGATTAGATAAGTTTGAGAAAAATATATATAAATCCTCTGATTAAGCTGGGTATTCGTGCCTAATAAAGCATAAGTATTCATGCCTAAAAGTGATTCATATAATAAAATCCTTAGTTTTGAGGCCTTGTTAGCTCGAGTCCTTAAATCCTTGGGGTGTTTTCTCACCCGGTGCCCTAAGACCGTTTGGTTTGGGAGTCACCGATTAAAGGCCCGTTACATGGGTAGATTAGAAAGCCTAATAAAACTAAGGAATAATACCACAAATATATATATATATATATATATATATATATATATATATATATATATATATATATATATATATATAAGGCATAAGAGTTAGAGTTAAAAAAACGCTTAGTCAAAATTTTCACGGTCACAAAGTACATATGACTTAGAGCAAAGTAATAGACTAGATGAGAAGTACAATTTGACCTCTTACTTTGATTGATAATAAATTTTTGAATAGAGACTAAGTTTAAGAATGAAAAATTCTGTTTTCCTATGACTTATAGATTACTTAAATCTTACAATAATATTTCAAATATTTTTCATTCAAAATGTGTTTTCAAAATACTAATATTTTTCTCTTTCTTTACAGATTTTGTGGGTGTAATCCACTGAAAACCCTCACGAGAAAAAACTTGTTCTCTAGGGGAAACCTAGATGTTTAACAGCTTGTTGCACATGCTCAGTGCAATCGAGTGACCTGCGAAAGTGGTCTAATAATCCTTAGATAGTTTAGTTGTTTTGCTCGAGAACGAGTAAAAGATAGGTATGGGGGTGTGATTGGTCGCAAATATTGCTCATTCATTATCATATTCTCATACTTACTATAGAATAAACTCTGCTTTTTCCTAATTAATGTTTAATTTATTTGCAGGCCCATTCCTAAAGGAGAGGGATGAGAAATGAGCCCAAAAGCTCATCAAATTCTAAATTAAATCAGAATTAATTCAAACTCAGTAAATCAGGGCAGATCAGGTCGGATCAGATCGGTTGAAAACCGGTTAGAACAAATCCCTACAAATCAATCGGTTGAAGCTAAGGATCAAAGGCCATTTCGTTAAAATTCCGGACTTAAACTGCAAATCCAGCTGAAGATAAACATCAATCGCGAAGTCGGGGAGTATCACCAACAGGGTGTGGCCAGGTGGCTACACCCTGGCCGTGGAAACGCGGCCAAAGCCGCGTTTTCGCGGCTTTGTTAGAGAGTTAGGGGAGTGTTTGCTCCTCCTATCTTCATACGCTCTCATAGGTTGGGTTTTGCCTATAAATACTGGGATTTTCAGATTGTACAGAGGACGACCATACAGAGATTGAATTTAGTCCACGTTTTCATTCTTTTTAGTGTAGGTTTTTTTTTCATGTAAGTTTTATTTCTTTGTGAGTATAATTTAGACTGAGATTCATGTAAGTAAGAGAGAGAGACTTATGTTGAGAGTGACACCGATGTACCTCCTCCTTTCTTCTATCGTTTCTGCAAGCAATAAAAGGTAATTTTTTTTATGTTTATCTTTACTTTTATTTTCTGTTTCTTCTTTCTACTTTTTCTCTTTTGGTTATGATGAGCATTCAAGTGAATCTAGAAGCATCAGTATAGTCATGTTTGTGTGAGTGCCAACGATATTACATGATGATGTTCTCCTCCTCAAGATTCCATATCATTTCATTCTTATTCGTCTTAATGATGTAATGTGAATGGGGACTGAGCTCGATCTTATGTTTTATGCATTGAACGCCTCTGAAGTAAGGTAGAACATGCAAGGGTTCCAGGTAAGTCATCAACCAGAGGAGGTAAGTATTTCTTTAATCTTTTGTTTCTTTTCTTTTATTTCTTTAGTTTAGATCACCAACACCAACAACACCCAATTCTTTCATCACTCATTTCGATTTCTTTGTATATGTCTATTTTCTATTTTTCTCCACCTTCTCATTCTATCACTTTCTTCCTAACTTGACTTTAACTCTTTTTCATTTTTTTTTTAAGAACTAAAAGAAGAACTTTAACCATTCTTTGTAACATAAAAGAGAACTTACTAAAAAACTTCTATCGCTAGTCCCTCCTTGTGGATCACGACCCGCATAGCCACTTGTTATTGCGGTAGAATTGAGTAACTTGTACTTTTCATTCTTAGTTCTGAAATTCTATATTTGTGTGCAGGTTCTAACTCAATCAAGGGATAAACAAATATTTATCTCCAATCTTATCTCCAACCTTATCAGAAGATCTTTTCTGCTGGGCAAGCGATTTAATCTCCTCCTTAAGTGCGCTTTCCCCTCCCTGTTTCTCTTATAAATACCACCATATGGAGAAGGCAAAAAGTGCACCTCTCCAGCAGAGAATTAGAATTAGGCTTAAAGTTGTAGTTGAACTTAGGTTTTTAATTTTCTTTATGTAATTTTCTGTTTTTTTTATAGCTTAGGTTAGAGAAGATATTCATGGGAGAAAGAGATGAAAATTTGGATTGAGAGTAACAAAAATATGAACTTCTTCTTTTCTTCAATCATTTTTCTATTTAATCAAAAGCTTATTTTTCTTATTTTTCTATTTGTTTTTACTTTACTTGCCTTTGCGATGACTTGTAAATCTAAGTGAATCCTATAGCCTCAAATCTGCTTGCTCTTACAAGTGTCACTGATGACTTATGGTGATGGATATCTACTTCTGATTGTGTAATAGTGCAGTATTTCTTTCTACTTGTATGTTTAGTTAGTTAGAATGATTTGAAGTAGGAAAAATCCTATATGCCAAGCTGTGATCGCGTTCAAGCCAAGGTAGGTTGTTGAAACGGATCCAAGGTAAGCAAGCGTCAAAGAGATAAGTAAGTATTTCTTTTAGTTCTTTCTTTCTTTATTTCCTAGTTTAGAAACAAACTTTTCAAAACCAACACTTTCTTTGATTCTTGCTTTCTAGCTTAGTTCTCTTTTAACACAAACACCGTCTTCTTCTATCTTCTCCTCTTCTAATGCTCAACTCTTTTCTTTTATTTCAAAAACAAAGAAGAAAGACTTTTGATCGATTTTAGTAACTTGAAAGAAAGGTTGCTTAAAAGCTTCTATCATAGTTCCTACTTATGGATCACGACCCGCATAACCACTTGCTATAGTGATAGTACTGAGGAACCTTGAACTCTTAATTTTCAATTCTAAACTACATCTTTTCTGTTTACAGGTTCGACTCAATCATATTTAACCAAGGAAGAGAACTGAAAGGTGGTTCTATAATTAAGGAACATTCTATCAAACGAAAAATCTCCCACTTGATTTTCACCGACCTGGCCAATTAGATCGGTTGATCTTGATTAATTGTCATAACTAACATTCTTAAGATAATTACTATATTGAAGCTACTAACTTCTACTTTGCCTGAATAAAGATAATGTCTGAAACTAATCATGAAGAATGTGCCAGTAGGGCACTAAACATGCCAATCTGGACTATGGTATCTGCTCTACTTTTTAACCTAAAACCGTAGAAGCCAAAAAAACTTGACGGCACATAATTCAAGAGGTAGCAGTAGAAGATTCTCTCCTACCTAACACTCTGCATCTGACCAAATTCTTACAAGAAAATCCACTGAAACCTAGAACTAATCAGAATTTTGTCCTTGCAGTTAATACATGGACACAAAGTGACTTTCTTTGCAAAAATTATATTTTAAATGGAATGGATGACTCTCTCTATAATGTCTATAGTCTGATCCCAACGGCAAAGAAGTTATGGGCAAGTCTCGACAAGAAATACAATGCTGAGAATGCCAGTACTAATAAGTTCATCATGAGACGATTTCTGAAGTACAAGATAGTGGATAGCAAGACTGTGATCAGTTAAGTGCAAGAATTTCAACTTATCTTACACGAGATAGAGGTTGAAGGTATGATTCTACCTGAAACTTTTCATGTTACGACTATAGTAGAGAAACTCCCACCTGCTGGAGAGATTTCAAGAATTACCTAAAGCTAAGAATCAACTCAATGAGAATCGCGTCCATTCAGATGTTAATTGTGATTGCATCATTTTACAACGTAGATATCCATAAAATAGATGTCAAGACTGCACTCCTAAATGGTGACTTAAATGAAGAAATATACATGGAGCAACCTGAAAAATTTATAGTCAAGAGCCAAGAACACAAAGTTTATAATATGGTCAAATCCTTAAACGGTCTAAAACAGGCTCCAAAACAATAACATGAGAAATTTGATAGTGCCATGATATAAAAAAAGGATTCACTATTAATGAATGTGATAAGTGTGTTTACACTAAGACAATTAAAATTGTAAGTATCATTGTTTGTTTTTATGTAGATGACATATTGATACTTGAAACTAATATTGAGGTTATTAAGTCTACAAAACGGATGCTATCCAACAATTATGACACGAAAGATCTTAGAGTTACTGATGTAATTTTAAAAAATAAAATCACAAGAACACCAGATGAAATCAGTTTATCTAAATCTTATCACGTGGATAAGATGATAAAAAGATTCAAGAAATATGGGATAAAAGAAAATATAAATCTTTTTCTCCCATATATCCACCTTCGCAAGAAAACAGAAACTGGAATATGATAATTGGAGTATTCTCAAATCATCGAAAGTCTAATGTATTTAATGAATTATTTTAGACCCGATATTTCTTTCGCTATAAACAAATTAAGCAGATACGCTAGTTACTCAAGTGATGATCATTGGACTGCTTTACCACGAGTAGTAGGCTACATATATAATACCAAGAAATGTGCCTTGAGATATGAAAAATATTCACCAGTATTTGAAGGATACAAGATTGCAGATTCTGAGGAATTAAAATCAACCAGCGGATATATCTTTACACTTGGAGACGCAGTGGTTTCTAAGAAATATTTCAAATAAACATGTATAGCCCGTTGCATAATGGAATCAAAATTTAAAACCTAGGATAAAGCTGGAGAAGAAGCAGAATGGCTTTGATAATTTTTGAAAGATATACCGCTGTGGTCTAAATTAGTGCCTGCCATGTGCATTCACTGCAATAATTAAGCAGTGATATCTAGTGCGTAAAACTTTATATATAATATAAATTTAGATATATTCATCGTAGACATAACACTGTTAGGCAGTTGCTCTCAAATAGAGTTATCTTTATTGATTTTGTTCGTCAAAAAAAAAAACTTAGCGGATTCGTTTACTAAAAGTTTAAGTGGAGAGTGTATAAACTGCGGATCGAGCAAAATGAGACTAAAAGCTTAACCATACCTAGTCAGCTTAATAGAAAACTCACTTAGCGTCTGGAGATCCCGCGAACTAAGTTCAAGAGGAAAAACTAGTTAAGATTGACTCTGCGAGTAAGTACTTAGGAGCTTAACTCTAACTTATTCCTATGATGCACTTAAGTGCTTTACAAGTAGATTTAGGATAAGCTCAATGCTTTTAATAATGTCAATATTTTGTTATTAAAACAAGTGGGTTAGAGTAGAATACTCTTAATAGAACAACTACCTATGTAAGTGTAAAGTTGGTCGGCTCTTTGGGAGTCTCTATAGAGGTAGTGATTCCATAAAGATACTCTCTGAAATCAAGAATGTCCAGGATCAAAATGGACACAACCGAAAATAAAAGTTGATTTTGAAAAGTTATAGTGGGGGAATATTAACTTATCTTACACAAACAGCTCATAGTTCAAAACTTAATTCACTAATTGTCCAGTAAGTCCGATAAAATTTTCACTATGAAAGGTTTAAGACCTAGTGCACTTATCCTGATGTTGTTTCTTTTCTAAAGTACTTTTCACTATAGAGTTAGTCTCATAGTGTGTTAATTTCTTGAATCTCCATTCATTGTGGAAGATTGTTAGGAACCGAAGAATTTCAAGTGAATCTCTGAGCTGAATTCAGGCATAATCCGTTACCAGAAATGCACAGATAATAGTTGGAGTGTGTTCTCCTTCTATTAGGGATGAATGTGGTATATTCACTTGTTCAATTCTTTTTCTAAATGAATGAGATATTCAAGTCAAAAGTTGGCCAGATTCAATAGCTAAAGGAGACCAAAAGATATATAATCTCTTTAGTCTCACATTGGATATGGCGTGAAAAGTTGAGGGGTTTAAATATGAAAAGATAGGAACTAAGGGTGTTCCCTTTGGGTACTTGGAGTTTTCACGCGCGTTTGGGAAGAATCGTGCCCACACTGTGCCCGTGTGCGCTGCCGCTGAAGCCGGAGCTCGAGTGGACATGGGCGTGCGTGTGGATAGCTTTGGGTCAAATTATCTTTGTTCCAGGTGATCGGGTGCGGGTCTCGAAGATATGAACGAGATAACCCAGATCTAGAACTGGGTCATATGGATGCGAGCGAGAAATCCGACCATACCCGCTTACTAGAAGCGGGCAATTAATTCCAAACAGACAATGGTTCAGAATCATTCTGAGCAGTTCCACCCGTCTGAAACAGTTATAACGATTTTGACAGAACCGTTGCAACTGTTCCCTCCAATGGCTATCAAGGAGCACTATAAATAGCGCTACTCTCGACCATTTCCAACATAGAAAATTCAGAAGAAGATCAAAAATAGAAGATCATAATTTATGTCTGAATTTGTATCCTCTGAATATATAAATTCTTCTCTCTCCCTCCTTTTTCATTGAGTGAAAAGACCTCCATATTAAGGCAAATATTCTCCCTGAAGTTTGTCTTTGTCCAAGTGCTTTGTATACTTCTAATTAGCATAGGTACTGATTAACTAATTTTCGACTGTGCAGTCTATTTGGTGTGCTATCCAAAATTCTGTGAAGGAGTACTGTATCGTGGGAGACCGGTGTCCTCCAACCTGTTACCACTGTAGTGGGGGACGTAATTGTCTTAAGGAGATTCGCTACATGCGTACTTCATTCCATATACTGTATAATTTAACTAATATTCTTTTTACCAGGGTTATGTTTGAATATTTATTTCCATAAATATTACTGTTTATATATTGAGACTGACTAATACTAGTCTAATTGGTGTTTAACTAAGGAAGAAAATTGAAACATGATTCTACAATTAAGGAACATTCTATCGAACGAAAAACCTCCCGCCTGATTTTCATCGACCTGGTCAATTAGATTGGTTAATCTTAACTAGTTGTCAGAACTAATAAAGACTTCTACTGGCGTCCAAAAATGTGACCTTTCAGTACTTGTTCCTCTCATTCATTTAATTTAGAAACAACATTTAGGTGCCTAATACTGTAACTTCAAGGCAGGAGCTGTACATGTAGCTTCTTTAACCACACGAGAATAGAACTATATTTTACGTTGTTGAAAGATCTTTGTATGTAATTTGTGCCATACTGCAAGAATTGTTATGCTGGCTTCATTTAGCATTTGGGAATACAAATCAACTGATCTAAGCTTGCCATGAACAAGTTGTACTGATTCAGTGAGATACGAGAATCCTGGATGTTCTATGCAGAATTCGGTAGCTAGGTCTGTGCTTCTTAATTAGAGTCAGTGAGATGATGAATGAGGATGTTAAGTTTTGATGAAGCAACTGAGAATTACTAGATATAATTAAGAACGAATACTGATTGTAGGCAACCTCTATTAGTACAACATTTTGTCCAGCAGGACAATTTCTCAGTTGCAATGGAAATGTACAAGTTCTAATGAAGCAACTAAGAATACATGATGAGATAATTTATAATTAGTAGAACTTTTTATGAGACAAAGTGTTTGCTTGCTACAAACTTAAAAACCCACGAAATTGTAAGCATAAAAAATATATAGCCATACATAAGTCATAACATTAAAATTACAAAAGAATCAAGCCCCCAAATCCCAATTAACTTGTATGTCAGATAGAAAACATAATGCAGTGTAAAAATTCTGTGTACTGATTTGAAATCTCCGAGAACCCAGCTCTTTAATTATGATGGACTTTGCGGTCTAGTAATTATCAAGGGGGTTTGCATCATATTCATGCCAGGCTCATTGAAAGCAAAAGATTGAGTCCAGTCATAATTCAATATCACATTCATCTTAATGAAGGGCCAATACTGAAGAAAGACCTGCAGCGTAGGTTAAACTTTATAATGCAAGAGGTTGTTCATACTGAAATTCTGAAACTTCTAGACAATGGGATCATTTATCCCAATTTTGATAGCTAATGTGTTTGTCCTATCCATGCGGTTCCGAAGAAGTCCAGGTTTACTGTAGTGAAAAATGAGAATAAAAAGTTGATACAAACTCGACTTCCCACAAAGATTCAATTTTGTATTGACTATAAGAAATTGAATACGGCACCTCGTAAGGACCACTTTCTCCTTTCTTTCATTGATCAAATGCTAGAACGTTTAGCTGGCCACGAGCACTACTATTTCTTTGATGGTTTCTCGGGGTACAATCAGATCCTAATAGCTTCGGAGAACTAAGAGAAAACAATATTTACATGTCTATTTGGGACTTTTGCCTATCGCCAAATGCCTTTTGGTTTGTGTAATGCCCCCACAACGTTTCAATGTTGCATGTTGACTATGTTTTTCAACATGGTGGAATAGATCTTAGAAATTTTATGGATGATTTCTCCATCTATGGAGATTCATTTGATCAATGTCTTCACCATCTAGAACTTATCCTCAAATATTGTGCTAGGAAAAACCTGACACTTAATTGGAAAAAATGCCACTTCATGATAACATATGAAATTATCTTGGGACATCAAATCTCAAGAAAAGGAACTGAAATGGATAGAGCCAAAATAGATGTCATAGTAAAGCTCTCAATGCTCAAATGTGTGAAAGATATTAGGTCCTTCTTAGGACACGCCAGTTTCTATCGTAAGTTTATCAAGGACATTAGCAAGATTGCTAAACCCATGACTAATTTTTTAGCTAAGGACGTATCCTTCATTTTCGATAAAGAATGCATAAATTATTGGGAGAAGCTTAAGAAGGAGATTATTTCTGCACCAATCATATTTGCACCTGATTGGTCACAAAATTATGCTCGATACTTCAGATTTTGCCATGGGCACTGTCCTAAGACAACGCATTGATAACAAATGGCATATGATTTATTACTCAAGTAGGACTCTTAATGATGCACAAATGAACTACACTACAACAGAGAAGGAATTCTTAGCAGTAGTGTTTGCTTTGGAGAAATTTCATCCCTACCTACTAGAGTCCAAAACCATAATTTTCACCTATCACTCTGTGCTGAGATACCTTATGATGAAGAAGGATGCTAAGACTTGACTAATTCGCTGGATCCTTCTTCTTTAAGAATTTGATCTCGAGATTCGAGATAAGAAAGGCATAGAAAATGTTATTGCTGATCATCTCTCACAATTAGTCATGAGATAAAAAAGGCATAATTTTCCCAAGCTTTTCATGCAATGAATTGCCCACTATTGATGATTTTCCTAATGAACAACTCTTAGTTGCCTTTAAGGAACCTTGGTTTGCTGACATAATGATCTACTTAGTCACAAATCAAACTCAATCTTATTGGTCAACATAGGATGAATACCGTTTCTTATCTCAAGTCTGGTATTTCTTTTAGGAGGAATCATATCTTTTCAAGTACTGTTCCGATCAAATCATTAGGAGAATTAGTCTAGATGAGAAAATTAAGAGTGTTTTATCTTTTTGTCACGAGCTTGTATGCGGTGGATACTTTGGTCCCTGCAAGACTGTTGAAAAAAATGCTACAAAGTGGGTTCTACTGGCTTATTTTTTTCAAAGATGCCTATGAATTTTGTAAGATGTTCCCTAGATGCCAAATGGTAGGAAAGATCTCGAAACGAAATATGATGCCCCTTAACCCAATTCTAAAAATAGAACCTTTTGATGTTTGGTGCATTGACTTTATTGGTCCTTTTCTTAATTCATTTGGAAATCAATACATATTGGTTGCTGTGGACTATATGTCCAAATGAGTAGAAGCCATTCCAAGAAAGACTAATGATAATAAGGTTGTTGTCAAATTCTTGAAGGAAAATATCTTCTCGCTTTTTGAAACCCCTCGTGTTATCATCAGTGATAATGGTACTCACTTCTACAATAGATCTTTTGAAGCTCTATACAAAAGTATGCCATAACTCAAATTATTCACACCTTACCATCTTCAAACCAGTGGGCAGGTAGAGGTCTCCAATAGATAAATTAAACTTATTTTGGAGAAGACTGTGGACCATAATCGAAAAGATTGGTTCATCAAACTGGTAGATGCCTTATAGGCATATAGGACTGCTTTCAAATCGATTCTAGGAATGTCTCCATATAGGTTAGTCTTTGAAAAATCTTTCCACCTACTCGTTTAGTTGGAGCACTGAGTCTTATGCGCCATCAAGTAGTTGAATTTTGATTTAGACAAAGTCGATGACCTTTAAAAATTGCAAATTTCTGAAATCGAGAAGTTGAGAAATGAAGCCTACGAGAATCATGAAAAGTAGAATTAAGGTCTTTCATGGTAAGTTAATCATGAGGAAAATTTTTGTCCCCAGAAAAAATATCTTACTCTATAATTTTAGGCTTCATCTTTTTATAGGAAAATTGAAATCAAGATAAATTGGACCATTTGTTGTGAAGATCGTGTTCCCACACGGTACTATAGAGATCAGTGACCCCAAGAATGGGAATAATTTTAAGGTAAATGGTCAACGCCTTAAAATCTTTCTTGGAATCGGTGCCGGTAAATGAGATGGCGATAGGTCTATTCAACCCAGTGTATCGGTAACATCACCTCTTACATTTTATTTCATGCGTCTATATATTTTTTTCATACATTGGGGATAATGCATGAGATAGGTGTGGAGGAGGAGCACTAACATTTAGCATGAAAAAAATTCTTTTTAAAGTGAATAACAATATTTTGATCAATTTTTGTACAAAAATTAAGTTAATTTTAAGGAGTAAGAGAATCAAATTAGGATTCTTATACTTGTACAAAATAAGATTATTTGTTTGATTTCTACGCTTAGAGTGGAAAATTGGAAAAGTAATTGTATTGATTTTATCTTGATAAAATATGCATAATTTGTACACTTACACACTTACGGTCCAAAAATAAAGATTCTAATGCCTTATAAAAAAAAGGAGAGAAAAAATAATATATATATATATTAAAAATTCTCTGATTAAGCTGGGTATTTGTGCCTCATAAAATATTTGTAATCATACCTAAAAGCGGTCAATATTACAAATAAAACCCTTAGTTTTATGTTTCTCGAGTCCTTAAAGTCCTTTGAGTGTTTTCTCACTCGGTTCTCTGAGACCGTCCGATTTGGGAGTCACCAATCTAAAGGCTCGTTATATGGGTGAATTAGAAAGCTTAATAGAACTAAGGGGTATTATCGTCATAATATGTGTAAAATAAGCCATAAGAGTTAAAATTGAAGAATTCTTAGTCAAATATTCATAGTCACAAAGGTGCATATAATTTAGTGTAAATAATAGACTAGATGAGAAATACAGTTTTAATCCTCATCTTAATTAATAATAAGTTTTTGAATTAAGACTAAATCTAGGAATGAATAGTTTAGTATTCCTATGACTTATACATTTCTTGAATTTTTGCTAAAATTCTTCAAATAATCTCTCTCTTTCAAAATGCGTTTTCAAAATACTAACACTTTGTTTTTCTTTCTTTGCGGATTTTTTGGGTTTAATTTACTAAAAACCCTCAGGAGACTACAATTCCTCTTCTTGGGGTAATTTAGAGGTTTAAAGGCTTGTTACACATGCTCAGTGCAATCGCGTGACCTGTGAAAGTAGTGCAATAAAGTCTTAATTTTAGTTTCCTTGTTTAGCTTGAGGACGAACAAAAGATCAGTATGGGGGTGTGATTGTACACATATATTATATTATCTATTATTACATTTCTACATTTATCTTATAATAAACTCTGTAATTAATTTGTCTTAACGTCTAAATTGTGTAGGATGATTAGTAATAAAGGATGAAAAGATAATACTAAATAAATATCAGTTAAATTTGATTTATATTGATCTATTTAGTTAGCTTGGTGAATCAATGAGGATAAATAAGAATAGAGGCAAATCATGAAGTCCAAAGGCAACTCTATCAAAATATAAAGGATATCTAAAAGATTGGGACGTATATTCAGAAGATTTAGAGAGATAAGATACAACCAAATAAAAATCAAGGGATGATTGGTCACTAATATTGCTCATTCATTATCATATTCTCATACTTATTATATAATAAATTGTGCTTTTTCCTAATTAATGTTTAATTTATTTGCAGGCCCATTCCTAAAGAAGAGGGAAGAGAAATTAGCCCAAAAGCCCATCAAATTCTGAATTAAATCATAATTAATTCGAACTCAGTAAATCAAGGCAGATCTGGTCGGATCAGATCTGTTGAAAACCAGTTAGAACAAATCCCTACAAATCAATCGATTGAAGCCAAGGATCAAAGGCCATTTATTTAAAATCTCGGACTTAAACTGCAAATCTAGCTGAAGATTAACATCAATCGTGAAGCTGGGGAGTACCATCAATAGGGTGTGGCCACCTGGCCACACCCTGGCCGCGAAAACGCGGCCAAAGCCGTGTTTTCGCGGCTTTGTTAGAGAGTTAGGGGGAGTGTTGCCTCCCCCTATCTTCATACGCTCTCATGGTTGGGTTTTGCCTATAAATACTGAGATTTTCAGAGCGTACAGAGGACGATCATGCAGAGATAGAATTTAGTTCACGTTTTTATTCTTTTTAGTGTAGGTTTTTTTTCATGTAATTTTTATTTCTTTGTAAGTATAGTTTAGACTGAGATCCATGTAATTAAGAGAGAGAGGCCTATGTTGAGAGTGACACCGATGTACCTCCTCCTTTCTTCCATGGTTTCTGCATGCAATAAAAGGTAATTTTTTTTTATGTTTGTCTTTACTTTTGTTTTCTGCTTCTTCTTTTTACTTTTCTCTTTTGGTTATGATGAGCATTCAAGTGAATCTAGAAGCATCAGTATAGTCATGTTTGTGTGAGTACCAATGATATTACATGATGTTCTCCTCCTCAAGATTTCGTATCATTTCATTCTTATTCGTTTTGATGATGTAATGCGAATGGGGACTAAGATCGATCTTATGTTTTATGCGTTGAACGCCTCTGAAGTAAAGTAGAACATGCAAGGGTTTCCAGTAAGTCATCAACTAGAGGAGATAAGTATTTCTTTAATCTTTTCTTTCTTTTCTTTTATTTCTTTAGTTTAGATCACCAACACTAACAACACCAAACTCTTTCATCATCCATTTCAATTTCTTTGTATATGTCTTTTTTCTGTTTTTTTCCACCTTCTCATTCTACCACTTTCTTTCTAACTTGACTTTAACTCTTTTTCACTTTTCTTTTTAAGAACTAAAAGAAGAACTTTAACCATTCTTTGTAACATAAAAGCGAACTTACTAGAAAGCTTCTATCGCTAGTCCCTCCTTGTGGATCATGACCCGCATAGCCACTTACTATTGCGGTAGAATTGAGTAACTTACACTTTTCATTCTTAGTTCTGAAATTCTGTATTTGTGTGCAGGTTCTAACTCAATCAATTTGTGGCGCCGTTGCCGGGGAGGGATGGTAAGTTATTCTTTTTTTAGATTTATATTTTTAGTTAAATTTCTTTTTTGTTCTTGGTGTACGGGTTTGACAACAAGGAATCTTTGCTGTAGTGGACATATAAGTGGCCTTGAACTCTGCTCAAGAAAGCAGAGCCAAAAAGCCCTCAGATTTGCTACATTCCAGTGACAAAACTGAGTGAACTACTAACCTGTATTTTTGCAGGTTGGCTGAATTGAAAATCTGAATTTCTGTAGCATTTATCTCCTTGTTTGACTCACTGTATATATATTTTTAACATAACAGTAAAAAGTTGATTGTAAATGCTAAAAATGATTTAGACTTTGCATTTAGGCACGTGTCTATTTCATTTCATTTTTTATTTGCTGTTGAAGAGTACTGGAGCCAAGGTATGTGTGCATAGCATTTAGTATAAGGTTCATTCTTGTATGAAATATTGCTTGAATGTTATTTTTTTTTCTATATACTTGTACATTGCACTAAATTGATTTAAGGGCTTGTCCTATAAACAAGATAAGGTAGGAAAGTCATTACCCTCCCTTTGCCCATTGACAATCACCTCACTCACTAACCCAAGCCTAATTAAAACTGAGTAGATGTTAGCCCTAGGGACATCTCGGACTCAAATAGGAGACTGACATAAGAGAGAAGTTGATTTGAATCTGACTCTTGCCAATCGGTGACTAAGGTTGGGGATTGAGGGGAAACCCCGAAGGCTGGTGGTTTGGGTTAATTAGGCCCGTCGCTTCTGCGCGGATACCTCCCACCAATCTTGCCCCTACCTGGCCGATTAACTTGTGGTCAGATTCGACAATATACCCCCAGTTGACAAACTAACCAGTTAGGAGTCGTCTAGGTTTAAGGTTTACCCTAACTTAGGTTAAAAAAAAATTTCTTTTTTTTATTGGTTTGCTTATTTGTTTGTTTTTTCTTTGTTTGTATTTTATTGTGTGATATGGCTTATAACAATAATTTTTTCAATTTTAATAGTAATCCATATTACACACCAACCTCTTTTTCGGATATTACCAACCCGACATATCATAACTTTAACCAACCTAGTGTGCCGGATTGATCTTACCCGAATCAATATAACCCATACCACCAATCTTATGGCTATAATTTTCAGAATAATTTTAACTTTTCACAGAGTCAATGGGGATTCACTTCCCCCGAGTCCAATTTTCAACCAACTTGTCCTCCTTATCCACCTTGTCCACAATATTTTCAAGATTCATACTCAGTTCCACCTGTCCAAAAATAGAAAACTATCAATTTTGAAAATAAGTATGCGTGAGTCCAAACAACAATCACAAAATCTGATGGACTCACAATTTCACTACCAATTCCAAAATAACACTTCATCTTTTCAAGACCAATCACAACTAAACAATGAACCAATCAACTATGAAAAGATGCTTGAAGCCATGACTCAGGCTCAAAACGCTCGTAATCATGACATAGATATGATGGTCCAAACTCTATGTTCTCACCGTTAACCAGTTCTGATGTCGCTAACCATTCTGTTAGAGCTGAAGAGTCATGTTGTTTTGGAAAACAAGGTTCTATTTCAGCACAATCATTTGAACTTGCCCAAACTCCAAATGTTGAAAGTGACATTGAGAGTTTGGCAAGTTATCCCTTTCTTGAAATTGAACTTGAGAATGAATATGATCATGAATCTCAACTTAGTAATTTAATTCTACTTCCTGATTCAATTATGACTCCGGTGTCTTCACCTGATTTCAATCTTTTTTCCGAGTCAACATTGGATCCTGTGCCAAATCATAATGAAATTGAATCACCCATCTTTGATGATCTTCAAATTGAACTTGACCAATTTCACACTTTTGAAAGTCCCATTGACAAATTGGTAAGTTCTCATTTTTATGAAATTGAGCTCAATGAGAAATGTGACCTAGATTCTCAATTTGTGATCCAATTCAAATTCCCTAATCAATATTGACTCATATTTTGTTACCTGACTTGAGTAATATTTTAGAGTCAGTTTTGATTCCCACACCTATCATTCTTGAACTTGAATCACCAATATTAAGTCACATTCCATTGTGGGAAATGAATGTGGACTTGAGTTTCAACTTCTTGATTTGGACCCATTTCCTGAACCAATCTCGACTCCTGAACTTTACTTGACTTAAGTCTCCTTCCTGAGTCGGTATTACTTCCCGTACTTCCTAAGTCCAAGTCAATCATTCTATCTTTTCACACTCTATTTTGGGGCAACGCGGTTGACAAAATTGACTCCGAAATTAATTATGGAATTTGAAAATTAGATGGGGTTATGTTTTTAATAAAAATCCTTCATGTATACATCATTTTAGTGGGTTATATTAGAGAGATTTCTGGTGGGTTCCTCCGAACTCCATGCAAATTCGATTGGGCCGCATTTCGTGGACCAATCAGACCACCACCGGAACCACCACCTTAAGGTAGTATTTTCCTTCCCTGTCTTCTTTTTCATGCACCTATGCATTAATTCATACATCGAGGACAATGCATGAGATAGGTGTGGGGGAGGGTTCTAACATAACTTAAGTTTTTCTTTTTATTTAAAAAATAAAATAAAATAAATAAAATTATTAACATTTTCTTTACTTTTAAAAATATTTTGAAAATAGAAACAATATTTTGACATATTTTTTGTAAGAAATTAAGTCAATTTTAAGGAATAGGATAATCAAAATTAAGATTTCTTAAACTTGGTCAAAATAAGATTATTTGTTTGATTTTAGGGTTAGGAAGATAATTTGTCAAAGTAATTTAGTCTTGATTTTTACCTTGATGAAATATCCACACTTCATACACTTACACACTTAGGTTCAAAACAAAGATTCTTATGTCTTAATATATATATATATATATATATATATATATATATATATATATATATATAATATATATATATATATATATAATATATATATATATATAAGATAAACAAATCTAATTATTGATTAGCTAGGTGCTTTGGCCTAAGCAAGCCTTAGCATTTATGCGAATAATGATTAGATAAGTTTGAGAAAAATATATATATAAATCCTCTGATTAAGCTGCGTATTCGTGCCTAATAAAGCATAAGTATTCACGCCTAAAAGTGGTTCATATAATAAAATTCTTAGTTTTGAGGCCTTGTTTGCTCGAGTCCTTAAATCCTTGGGGTGTTTTCTCACCCTGTGCCCTAAGACCGTTTGGTTTGGGAGTCACCGATTAAAGGCCCGTTACATGGGTAGATTAGAAAGCCTAATAAAACTAAGGAATAATACCACAAATATATATATATAAGGCATAAGAGTTAGAGTTAAAAAACCCTTAGTCAAAATTTTCACGGTAACAAGGTACATATGGCTTAGAGTAAAGTAATAGACTAGATGAGAAGTACAATTTGACCCCTTTGATTGATAATAAATTTTTAAATAGAGACTAAGTTTAAGAATGAAAAATTCTGTTTTCCTATGACTTATAGATTACTTAAATCTTACAATAATATTTCAAATATTTTTCACTCAAAATGTGTTTTCAAAATACTAATATTTTTCTCTTTCTTTACGGATTTTGTGGGTGTAATCCACTGAAAACCCTCACGAGACAAAACTTGTTCTCTAGGGGAAACCTAGATGTTTAACGGCTTGTTGCACATGCTCAGTGCAATCGAGTGACCTACGAAAGTGGTCTAATAATCCTTAGTATAGTTTAGTTGTTTTGCTCGAGAACGAGCAAAAGATAGGTATGGGGGTGTGATTGGTCGCTAATATTGCTCATTCATTATCATATTCTCATACTTATTATAGAATAAACTATGCTTTTTCCTAATTAATGTTTAATTTATTTGCAGGCCCATTCATAAAGGAGAGGGAAGAGAAATGAGCCCAAAAGCGCATCAAATTCTGAATTAAATCAGAATTAATTCGAACTCAGTAAATCAGGGCAGATCTGGTCGGATCAGATCGGTTGAAAACCAGTTAGAACAAATCCCTACAAATCAATCTATTGAAGCCAAGGATCAAAGGCCATTTCGTTAAAATCTCGGACTTAAACTGCAAATCCAGCTGAAGATAAACATCAATCGCGAAGCCAGGGAGTACCACCAACAGGGTATGGCCAGGTGGCTACACCCTGGCCGTGGAAACATGGCCAAAGCCGCATTTTTGCGGCTTTGTTAGAGAGTTAGGGGGAGCGTTTGCTCCCCCTATCTTCATACGCTCTCATAGGTTGGGTTTTACCTATAAATACTGAGATTTTCAGATTGTAGAGAGGACGACCATGCAGAGATAGAATTTAGTCCACGTTTTCATTCTTTTTAGTGTAGGTTTTTTTTTCATGTAAATTTTATTTCTTTGTAAGTATAGTTTAGACTGAAATTCATGTAAGTAAGAGAGAGAGGCTTATGTTGAGGTGACACCGATGTACCTCCTCCTTTCTTCCATTGTTTCTGCAAGCAATAAAAGGTAATTTTTTTTTTTATGTTTGTCTTTACTTTTGTTTTCTGCTTCTTCTTTCTACATTTCCTCTTTTGGTTATGATGAGCATTCAAGTGAATCTAGAAGCATCAATATAGTCATGTTTGTGTGAGTGCCAACGATATTACATGATGATGTTCTCCTCCTCAAGATTCCGTATCACTTCATTCTTATTCGTCTTAATGATGTAATGTGAATGGGGACTGAGCTTGATCTTATGTTTTATGCATTGAACGCCTCTGAAGCAAGGTAGAACTTGCAAGGGTTCCAGGTAAGTCATCAACCAGAGGAGGTAAATATTTCTTTAATCTTTTCTTTCTTTTCTTTTATTTCTTTAGTTTAGATCACCAACACCAACAACACCCAATTCTTTCATCACTCATTTCGATTTCTTTGTATATTTCTATTTTCTATTTTTCTCCACCTTCTCATTCTACCACTTTCTTCCTAACTTGACTTTAACTCTTTTTCACTTTTTTTTAAGAACTAAAAGAAGAACTTTACCATTCTTTGTAACATAAAAGAGAACTTACTAAAAAACTTCTATCGCTAGTCCCTCCTTATGGATCACGACCCGCATAGCCACTTGTTATTGCGGTAGAATTGAGTAACTTGTACTTTTCATTCTTAGTTCTGAAATTCTATATTTGTGTGCAGGTTCTAACTCAATCGAGGGATAAACAAATATTTATCTCCGATCTTATCTCCAACCTTATCGGACGATCTTTTCTGCTGGGCATGCAATTTAATCTCCTCCTTAAGTGCGCTTTCCCCTCCCTGTTTCTCTTATAAATACCACCATATGGACAAGGCAAAAAGTGCACCTCTCCAGCAGAGAATTAGAATTAGGCTTTGAGTTGTAGTTGAACTTAGGTTTTTAATTTTCTTTATGTAATTTTCTGTTTTTTTATAGCTTAGGTTAGAGAAGATATTCATGGGGGAAGGAGATGAAAATTTGGATTGAGAGTAACAAAAATATGAACTTCTTCTTTTCTTCAATCATTTTTCTATTTAATCAAAAGCTTATTTTTCTTATTTTTCTATTTATTTTTACTTTACTTGCCTTTGCGATGACTTATAAATCTAAGTGAATCCTATAGCCTCGGATCTGCTTGCTCTTACAAGTGTCACTGATGATCTATGGTGATGGATATCTACTTCTGATTGTGTAATAGTGCAGTATTTCTTTCTACTTGTATGTTTAGTTAGTTAGAATGATTTGAAGTAGGAAAAATCCTATATGACATGCTGTGATCGCGTTCAAGCCAAGGTAGGTTGTTGCAACGGATCCAAGGTAAGCAAGCGTCAAAGAGATAAGTAAGTATTTCTTTTAGTTCTTTCTTTCTTTATTTCCTAGTTTAGAAACAAACTTTTCAAAACCAACACTTTCTTTGATTCTTGCTTTCTAGCTTAGTTCTCTTTTAACACAAACGCCGTCTTCTTCTATCTTCTCCTCTTCTAACGCTCAACTCTTTTCTTTTATTTCAAAAACAAAGAAGAAAGACTTTTGATCGATTTTAGTAACTTGAAAGAAAGGTTGCTTAAAAGCTTCTATCATAGTTCCTACTTGTGGATCACGACCCGCATAACCACTTGCTATAGTGATAGTACTGAGGAACCTTGAACTCTTAATTTTCAATTCTAAACTACATCTTTTCTGTGTACAGGTTCGACTCAATCATATTTAACCAAGGAAGAGAACTGAAAGGTAGTTCTATAATTAAGGAACATTCTATCAAACGAAAAATCTCCCACTTGATTTACACCGACCTGGCCAATTACATTGGTTGATCTTGATTAATTGTCAGAACTAACATTCTTAAGATAATTACTATATTGAAGCTACTAACTTCTACTTTGCCTGAATAAAGATAATGTCTGAAACTTATCATGAAGAAAGTGCCAGTAGGGCACTAAACATGCCAATCTGGACTATGGTGTCTGCTCCACTTTTTAACCTAAAACCGTAGAAGCCAAAAAAACTTGACGGCACATAATTCAAGAGGTGACAGTAGAAGATTCTCTCCTACCTAACACTCTGCATCTGACCAAATTCTTACAAGAAAATCCACTGAAACCTAGAACTAATCAGAATTTTGTCCTTGAAGTTGATACATGGACACAAAGTGACTTTCTTTGCAAAAATTATATTTTAAATGGAATGGATGACTCTCTCTATAATGTCTATAGTCTGATCCCAACGGCAAAGAAGTTATGGGTAAGTCTCGACAAGAAATACAATACTGAGAATGCCAGTACTAATAAGTTCATCATGGGACGATTTCTAGAGTAAAGATAGTGGATAGCAAGACTGGGATCAGTTAAGTGCAGGTTCTAACTCAATCAATTTGTGGCGCCGTTGCCGGGGAGGGACGGTAAGTTTTCTTTTTTTAGATTTATATTTTTGGTTAACTTTCTTTTTTGTTCTTGGTGTACAGGTTTGACAACAAGAAATCTTTGCTGCAGTGGACATATAAGTGGCTTTGGACTCTGCTCAAGAAAGCAGAGCAAAGAAGCCCTCAGATTGCTACATTCTAGTGACAAAACTGAGTGAACTACTAACCTATATTTTTGCAGGTTGGCTGAATTGAAAATCTGAATTTCTGTAGCAATTATCCCCTTGTTTGACTCACTGTATATATATTTTTAACACAACAGTAAAAGTTGATTGTAAATGCTAAAAATGATTTAGACTTTGCATTTAGGTACGTGTCTATTTCATTTCATTTTCTATTTACTGTTAAAGAGTGCTGGAGCCAAGGTATGTGTGCATAGCATTTAGTATAAGGTTCATTCTTGTATGAAATATTGCTTGAATGTTACTTTCTTTTTCTATATACTTGTACACCGCACTAAATTGATTTAAGGGCTTGTCCTATAAACAAGATAAGGTAGGAAAGTCATTACCCTCCCTTTGCCCATAGACAATCTCCTCACTCACTAACCCAAGCCTAATTAAAACTGAGTAGACGATGGCCCTAGGGACATCTCAGACTCAAATAGGAGACTGACCTGAGAGAGAAGTTGATTTGATTCTGACTCTTGCCAATCGGTGACTAAGGTTGGGGATTGAGGGGCGAAACCCCGAAGGCTGGTGGTTTGGCTTAATTAGGCCCGTCGCTTCTGCGCGGATACCTCCCACCAATCTTGCCCCTACCTGGCCGATTAACTTGTGGTCAGATTTGACAATATACCCCCAGTGGACAAACTAACCAGTTAGGAGTCGTCTAGGTTTAAGGTTTACCCTAACTTAGGTTAAAAAAAATTTTCTTTTTTTTATTGGTTTGCTTATTTGTTTGTTTTTTCTTTGTTTGTATTTTATTGTGTGATATGGCTTATAACAATAATTTTTTCAATTTTAATAGTAATCCATATTACACACCAACCTCTTTTTCGGATATTACCAACCCGGCATATCATAACTTTAACCAACCTAGTGTGCCGGATTGATCTTATCCGAATCAATATAACCCATACCCCCAATCTTATGACTATAATTTCTAGAATAATTTTAACTTTTCACGGAGTCAATGGGGATTCACCTCCCCCGAGTCCAATTTTCAACCAACTTGTCCTCCTTATCCACCTTGTCCACAATATTTCCAAGATTCATACTCAATTCCACCAGTCCAAAATAGAAAACGATCAATTTTGAAAATGAGTATGCGTGAGTCCAGACAACAATCACAAAATCTGATGGACTCACAATTTCACCACCAATTCTAAAACAACACTTCATCTTTTCAAGAGCAATCGCAACTAAACAATAAACTAATCAACTATGAAAAGATGCTTGAAGCCATGACTCAGGCTCAAAACGCTTGTAATCATGACATAGATATGATGGTCCAAACTCAACGTTCTCACCGTTTGGCCAGTTCTGATGTCGCAACCATTCTGTTAGAACCGAAGAGTCATGTTGTTTTGGAAAATAAGGTTCCATTTCAGCACAATCATTTGAACTTGCCCAAACTCTAAATGTTGAAAGTGACATTGAGAGTTTGGCAAGTTATCACTTTCCTGAAATTGAACTTGAGAATGAATATGATCATGAACCTCAACTTAGTGATTCAATTCTACTTCCTGATTCAATTATGACTCCGGTGTCTTCACCTGATTTCAATCTTTTTCCCGAGTCAACATTGGATCCTGTGCCAATTCATAATGAAATTGAATCACCCATCTTTGATGATCATCATATTGAACTTGACCATTTTCACACTTTTGAAATTCCCATTGACAAATTGGCAAGTTCTCATTTTTATGAAATTGAACTCAATGAGAAATGTGACCTATATTCTCAATTTTATGATCCAATTCAAATTCCTGAATCAATATTGACTCCTGTTTTGTTACCCGACTTGAGTAATATTTTAGAGTCAGTTTTGATTCCCACGCCTGTCATTCTTGAACTTGAATCACCAATATTAAGTCACATTCCATTGTGGGAAATGAATGTGGACTTGAGTTTCAACTTCTTGATTTGGACCCACTTCCTGAACCAATCTCGACTCCTGAACGTTTACTTGACTTAAGTCTCCTTCCTGAGTCGGTATTAGTTCCCGTACTTCCTAAGTCTAAGTCAATCATTCTATCTTTTCACACTCCATTTTGGGGCAAGGCGGTTGACAAAATTGACTCCGAAATTAATTATGGAATTTGAAAATTAGATGGGGTTAAATTTTTTATAAAAATCCTTCATGTATACATCATTTTAGTGGGTTATATTAGAGAGATTTCTGGTGGGTTCCTCTGAACTCCATGCAAAGTCGATTGGGCCGCATTTCGTGGACCAATCAGATCACCACCGGAACCACCACCTTAAGGTAGTATTTTCCTTCCCTGTCTTCTTTTTCATGCATTTATGCATTAATTCATACATTGAGGACAATGCATGAGATAGGTGTGGGGAAGGGTTCTAACATAACTTAAGTTTTTCTTTTTATTAAAAATAAAATAAAATAAATAAAATTATTAACATTTTCTTTACTTTTAATTTTTTTTGAAAATAGAAATAATATTTTGACATTTTTTTTAAGAAATTAAGTCAATTTTAAGGAATAGCATAATCAAAATTAAGATTTCTTAAACTTGGTTTAAATAAGATTATTTGTTTGATTTTAGGGTTAGGAAGATATTTTGTCAAAGTAATTTAGTCTTGATTTTTACCTTAATGAAATATGCACACTTCATACACTTACATACTTAGAGTTAAAAAACAAAGATTCTTATGCCTTAAAATATATATATATATATATATATATATATATATATATATATATATATAAAAGATAAACAAATCTAATTATTGATTAGTTAGGTGCTTTGGCCTAAGCAAGCCTTAGCATTTATGCGAATAATGATTAGATAAGTTTGAGAAATATATATATAAATCCTCTAATTAAGCTGCGTATTCGTGCCTAATAAAGCATAAGTATTCACGCCTAAAAGTGGTTCATATAATAAAATTCTTAGTTTTGAAGCCTTGTTTGCTCGAGTCCTTAAATCCTTGGGGTGTTTTCTCACCCGGTGCCCTAAGACCGTTTGGTTTGGGAGTCACCGATTAAAGGCCCGTTACATGGGTAGATTAGAAAGCCTAATAAAACTAAGGAATAATACCACAAATATATATATATATATATATATATATATATATATATATATATATATATATATATATATATATATATATATATATATATATATATAAGGCATAAGAGTTAGAGTTAAAAAATCCTTAGTCAAAATTTTCACGGTCACAAGGTACATATGACTTAGAGTAAAGTAATAGACTAGATGAGAAGTACAATTTGACCCCTTACTTTGATTGATAATAAATTTTTGAATAGAGACTAAGTTTAGAAATGAAAAATTCTGTTTTCCTATGACTTATAGATTACTTAAATCTTACAATAATATTTCAAATATTTTTCATTCAAAATGTGTTTTCAAAATACTAATATTTTTCTTTTTCTTTACGGATTTTGTGGGTGTAATCCACTGAAAACCCTCACGAGACAAAACTTGTTTTCTCAGGGAAACCTAGATATTTAACGGCTTGTTGCACATGCTCAGTGCAATCGAATGACCTGCGAAAATGGTCTAATAATCCTTAGTATAGTTTAATTGTTTTGCTCGAGAACGAGTAAAAGATAGGTATGGGAGAGTGATTGGTCGCTAATATTGCTCATTCATTATCATATTCTCATACTTATTATAGAATAAACTCTGCTTTTTCCTAATTAATGTTTAATTTATTTGCAGGCCCATTCCTAAAGGAGAGGGAAGAGAAATGAGCCCAAAAACCCATCAAATTCTGAATTAAATCAGAATTAATTCGAACTCAGTAAATCAGGGAAGATCAGGTCAGATCAGATCGGTTGAAAACTATTTAGAACAAATCCCTACAAATCAATCGATTGAAGCCAAGGATCAAAGGCCATTTCGTTAAAATCTCAGACTTAAACTGCAAATCCAGCTGAAGATAAATATCAATTGCGAAGCCGGGGAGTACCACCAATAGGGTGTGGCCACCTGGCCACACCCTAGCAGTGGAAACGCGGCCAAAGCCGCGTTTCCGTGACTTTGTTAGAGAGTTAGGGGGAGCATTTGCTCCCCCTATCTCCATACGCTCTCATAGGTTGGGTTTTGCCTATAAATACTGGGATTTTCAGATTGTACAGAGGACGACCATGCAGAGATAGAATTTAGCCCACGTTTTCATTATTTTTAATGTGGGTTTTTTTTTCATGTAAGTTTTATTTCTTTGTAAGTATAGTTTAGACTGAGATTCATGTAAGTAAGAGAGAGAGGCTTATGTTGAGAGGGACACCGATGTACCTCCTCCTTTCTTCCATCGTTTCTGCAAGCAATAAAAGGTAATTTTTTTTATGTTTGTCTTTACTTTTGTTTTCTGCTTCTTCTTTCTACTATTCCTCTTTTGGTTATGATGAGCATTCAAGTGAATCTAGAAGTATCAGTATAGTCATGTTTGTGTGAGTGCCAATGATATTACATGATGATCTTCTCCTCCTCAAGATTCTGTATCATTTCATTCTTATTCGTCTTGATGATGTAATGCGAATGGGGACTGAGCTCGATCTTATGTTTTATGCATTGAACGCCTCTGAAGTAAGGTAGAACATGCAAGGGTTCCAGGTAAGTCATCAACCAGAAGAGGTAAGTATTTCTTTAATCTTTTCTTTCTTTTCTTTTATTTCTTTAGTTTAGATCACCAATACCAACAACACCCAACTCTTTCATCACTCATTTTGATTTCTTTGTATATATCTATTTTCTATTTTCTCCACCTTCTCATTCTATCACTTTCTTCCTAACTTGACTTTAACTCTTTTTCACTTTTTTTTTAAGAACTAAAAGAAGAACTTTAACCATTCTTTGTAACATAAAAGAGAACTTACTAAAAAGCTTCTATCGTTAGTCCCTCCTTGTGGATCACGACCCGCATAGCCTCTTACTATTGCGGTAGAATTGAGTAACTTGCACTTTTCATTCTTAGTTCTGAAATTCTGTATTTGTGTGCAGGTTCTAACTCAATCAAGGGATAAACAAATATTTATCTCCAATCTTATCTCCAACCTTATCAGAAGATCTTTTCTGCTGGGCAAGCGATTTAATCTCCTCCTTAAGTGTGCTTTCCCCTCCCTGTTTCTCTTATAAATACCACCATATGGAGAAGGCAAAAAGTGCACCTCTCCAGTAGAGAATTAGAATTAGGCTTAGAGTTGTAGTTGAACTTAGGTTTTTAATTTTCTTTATGTAATTTTTTGTTTTTTTATAGCTTAGGCTAGAGAAGATATTCATGGGAGAAGGAGATGAAAATTTGGATTGAGAGTAACAAAAATATGAACTTCTTCTTTTCGTTAATCATTTTTCTATTTAATCAAAAGATTATTTTTCTTATTTTTCTATTTATTTTTACTTTACTTGCCTCTGCGATGACTTGTAAATCCAAATGAATCCTATAGCCTCGAATCTGCTTGCTCTTGCAAGGGTCTTTGATGACTTATGGTGAAGGATATCTACTTCTGATTATGTAATAGTGCAGTATTTCTTTCTACTTGTATGTTTAGTTAGTTAGAATGATTTGAAGTAGGAAAAATCCTATATGCCAAGCTGTGATCGCGTTCAATCCAAGGTAGGTTGTTGCAACGGATCCAAGGTAAGCAAGCGTCAAAGAGATAAGTAAGTATTTCTTTTAGTTCTTTCTTTCTTTATTTCCTAGTTTAGAAACAAACTTTTCAAAACCAACACTTTCTTTGATACTTTCTTTCTAGCTTAGTTCTCTTTTAACACAAACACCGTCTTCTTCTATCTTCTCCTCTTCTAACGCTCAACTCTTTTCTTTTATTTCAAAAACAAAGAAGAAAGACTCTTGATCGATTTTAGTAACTTAAAAGAAGGATTGCTTAAAAGCTTCTATCATAGTTCCTACTTGTGGATTATGACTCGGATAACCACTTGCTATAGTGATAGTATTGAGGAACCTTGAACTCTTAATTTTCAATTTTAAACTGCATCTTTTCTGTGTATAGGTTCGACTCAATCATATTTAACCAAGGAAAAGAACTAAAAGGTGGTTCTATAATTAAGGAACATTCTATCAAACGAAAAATCTCCCACTTGATTTTCACCGACCTGGCCAATTAGATCGGTTGATCTTGATTAATTGTCATAACTAACATTATTAAGATAATTACTATATTGAAGCTACTAACTTCTACTTTGCCTGAATAAAGATAATGTCTGAAACTAATCATGAAGAAAGTTCCAGTAGGGCACTAAACATGCCAATCTGGACTATGGTGTCTGCTCCACTTTTTTACCTAAAACCGTTGAAGCCAAAAAACTTGATGGCACATAATTCAAGAGGTGGCAGTAGAAGATTCTCTCCTACCTAACACTCTGCATCTGACCAAATTCTTACAAGAAAATCCACTGAAACCTAGAACTAATCAGAATTTTGTCCTTGCAGTTGATACATGGACACAAAGTGACTTTCTTTGCAAAATTAAATTTTAATGGAATGGATGACTCTCTCTATAATGTCTATAGTCTGATCCCAATGGCAAAGAAGCTATGGGCAAGTCTCGACAAGAAATATAATGCTGAGAATGCCAGTACTAATAAGTTCATCATGGGACGATTTCTGGAGTACAAGATAGTGGATAGCAAGACTGTGATCAGTTAAGTGCAAGAGTTTCAACTTATCTTACTCGAGATAGAGGTTGAAAGTATGATTCTACCTGAAACTTTTCATGTTGCGACTATAGTAGAGAAACTCCCACCTACGTGGAGAGATTTCAAGAATTACCTAAAGCTAAGAATCAACTCAATAAGAATAGCGTCCATTCAGATGTTAATTGCGATTGCATCATTTTACAACTTAGATATCCATATAATAGATGTCAAGACTGCACTCCTAAATGGTGACTTAAATGAAGAAATATATATGGAGTAACCTGAAGAATTTATAGTCAAAAGCAAGGAACTCAAAGTTTATAATATGGCCAAATCCTTAAACGGTCTAAAACAGGCTCCAAAATAATGACATGATAAATTTGATAGTGCCATAATAAAAAAAAGGATTCACTATTAATGAATGTGATAAGTGTGTTTACACTAAGACAATTAAAAGTGCAAGTATCATTATTTGCTTTTATGTAGATGACATATTGATACTTGAAACTAATATTGAGGTTATTAAGTCTACAAAACGGATGCTATCCAACAATTATGACACGAAAGATCTTAGAGTTGCTGATGTAATTTTAAAAAATAAAATCACAAGAACACCAGATGAAATCAGTTTATCTAAATCTTATTACGTGAATAAGATGATAAAAAGATTCAAGAAACATGGGATAAAAGAAAATATAAATCTTTTTCTCTCATATATCCACCTTCGCAAGAAAATAGAAACTGGAATATGATAATTGGAGTATTCTCAAATCATCGAAAGTCTAATGTATTTAATGAATTATTTTAGACCCGATATTTCTTTCGCTATAAACAAATTAAGCAGATACGCTAGTTACTCAAGTGATGATCATTGGACTGCTTTACCATGAGTAGTAGGCTACATATATAATACTAAGAAATGTGCCTTGAGATATGAAAAATATTCACCGGTATTTGAAGGATACAACGATGCAAATTGGATTGCAGATTCTGAGAAATTAAAATCAACCAGCGGATATATCTTTACACTTGGAGGCGCAGTGGTTTCTAAGAAATATTTCAAATAAACATGTATAGCCCGTTGCATAATGGAATCAAAATTTAAAGCCTAGGATAAGGCTGGAGAAGAAGTAGAATGGCTTTGATAATTTTTGAAATATATACCGCTGTGGTCTAAATTAGTGCCTGCCATGTGCATTCACTGCAATAATTAAGCAGTGATATGTAGTGCGTAAAACTTTATATATAACATAAGGTTTAAGACCTAGTGCACTTATCCTGATGTTGTTTCTTTCCTAAAATACTTTTCACTATAGAGTTAGTCTCATAGTGTGTTAATTTCTTGAATCTCCATTCATTGTGGAAGATTGTTAGGAACCGAAGAATTTCAAGTGAATCTTTGAGCTGAATTCAGGCATAATCCGTTACCAGAAATGCACAGATAATGGTTGGAGTGTGTTCTCCTTCTATTAGGGATGAATGTGGTATATTCACTTGTTCAATTTTTTTCTGAATGAATGAGATATTCAAGTCAAAAGTTGGCCTAATTCAATAGCTAAAGGAGACCAAAAGATATAGAATCTCTTTAGTCTCACATTGGATATGGCGTAAGAAGTTGAGGGGTTTAAATATGAAAAGATAGGAACTAAGGGTGTTCCCTTTGGGTACTTAGAGTTTTCACGCTCGTTTGGGGAAGAATCGTGCCCACACTGTGCTCGTGTGCGCTGCCGCTGAAGCCGGAGCTCGAGTAGGCCTGGGCGTGCGTGTGGACAGCTTTGGGTCCAATTATTTTTGTTCCAGGTGATCGAGTGCGGGTCTCGAAGATATGAACGAGAGAACCCAGATCTAGAACTGGGTCATATGAATGCGAGCGAGAAATCCGACCATACCCGGTCACTAGAAGCGGGCAATTAACTCCAAACAGACAATGGTTCAGAATCATTCTGAGAAGATCCACCTGTCTAAAACAGTTATAACGGTTTTGACAAAACCGTTGCAACTGTTCCCTCCAACGGCTATCAAGGAACACTATAAATAACGTTACTCTCGACAATTTCCAACATAAAAAATTCAGAAGAAGATCAAAAATAGAAGATCATAATTTATGTCTGAATTTGTATCCTCTGAATATATAAATTCTTCTCTCTCCCTCCTTTTTCTTAGAGTGAAAAGTCCTCCATATTAAGGCAAATATTCTCCCTGAAGTTTGTCTTTATCCAAGTGCTTTGTATACTTCTAATTAGCATAGGTACTGATTAACTAATTTTCGACTGCGCAGTCTATTTGGTGTGCTATCCAAAATTCTGTGAAGGAGTATTGTATCGTGGGAGACCGGTGTCCTCCAACCTGTTACCACTGTAGCGGGGGACGTAATTGTCTTAAGGAGATTCGCTATATGCGTACTTCATTCCATATACTGTATAATTTAACTAACATTCTTTTTATCAGGGTTATGTTTGAATATTTATTTCCATAAATATTACTGTCTATATATTGAGACTGACTAATACTAGTCTAATTGGTGTTTAACTAAAGAAAAAAATTGAAATATGATTCTATAATTAAGGAACATTCTATCGAGCAAAAACCTCCCGCTGATTTTCATCGACCTGGTCAATTAGATTGGTTAATCTTGACTAGTTGTCAGAACTAATAAAGACTTCTACTGGTGTCCAAAAATGTGACCTTTCAGTACTTGTTCCTTGCTTATTCATTTAATTTAGAAACAACATTTCGGTGCTCAATACTGTAACTTCAAGGCAGGAGCTGTACATGTAGCTTCTTTAACCACACGAGAATAGAACTATATTTTACGTTGTTGAAAGATCTTTGTATGTAATTTGTGCCATACTGCAAGAATTGTTATGCTGGCTTCATTTAGCATTTGGGAATACAAATCAACTGATCTAAGCTTGCCATGAACAAGTTAAATACTGATTCAGTGAGATACGAGAATCCTGGATGTTCTATGCAGAATTTTTTAGCTAGGTCTGTGCTTCTTAATTAGAGTCAGTGAGATGATGAATGAGGATGCTAAGTTTTGATGAAGCAACTGAGAAAAACTAGAGATAATTAAGAACGAATACTGATTGTAGGCAACCTCTATTAGTACAACATTTTGTCAAGCAGGACAATTTCTCAGTTGCAATGGAAATGTACAAGTTCTAATGAAGCAACAAAGAATACATGATGAGATAATTTATAATTAGTAGAACTTTTTAAGAGACAAAGTGTTTGCTTGCTACAAACTTAAAAACCCACGAAATTGTAAGCATTAAAAATATATAGCCATACATAAATCATAACATTAAAATTACAACAGAATCAAGCCCCCAAATCCCAATTAACTTGTATATCAAATAGAAAACATAATGCAGTGTAAAAATCTGTGTACTGATTTGAAATCTCTGAGAACCCAGTGTAGGAAGAGAGAGGAAGTCGACGAGGACAAGGGGCCAAGGAATCAGCAGCAGCAGCAGAATGGTCGACCGGTCCGGTCGACCGTCGTGCACCAACGTGCACAGGGTGTAGCGGTCGACCGGTCCGGTCGACTGCAGAAGGAGAGCTATCGACCGCCCGGTCGACCGACTGAAAGTGCCTAACTCTCGGTCTGGCACGGTCGACCGGTGCTTGGGTCGGTCGACCAACAGTCGGATTCGGGCTGTTTTCGAAAAGTGCTGAATTGGAAATCAGTCCAAATTGAAAAATGATTCTTAAGGTTTTTCCTTGAGGTATATGAGAGAGGCAGAGCTCTCTTCATATGTAAGGCTTGTCTTGTATTAATCATCAAATCAATAGAAATCTCTCTTTCTTGCCTCGAGGACATAGGCGAAATTGGCCGAACCTCGTTAAATCTGGTGTTTGTGTTCTTCTCATTGCTTAATTGTTATTTGCTGTTGGTGGTACTTCTATATTGCATCTAGGGCTTCAGGTTTCCTCTACGTGGTTGTTGTTTCTGCGCACAACAACTGGTATAAAAGCATCCCAGGTTCGTCGTGGGATTATCTGGCGATTCGAAGGGCATCGGTTGTTGATTTGGTAGAGATCGTGTGTCGATCTCAGATCAGCGTTGGGTCTGTTCGTGGGATCGTGTGTCGATCTCAGAATAGCATGTGAAGTGCTCAAGGAATCATTGGAGGAGTAGATCTAGTCAGAAACTCATCTAAGATTTCGTGAGGAGGTAAAGATCTGATCTTTATCAAAGTTGTTTATCTATCTCCGTAGGTTTTTCGCATTACATAGAGGATCTAGTCAAAGAGATGGCAGAAGAAAGTACATCTGTGAGGACCATGAATCCTCATCCGAGGATTTGAAATCACCTAGAGGGGGGTGAATAGGTGATAATGCTAATCTATTGAACTTAATGCGGAATTTAAAAACTAATTGCAATTACAACAATTGATGCACACACAAGCAAGTATATGATATAGCAATATGCACAAAGTAAAGAGAGAGAGAGAGATAGAGTAAGAGTCAAGGGATCAAGCGCAAACAACAAGATATGTTTCGAGGTTCGAGCACCCAGCTCTACATCCCCACCTTCACACAGAAGGATTTTAAGTCCACTAGCTTGTCCACAAAGGACTCCCACAAAGGGAACCTCCACCGAGGATTTGGGGCAATCACAATACAATGAGTACCCACTCCTCTCCTTACAAACACAACCTCCTCCTTGAGGCACAACTCCAAGCCAATAAATAATCACCTCACAACTTGAGGGATTAGCACTAAGCTTACAAGGATCACCTCACAACTTGAGGGATTCAACCCAAAGGCACAAAGCCAAGCAAAGATTGGGATTTCAACTTGGTGGTCTAATAAAACAACCACAAACAATTCTATCTCTCACACAAAGATCCTATAGAATGAGATAGTAGATTTTAGCTCAAGTGTGGAAAAACCAATGGAATGAAAATCAAAATCACAAAGAAAAATCCTTGGAAAAAACTGAAACCAAGATAGAGAAGTTGAATCAAAACTCTTTTCCCAAAAACCCTTTTCTTTGATTTTTCAAACCCTAGCAAAAATACCAAATAGATTGATCAATTTAAGTTCAAAAACTTCTTTTGATTGCTGTGAAAACACCAGAGAGTAGGGAAAAATTCGCACAAAAAATCTTAGAGAAAACTGGCCATTAATGGGGTATTTATAGACCCCAGAAAAAATATAGCCGTTAGCAGCAGAAACTGCCAAAAATGAACTACGGTCGACCGGTCGGTCGACCGTCCAACGGTCCATTTTTGACCGTTGGCAACTAACAGTCGACCGGTCGGTCAACCGCCCAGATACAAAGAGCAGACTTCTCTGCTCCGGTCGACCTCCCGGTCGACCGCCCAGATACAGAGAGCAGAGCTCTCTGGTCCGGTCGACCGACTGCCAGACGTGCACAAGGCTGTGCACGTCGGTCGACCGTAACGGTCGACCGGCCCTTGGTTCGGTCGACCGTGCGGTCGACCGACCTGGCCTGTCAGCCACAGTCTGGGTCAGAAACTGGGTAAAAATAAATTTATAAAATTTTTTTTAACTCTTCTAAAAATCTCCAAAAATAGTTTTAACATTTTGCAATGATATAAAAACATGTGATAAAAATTTCAACTTAAATATTATGCAATTTGAACTATTTTTGTGTCTTATCATTTTTTACCAAATACCAAAACTGTATTTTACCAAACATGAATTTTCCAAATGAAAATCCGATATTTCCAAAGCTCTTCCAAATACGAAAACATGATATTAAACAACTTGAAGCATGATGCATATGGATAGAAATCCAATATACATGAAACATATACATATCATAGTTTTTGTCTTTTAATTCCAAAAATAAGTTTTGTTAAAACACAAAACCTAAAACACATGAATAGGTGTATCAAAATAAGTTTGTCTAAGTAGTTGAAACATGCACGTATATAGAACAAATCTAATATACATTAAACCATGTAAACTTGTTTTGATCTAACTATTCATGAAACCAAGATCGGTTAAACCAAAACGGAAAAACCGAAAACCAATATCCAAAACGTGAAATGTGTGTGTTGTGAACTTGAGCATATCATACTATTCTAATCTTTACATTTTGGATCTAAAAACAAACTAAAACTATGGTACCGATGTCTTCTTGTAGAGCGCCGTCTCCAAGCCGACTCGATCCAAAACTTCGTGATTCACCGAGCTTGACTCCTTTGAGTGCTATATATGATCTTATCGCTCGGGCTCTTGAATCACCATGTGAAAGCTTTCAAATCATCTTGTTGAAGCTAATCACCAACTAATATCTTGATTAATGATCTGAAACTAAAACACAAGATTATTAGTACACATAACTACATAAGTTAATCATCATCAAAAGTAGAGTGGAAGGCCTTTGGGCCAACAATCTCCCCCTTTTTGATGATGACAAAACTCATGGAGTTATATATGCATGGATTAAAGTTAAGCTTCAAAGAAGCTCCCCCTTAACTCATGCATAGGGATAAACAACAAATATATGCAATGAATTCTAAACATGAAACATGCATAGATATGCATAAAACAATGAAAGGCTCTAGATACCAATGAAATTTTCACAAACAAATAAACATGCTCTAGATACCAATTAACATGCTCTAGATACCAATTAACTTAATTTTCAAAAACACATAAACATGCTCTAGATACCAATTAAATTAAACTTAATATATGCAAAACAAAACTAATGATCTCTTTTACAAGCTCTTGATACCAAAATAAACTAAAACAAACATGTTCTTTAAATAATGCTTTTGATACTAATTGAACTTAATAAAACATGCATACAATATAATACAAACATGCATATAAACTCAAATTCTTCTCCCCCTTTTTGTCAATCATCAACAAAGGGGTTAAAAACAAAACAAGACTAATAAAAACATATTCTTCTCTTCTTTTTATGTTCAAAACAAAAAAAAATCAATAAAGGAATGTTCTCCCCCTTTTTGTCTAAAACAAAAACAATATCAATGAGGGGTCAAATCAAATATGATATCAATTAAACATGTGTCAAGGAAGTGCATATTGATACCAATTAAAAAATGAAACTATACCAATTGAAAAACAAAAATCTTGATATCAATTGATAAGTAAACATTACCAATATTGAATTTCTAAACATAAATCTTAATACCAATTGAAATTATTATCAATTGAAATTAAATATTCTTTAAGACATAAGATACCAATTGAAATTATTATTTTCTATCATAAAGTAAGGGAGTGGAATATAAAATACCAATTGAAAGATGAAATACAAGATTTTCTCCCCCTTTATGAAATACCAATTAAAACAATGCATAGGCTCGAATTAGGATACCAATTGAAAACTAAATCAATTGAAACAAAGTTGAAGCTCAAGCCTTAGCATAAACAAGTATGTATGGAATATTAGATACCAGTCGAAATTGATACTATTTGAAATGAAAGCATACATACATAAAAACATATGAGTATACAAACAAATGTCAATATTGATACCAATTGAAAGAACTCAATGATACCAATTGAAACAACAATAAGAACAAGTGTATATCTCATATTACCTATCCTCCCATCATGTTTCAAGTTTTTAAATGATTTTCATTGTAAAGCATACATGAACATGATCGCCCATCCAACCGCCCTTTGAAGGTAGGGGTTTTCAAAAATATGTTTGAAAATGTAGTATATTTGAAAATCTCTACCATAGTGAAGAATACGAACTAGTTATAGGAAAAAACTTTTAAACTAGTACGAAATCCTTCAAGTAAGGAATAAAACAAAATGTTTTTCATGAAACACATGTAAATCACATGATCACTAAACACTCAAATTCCATAAAGCACATATCATAGTCTCATGAAAACAAATCATGAGTAAACTAACAAAGTGAGTGAACAATTGTTATGTGACACATCTCAACATGAAAATATTCAATTAAGCCCATGTGAAATTCCTTAAAAACATTAACGCATGAAAAACTAAATTTTTATTTCCAATTGAAATTACCTAAAAATATGAAAATCATGAAAATCACCAAATGAAATCATCAAAAAAAACTTCAAAACGATTTAAACTTCAAGGCATATGTATGTCATGTACAAACTAAAGTATACATACATATCCTAAACATAATGAGTCCACAAACGTATATGCATGAAGGCACATGGCTCAAGGATGTATATGTATATCTAATAGTTTGGACAAGATAGACATATACAAGAAGTTAAAAACACATGATCATAGAAACATATCCAAAATGAGGAATACAAGTTAGAATGCATGAATCATCAAAACTAGACTATACTAGCACATCTAATGGGTACAAATAGGCATTCAAGCACAAACATAAAAAGATTTACTTGTGGCCCATTCTATGTACAAGTATAAATCCTAGTTTTCATGAAAACTAACATCTAAACATATATTCAAATCATGAAGCATAAAACAGGTCAAACATCAACATGATAAGCATAAAAATGATCATGAAGTAAATCCACATGCTATTAGAATCATGATATACATAATAGCCAAACAATGGTGAGAACACAACAAATGGGTCTATCTAAACATGGGTGATCTCAAAAGCTATACATGCATGTCAAGGGTCTAATAAACATGGAATTCAACATACTAAACAAAACATGGGTCATTAAAACAAAACATCATAAACATCCATAAGATCATTATGTATATGCATGTGCATTAGATCTAGTGCATACATAATAGTACTAAACAAGGTGAGAACACTAAATATAGATCCATATAAAACATGGGTGTCTCAAATAACTAAACATGTACATCACTAATCTAATGATCATGTCATAATCATAATAATCAACAAACATCAAAACATGCTATAAACAATTAATATGAAAGCATGTAAATATAAACGGGAGTTAGAGATAGATACCAAAACCGATGAAGGCACCTCTCTAGTTCTCCAAACCAAGGTGGTCCTCCCACCAAACTCCCCTTGACAGTGATGCATCCAAAATGTTTTCTTTAGGCACGGAACACATCCACTCCAAGGCACCAACACTCTCACGTGATGCGAGAGCCCACTCCTACATCAAAAATTAAAGGGTGGTCTTTGGTACCCATTTTCTCTTGGGTCCACGGGGGTTAGTATCTTTTCTAACCCAAACAAGATTATTTGCTAAATTTTCAATATGTAAACGATCATAGCAAAATCTAGCAAGATGGCCTTTTCGGCCATAATGTGTACATGTGTACACATGAGCATACGTGTGATGGTGGTGACCGTGGAAAGCATGTGTATGCTGTGTAGGGTGTGCATGCAAAGATGGACCTTGTTTCTTGCGAATCAAGGTTTCCAAACGTGTATGATTCAATGTGCATTGGCTCAAAGTGGAGCCCAAACAATCTACACCTTTCGTCAAAATATTTATGTCATTTTCAATAGTAGAAGATAAAGTGGAGCATGTAATAGGTGTGCAAGAAGAAGAAGCTATACTAGCATGGCACACATGAGATTCAATATCAATTTTCAAAGATTCATTTTTCTTTAAAACCAAATCCAACTCTTTTGTAATGGAATCAATTTTATTTTTCAATGAAAGGTTATCTTTTAAAACAAAATCCAATTTAGAAGATAAAACCTCATTGTTTTTTACAACAACATCACAATCATTTTTGTTTTTCAAAATATCAATCTCTTTTAGGGCAAGGTCTAGTTGAGATCTTAGTGAGTCACGTTCACAAGTAATCTCTTCCTTCTCTTGCAAAACAACTTCAAAACTTGAACACAAATCTTTCATTTCTTCTTTTAATTCAAAATGTATCTTTTTCAAAGAATCATGTTTTTCCAAGAAATTTTTAAGTTTTGTGGCAAGTTCTACATTTAAATTTTGAACTTCTAAACATCCATAGCAATAGGAACTAGAGTTATCATCTAATTGAGTGTCCGATTGTACCTCTAGGGAGTTCTTCCCTTGGACCATGAGGCAATGCTCTTCGGACTTTTCTCTCATAGATCTCCTCATCTTGTTAATAATCCTTGGTAGCTCGGGAGAAGTCAATATGCTCCAAACTGCAAAAGCCGAATCATAATGATCAAACACCGGTAAAAGATTTTCATTAAGAGATGCTCTAAGTGCTCTAAGTGCTAATGCATTAGCCTTTTTATACTTGCAATGATTAGGGTAAGTAATTTTTATTCTACTCTCCCAAAATTTTAATAAAATTTCTCTCCTTCTCATATGGACGTACACACGACCTGTTTGATCAGTGAAATTATGTATATTATATGTTGGTTTTCAATCTACTTTAGAATATTTTCTTCTTATCTTCTTCTTGTTGCTTTTGTAGATCTTGTGGTTCCCTAGTCGATTCAGTCGTGAGGGCTCCTCCTGAATTCACAACAATTCGCCCCTATTGAGAAAATTAAGCAGAAAGTTAAAAAGAAGAAAGGTAAATCGAACTGGAAGGGTTCAGCAGGCTGATTAGGGGTTTCTTCTTTTGGAGGAGAATTCTACTGAGGAGTGGCATAGCCTGGAGCGGGCAAAAGAGGTACGACAGCTGAAGTGGTTTCTTCTAGGACCAGGCGGGTGAAAGAGGTACGGCAGCTGAAGAGGTTTCTTCTAGGACCGCGACAAGCTAAAAAGAGATGGACAGTTAGCGTCAGAGGAGAGTACAGTGGATCTGGTCAGACTTCACTATGCAGTAACAGAAAGGTTGCATGGGCGCCTAAAGACAAAGCCGTCAGAAGATGTTTGGATGTCGGTGACCTCCTATTGGAATTGGGGATCAATTTTGTATATTTAACATCTTAGTACCCTTCTCTTTTTTGGTTGTTTATTAAATACTTATTAATGAAACGTCGGAGAGCTTTATCTGCCTGACGGTTTTTTCCTCAAAAAAACATTTCTCATTGCAATGGAAATGTACAAGTTCTGATGAAGCAATTGAGAACACATGATGAGATGATTTATAATAAGTAAAACTTTTTGAAAGTCAAAGTGTTTGCTTGCTGCAAACTTAAACACCTACGAAATTGTAAGAATTAAAACATATATAGCCATACATAAGTCATAACATTAAATTACAACAGAATCAAGCCCTAAAATCCCAATTAAATTGTATATCAGACAGAAGACAGAATGCAGTGCAAAAATTCTCTATACTGATTTGAAATCTCTGAGAACTCGGCAATTTAATTATGATGGACTTTGGGGTCTAGTAAATATCAAAGGGGTTTGCATCATATTCCTGCCAGACTGATTGAAAGCAAAGGCGCCATTGCCATAGTCCTGCCCTGATATGAATCCCAATTCGACGTCGATAAGGAGATGCTCGACGTCTTCCAACATTGACATATAGGCTACAATGTTACCCTTAGTATTACAATGAATAGTATCTTCCTCTGGAGTACTTGGAGTTGATATAGCAGAAGAAGAAGCATATAGCGGCGATGATGGCAATAAGGTGGCTTCTTGAGTATGGTGATGATCCTCTTGCAACTGCATCATGATCATCATGTGTGAGTCTAATGATGCCCTATTAGTTTTAAGTGCCTCAATTTATTAGAGAAGAGTTCAGATCAAGGTGGAGTTTCAAACTTCAGAGATAGAAGATATTCCGAGAAGACACTCTGCCTAAATTGCTGCCTTGACTATTTCGCCGCCCTCTGCAAATTTATTATGGGAGTAAAGAAATTGGGCGAGTTTGGAGTTTTAAGTTCGAGTTTGGAGTCGTCCACAACATGCGTTCAATGTTAGTCTCAGAGCGGGCCTATCCGATCCCAGAATGGTTTGATATCGGAGCGAAGGTGCATCAAACGTCCAGTTTTCAAATTTGTTTCGGACTTTGATTGCGATTCTGGTTTAGAATTTTTTTTCTTTTGAGTTTCTATCTCTTGGCGGTGCTGCCAAAGTTAAAGTAGGACTAGGATACTCATAGGGTTCTATAAATACCCCTTGGGAGTGATCTTTGATGGCAAGTTGAAGAAGTCGGGCAAGCTGAAGGCAAGTCAAGTAGAAATCAATGATTCCTCCATTGAGAGTTGTGTGTGCATGTGCGTGTGTGTGTCTGTGTGTGTGTGTGTGTGAGAGAGAGAGAGAGATAGATTATTGTAACTTTTGTATTCTTCTCTGTTTTAATAAAGATTTCTCTCCTCCTCCCTGTGGACGTAGGCCTAGTTTTAGGCTAACCACTTTAAACCTGGTATTCTTATTTGTGGTGAATTGCTTTATTGCTTGTTACAGTAAATCGCTTCCACGCTTTCATTATCGAATCTCGGTATTTTCTCGTGTTGTTTATCACAGCAGATCCAAATGCAGCTGCAATGATCCACTGCCTCTCCATGGGCTTTCTCCTCCTCCTCTTGATCAACATTTCGGTGTGTCTCTAATGATTCACTCCTGTTTCACCTAAGGCGTGTGTCTCCAACGTAGAGAAGAGAAGAACATTTACAATTTGTGCTTTAAGTAAGGCGTGTGTACCCAACATAGTTGTAACCCCCTGATCCCTGATATACGTATCACAGTATCAGTATTTTTATTACTTTTAGTATTCGGGCGATATCTGGAGCACCCGGACTCCGATTTGGACGATTCTGGATCCGTTGCGATCGTGAGAAAGAGAGCTACCTTCCATGGCTAGTTTGTGAGTGTTTTTCCTTTATAAATTCTAATTTATTGTGTTTAATAAAATTTGTTGCTTACTTTAATTAATAAATCCTGATTATAAATATTGTTTAATAAAAGTATAGTTATCGATCAATCATGGTACTTAAAACATAAGTGATGATTCATTGCATCATAATTTATTTTCAATAATTTTAATAAATAACTTAGCCACTAACTTGATCATTAAAAATAGATGATGATATATAAGAATACTTTTGTGATATCTGTCCTATTGTACTAAATGTTATAATCATGATGATAAATAAAATATCTGACATTCAATTATGTGGTATAGCCACTGTACCAACCCACGGACGACATTGAGACGCCACTCTTATATTTCTCGTACATGCATTCCAGTTACACGGATACTCTAGAGCATGAGACAAGGGGACACTAGTAGTGCACCTGGATATCTGTTTTGCTGACCACTGTTATTGTAGGCACTTGTAGACCGATCACACATATTCAATAGTGTACCGATATCATTAGTTTAAGTATATCACACCATTAACACAGACCTTATTTCATGTGACACCATTTCTGTCTTCTTCACGCTTCACTGATGCATGGATACACCACTTCACGATATACTGTCAGTACACGTGGTCGTATCATTATTTCCTAGATTCACCGGTGTACCTGTATTGATTGTCTATGTATTCCTGTTGCATAGATCATGGGTTATATGCTTGCTACATGCATATTCATGTATTCCCGTTATGTGATTATTTCCCGTTACTAATATTGATATTCCCGTTACTGGATATATGAGCTGTTGATATGCGATGTGTGGAATCCCACATCTCTTGTTCCCGTTTCCCGTTATCCTGTTTTATGCTATCAACAGAGCTCAGGTCCTGTTATCATGTTACATGTACCATGCACTTTACTTGTTCTTATTCCGTTGTGTATTGTAAATGAAATAGAATAAAGATAACTTGGGAATGAGGGAGACTTGACGGTTGATTAGATCTTATCGAGTGGATGTACTGGATCCATATTGTTACTCCCACTGCAGGGGATGGTAGTGTTACCTACCGATTGTATAGCTCCATGAGCTCCCGTTACTTGATTCGTGCTCCCCTCTTAGCGGAGGGCCCTGGTCTCAGCAGCCAGGGGCCGTTTAAGGCCGTGATCCCGGGTATGCACGAGATACACCTACCCGATAAGAGCTCCTCGACCATTTGGTTTCCAATTAACATAATAAAACAGTATACACGGGAACACTTGTTATTTGGTCACTCTCACTTTTGGATAATGGTACCCGTATGTGATTAGTCTACAATTCTGCATTATTATGTCGCATTCTCTCACCGATTTATGAATAAATTGTCGGTCTAAACCGTGTTTTGGTCTTATTTGCAGGTAGATCCAAAGTTCAAGGGCAAAGATGGAATAAGAGCTTAATTAAACCTCTTTTATGGTGATTAATCCCGCATTACTTGGAGGCCAAGCAAAGGATTATCTAGAAGATTCATTGAACCTAGACTCCTGCGCATGTCAGACGAATATTCGGGCGACAGTACCAGAAACGGGATATACCATGAACATTCTCGCAGCCAGAGGAATAACCTGACGAAATCCAGGGACCCAACTCCCTGGAATTGCCGCGGAAACGCGGCAGTTCTTGCGGATCCGCGGCAAAGCAGTGGAGCCACGCGTCTATTTTCGACGCGTGGCCCCATCTCGTCTTCCAGATGCTTCTGAGGCCTATAAATACCCCTGCAGAGAGCCAAACCGAGAGCAGTCTTCATTTTTAGGAGTAGTGCAGATTTTAAGAGTAGTGTAGGTGAGTGTTCTTCATTTCTTATATTTTCATTTCTTTTTAGATCATTGTAGTAGGGCTGAGTGATACATAGAGAGAGAGAGAGAGCAAGGGATTGATGTAATAGAGAGTGACACTCTATGTAAAGATGCCTCCTTTCTCTTCCAATGTAATCTCCTTCATCTTCTACATGATTTCTTGCTAACTTTTCTTCTCATGGCAATCTAACTACTAACCACTAACCATCTAACCACTTACTTGATAATCCACATGAATCGGGTTGCCTCTACAAGGCCTTGTTCTTACAAGAGCCATTGATGGCCAAAGATGATGGGTTCTAACATCTAACTTGCAAACTTGCTAACTTGCTAACCAAGCTAGCTCTCTTTTATTTCATGCTAGTAGTGTAATGAGTGATGCTTGTATTAGCTTGTTCTTGATGCAATGTTTTGATTGTGACGAACCATCCATGAGCCATGCTTTGTATCGTTTCTTGAAGCCAAGGATTGTGATGGCCGAGGATCAAAATGTGAGGCAACTATCTCGAAGAGGTTAGCATGGTTAGTGGAGTATTTAGTAGTTGTAGCCATGAGTTTTCTTTTAGCTTGATTTAGAAATCGTTTTCCAAACTTCTTTTCTCATTTTTCTATCGGTGTTTTTACCATCCTTCTTAGTTCATCCTTGTTCCATTCTATTTTCTATTTGTGTTTTCCAAATCACTTTTCTATTTTGTTTTCACATCGTCGTTTTCATCGCTCTCCTCACCTACCACATTCTAGATTTCATTTTCTTTTCTTTTTCATTCTTTTTCATTCTTTCAACAAAGAAGAACTGTTAACATGCAACGTGAATAAAAACTGTTAATACTTCTATCGCCTCCCTTCCCTGTAGATTCGACCCGTTAAGCCAATGCTATAACGGAAATATCGAGGGTACATTAGCACATTCGAGCTCTTCATTGATTTTACATAAAACATACTTTTGAGTGCTAGTTCCACCCCGATCAAAATTTTTGGCGCCGTTGCCGGGGAAGGGAATGGTTTTGATATCACGTTTTTTTTAACATTGTCTTCTCTATTTTGGTGTGCAGGGCAATATTTACAGGTGCTGAACATTGCAGAATAAACCCTAACTTTGCATCTCCCTGCTCTAGAAAGCAGGGCCCCAGATTCTGAAACAAAGCCGCGCAACCGCGATATTTGTCGCGCAAACGCGGCAGTTTTGTGAAAATTGTATATCGTGTTGTTCTGGGATGTGTATCTTGTAATAGCTAGTTGATTTGTGCTGCTATCTTTCTGCTTTGATTGCCTACACACCATAATAAATAAAAGAACTAAAATACGGTATTTGGACGCTTTTAAAACGGTTTAGACATTTGCATTTAGGCACGTGTCAATTCAATTCCAATATACTGTATTTTGTTCTGTTGTTGTGATCTGGATGGAGATGTACATATGGCATTGCATATAGCATAGGACAAACACGTGGGTGATTTATTGCTTTGTGTTATATTCTTGTCTATATTGCACACTTGCACAAATTGAAATTAAGGGCAAAACCCATACAAGATAAGGTGGGATTTCATTACCCTTCCTTAGCCCAAAAATCATCTCCCCACTCACACAACCCAAGCCCTAATAAAATTTGAATAGACGTTGGCCCCTAGGGACATTTCATCTAGGTCTAGGTCAACCCTTTTATCGGCTTGGTTTTGATTTTTTTTTCTTTTTGTTTGTTGCTTGTTTTTCCTTTTTGTTTGTAATTTTTTGTGAAATGGCATTCAACAATAACAATTCTTTCAATCCGAACATGAATCCATATTTCACACCAACTCCATTTTATTCGGATAATTCCAACCCAGCGTTTTACAATATGCACCAACCAAATACACCGGTTGGCCTTATCCGAATCAATACAACCCATACCCACATTCTTATAACTACAATTTTTAAAATAATTTCAACTTTTCACAGAGTCAATGGGGATTCAAGTCCCCCGAGTTTAATTTTCAACCTCCTTGTCCCCCATGTCCACCTCGTCCACAATTTACACAATATTCATTTCCTGATTTCACTTCCTATACTCCTTTTTCTGGACCTCCCATTGAAGAAAAATCTGAGTCAGAAAAGAGTATGAGGGCCTCTCCAATTCTACAATATTGTCAAGATTCATACTCAGTTCCACCAGTCCAAAATAGAACACCATCAATTTTGAAAATGAGTATGCGTGAGTCCAAACAAAAATCACAAAATCTGAGGGACTCACAATTTCACCCCAATTCCAAAACAACACTTCATCTTTACAACAAAATGATGAACCTATCAATTATGTAAAGATGCTTGAAGCCATGACTCAGGCTCAAAATGCTCGTAATCGTGACATAGATATAATGGTCGAAAGTCTCCGTTCTCATCGTTTGACCATTTCTAAAGTCACTAACCATTCTGTCAGAGCCAAAGAGTCATGTTGTTTTGGAAATCAAGATTCAATTTCAGAACGCCCATCTGAACTTGTCCAAACTTCAGATCCCATTGACATTTTGGCAAGTTATCCTTTTCCTGAAATTGAACTTGAGCATGAATATGATCATGAACCTCAAATTAGTGATTCAATTTTACTTCCTGATTCAATTATGACTCCGGTATCTTCACCTGATTTCGATCCTTTTCCCGAGTCAGTATTGGATCCAGTGCCAGTCCATTGTGAAATTGAATCACCAATCTCTTATGATGATCATATTGAACTTGACCAATTTCATACTTTTGAAAGTCCCATTGATAAATTGGCAAGTTCTCATTTTTGTGGAATTGAACTGAATGAGGAATGTGACTTTGATCCTCTAATTTGTGATCTTGTTCAAATTCCCGAATCACTATTAACTCCTATTATATTACCCAATTTGAGTAATATTTTAGAGTCAGTTTTGATTCCCATGCCTGTCATTCCTGAACTTAAATCACCACTCTTAGAAAGTCATATTCCATCATGGGGAAATGAATGTGGACCTGAGCTTCATCTTCTTAATTTGGACCCACTTCCTGAACCGATCTCGACTCCCGAACCTTTACTTGACTTGAGTCATTTTTCTGAGTGGTATTAGTTCCTGTACTTCCTGAGTCCAAATCAATCATTCCATTCTGGGACAAGGGTTTTGATAAATTTGACTCCGAAATTATTTTGAAATTTTGGAAATTAGATGGGGTAAAATTTTTAATAAAAATCATTCATTCATACATCTTTCTAGTGGGTTGTATCATGGAGGTTTCTGGTGGGTTCCTTCGGACTCCACGCAAGAATGATTGGGCCGCCTTTCGTGGACCAATTAGACCGCCACCGGAACCACCACCTTAAGGTAATTTTTTCCTTCCCTCTCTATTTGTTTCATGCATACATACATCACGATGCATTGAGGACAATGCATGAGATAAGTGTGGGGGAGGGTTTACTAACATAGAGTTTTTAGATTTTCTTTCTTTTACACTTCTTTTAGGATATTTTTAGAAATCTTCCCTTTTGTATAGGAATTTTCTCTTTCTTTTAAAAACTTTTTGAAATAAGAGACAATGTTTTCATCTATTTTTAAGAAAATTAAGATGATCTTAGAATTAAGAAAGCCTTAGTTATGACATCTTAAACCTAGTTGAAATAATGGATCTTGTTTAAAATTATAGGCTAAGTAAGATAGATTGGGGAGATAATTTTATCTTGAATATTTTGCCTTAGATAGTATGCATTTCACACTTACACATTTTTGGGATGGAGACAAAGACCTAAAATGCCATGAAACAAATAAAAAGAAAAAATATATATATATGTGTGAATAAAACATCACTTATTAAGCTGGATAATTGTGCCTCAAGAAGCATGATTATTCACGCCTAACAGTGGTCAAAAGAAGCAAATAATCTCCCTTAGTTTTGTGGCCTTGTTTACTCGAGTCCTTAAACCCGAGGGATGTTTTCTCATCTGGTGCCCTAAGGACCATCTGGTTTGGGAGTCATCGGTTATAGGCTCGCTACATGGGTGAACTAGAAAGCCTAAACTAAGGGAAGAAGAAAAAAAGAGAAAAAGAAAATAAATATATATAAATAAATGGCTTGATGGTTAGAGTTGAAATCCCAGAAATCTTCACTATTACAAAGTGCATATTATCTAGGTATTATGAAAGATAAATTATTCAATCCAATTTTGAATTCTTACCTTAATTGAAGACAAGATCTTGCATAGAGACTAGTTTAAGGAAGAATGATTTGTGGTGGACTTATGACCTTAGATCACTTATATTTTTGCAAAAATAGTTCGAAAACTTGTCTCTCTTTCAAAATGTGTTTTCAAAATACTAACATTTGTCTTCTTTCTTTATGGATTTTGTGGGTGCAATCCGCTGAAAACCCTCAGGAGACAACACTCCTCCTCTAGGGCAACCTAGAGGTTCAACGGCTTGTTGCACACGCTCAGTACAATCGCGTCACCTGCGAAAGTGGTATAATAACTCTTATAGTATAGTTTTTCTTTTCTTGTTTTGCTCGGGATGAGCAAAAGAATAAGTGTGGGGGTGTGATTAGTCTACAATTCTGCATTATTATGTCGCATTCTCTCACCGATTTATGAATAAATTGTCGGTCTAAACTGTGTTTTGGTTTTATTTGCAGGTAGATCCAAAGTTCAAGGGCAAAGATGGAATAAGAGCTTAATTAAACCTCTTTTATGGTGATTAATTCCGCAATACTTGGAGGCCAAGCAAAGGATTATCTAGAAGATTCATTGAACCTAGACTCCTGCGCATGTCAGACGAATATTCGGGCGACAGTATCAGAAACGGGATATACCCTGAACATTCTCGCAGCCAGAGGAATAACCTGACGAAATCCAGGGACCCAACTCCCTGGAATTGTCGCGGAAACGCGGCAATCCTTGCGTGTAATATCCCTAATCTAATACTACTGTATTTTTATTTTCTTCAAGTATCTATTTTGATTTACTGAGTATTTTTATTTAATCAAGTTAATTTATTATTTTTCAGAAGTTATTATTATTAAGTATGGAAAATTTATTTTAAGATAGTAAACGGCAAACTATTCTTCCATTGTTATTTATTGTTATTTCTATTAGTGTTATCCTTATTTTATTGTCGATGTTTATTTATTTAATATTAGTGTTCTATTATTTTTGTAATTAAGTATTGCGAGTTGTTATTGGTATTATTAATACTGTTATTTTGACTAGGTAATGTTGCTACTAATGATTGGATTATTTTGCAGTGGTATATTTCTTTACCCTTGATTCCTATTCATGCCATATTCCCTTGTATCCTTGTGCCTACCCATTATCCTCTTTTAGATCCAATACCCATTAGTGATCCCATACCCAATTGCCCGTTTGGATTCCATGGCCCATGACCCGTTCCCAATCCTATTCCCAATTATCTATTTGGATCCTAAACCAGTTGACCCAAGCCCATTTACATATTAACCTAATCTATTGATCCTATACCTATTTGGTTCAACCCAAACCCAATAGCCCAATACTCCTTTATCTACTTGGACCCAATACCCATTAGACCCTATAACCCAACTCATCCTATATAAACATATCTCAATCTAAACCTAGATCTATCTCTTCTCCTTCCAGCCGTCAACACAACAGCCCCATCTTCACCATGGCTGTGTACCACCAGCGAGATCCCCCTCCTTGCTGTCGTAGATCTCCTCCAGGGCTTCCCCCTTTTCCCTTGATGGCTGAGCACCATACCCAAGCCCTTGGCAGCGCCTCCCCTTCTCTGGATGGCTGCCACATCTCCTCCATGTCCAGCAGGCCGGCCACTACCACCAGATCCAGCAACAGCAAGGGCAGCAGCAGACCCGCCCCTTACAGGTCTGCAGCAGCGCCCTTCTCTAGATCCAGCCAAGACCCCTCCTAGCCGTAAGCTTCTCCACCACGGCAGGGACCCCACAGCCCGGGCACCACTCTTCCTTGGCGAGATCTCTCGTGCGCGCTGTGGAGCACAGCCCTACAAAGCCGCAACATTTTACAACCTGCACCCATCTTCTCCCTTGCGAATAATGCTGCCGAAACCCCCAGCCAATGGCCGCCCTTTCCCTGTTTAATGTATTTGGAAAGGTGGGTGTGTTGCATTGGCCGACTCCAATAACCACAGCACCAGGCCGAGACACCTGTGCCTTGAACGTGAGTGCTTCTCCATTCATTGCCTTTCTTCCTTTCACTTTCATTTTATGTTCATACATAGTTAGTTGATTGGTAAGTATTAATTAACTTGTTGGATATTGTTAATTGATATGTATGTTGAATTATGTATATGTAATTATATTTATAATTTATGGATGGGTATGTACCTTGTTTTCATTGGATGTCCCTTTTCATGTTTAGCTCACGGCTACAACAAAGGGCAAGCCAAATTTCCTCCCATTGGCCGAGCTCCTTTCCCCATTGGCTAAGCCAACGTGGGCCCCTTCCTTTGATTGGCTGTGAGTATTCTCTCCCCATCTTGCAAATATTAAATATATTTTAATTGGTGCATGTGGTGTTTGATATAAATTGTGCTAATGAATTTATTGCATGGGTATTGTTGATTATTTGTGTGTTTTATTTCATGTGTGAGCACCTTACTTCGAACCATTTTCGGGCTCTCCGCGGGACGCCGTTGATCGACGTCGGCGAGCGCGAAGACACCCCACGCCCTTCACGGCGAGTTGCTCTATCCAACGACACCCTCCGCGACCCCGGACGCCTCCGTCGGAGCCTCCATCGGTGCGCCGCAAGTTGCCCCGAGGTTAGCGTTATTTTCATGTATTATGGCAATATCGTAATAATTGGACAGTTCTTATTAAATGTGTGTGTTTGTGTGTGTGCGTGAGTGTCTTTGATGGTGATATGCAAGCATGTGTATGCATGTTTGTGGATTAAATAATGTATAGGTATTTATAATTAATAATAGGTATTTATTAAATTGGATATGTTTGCATTAAATTAATGTATATAGGTATATGGGTAATTATGCATTAGTATATATGTAAGTATATAATATGTAGGCATGTTTATATACATGTATTGTTGTGTATACTTGTATACGTATGTGTACGTGGGTGTACACGTATGCATGTGTGAGTGTTTAGCATGTATTTATATTTATTGGTATGTTCGGTTACATGTTACAGCATTTTAGATTTGTTTGGTGAGATCCGGACCAGCAGCCCAGGAAGGAGAGCGGCAGCACGGCAATCCAGAACCAGCGCACATGACGGGCGAGCAGGTCGTTCTCCTGATCCACGCCAGGTCATCATCGGAGACCGACACGGTGGCCTTCTCCAGTACCCTGGCCACCCTCCCATGCAGTCCGACAGCGAGGAACCGCACCACAGCAACCGTAACGGCGACTCGCCCGGTAACGAGCAGATTCCCCAATGTGAGTGTCTCTCTCTCTCTTTCTCTCTCTTTATTTATTAAATGATCGCAGATATTATTTTATATGTGATGTAAATTGTTGAGTAGATTTCTTATGTTACATGTTTATGTGTGGAGATCATCGAGCGTGGGGGTGGACGGTCATCTCCTGTTATTTTACATGTTGGGTGTATAGGGATATGATATGCATGATTATTGATACATGTTAGAACCCTCATGTTTGTCCTATGTATATCTAGAGTATTGTTGTAGACATATCAGGATGTAGCATGAGGGAAAATGGAGATGGATATTGGTGATAATGACTTGATCTAATAGAACTTAGATACATGTATGTGTTGTGATACTGAGTATTGGGATATCATGTTTGATCTTAATAGAAGTGTGAACCTTTGAGGATTTGGGAATCAAATTAAATTGTTAGAGTGAGAGGACTAGTATTGATTATTGATATATGTTGGAATAACGATTATTATATCAGATTGCTTGATTTGTATTGATACTTGTGGAGCATGTACTATTGGAATCATGAGTTGGTTGTGTTGACCTTGAATTGACCTGGGACTTATGCTATTTACATTGAATGATGATCAGTAATTAGACAAGATTTTATTAGTGAGTATTTGAGGACATATCAGATATGACTGAAGTAGTTGAGTAGATATTCTAGATCACATGTGTTTTAGGATATACTAGGTGTGACCTTACCTTATTAAAAGATTAGAGTTCTTGATGATTGGATTGGTACATGGACTTATTTAGAGTTGGACTGTGATTGGACTGAACTAGAGTTATAGAGGGCAGATGATATATTTTATGTAAAGGACTTCCAGACTTGTTATTCTTTCTTTGTTAACAACTTAAGTGATGATTCATTCAGATATTGATGTGGACTTGTTATGATGTTAGAGACTGGATTACTGTAGTTGATAGAGATCGGGTTATTATGATGGTGATCTATTCGATGTCAATGATCTGGTACTTCAGAGCTTATATGAGTTGGTAGAGATGTATTTTCGGCTATTGTTATATGCAGTACGGGCATATGAGATATCCATCAGTTCTAGATGAGACAGCTATTGAGTATTATCTACTGTTATTGTATAAATTCATGTTATTGAAAGTTACTGGGAAAATATTGTTGGACCGTAACACTTTCATTGTTATATTGTTCTACCGTTTACACGGTAATATTGTTCACATTGTTATTGTTACATTGATATTGTTACTGTTACTGTATCGTCCCAGTAATCGAAATGACATGGATATTGATTGTTATAAATAATAATGTAAATGGACAACTTACACTGGGATTGGGGAAATTGATGGAGGAGACAACGTCTGTATTTTGGGTGGACCTAGGATACAGGTTGCGCAGCCGAGATACGGTTCCACTGCAGGGTTCCAGGGGATGACTGACATCCCGTATTGTTCATTGTTGTCATTGTATTGACACATTGTTATTGTTATTGTTATTGACTACCTAGCGGTAGGACCTGGTTCAGCGCCAGGTGATTGGGTCGTGGTTCCGGGTATGTACGGAACCCACCTAAAGCATGGACAATGTCTCTTCTGTTAATTTCAAATAACTTAGGACACTGATTGACACGTGCAGTAGGCGTAGTATGGGATGCGCCTATTACAGGTGGCAATTGGTGTTCACTGACATAATAAATGATAATGAACTGTTATAATGTATTATGACTGACTATAATCACTTGACTGTGTATATGTATACCATGATAGACATATAACTATAACCATGACCTGGATTGTATGCCAACCTAGTGACATGTGATAGATTACACGCCTTGACATTAATTGCATATTTACAGTGGTGCCATTTGACTGCTATCTGTATTCATGTTTTCATCATATGTGTTACTGTTCAGTTATTTATTGTGTTATTTAGTCTTTCTATCTGCAGTTGTCCTTATTATTATATATGCACATGGTTTCTTCTGCACGAGCTGTTTCCCCTTTTACACACACTCATTATGGTCGCGTTCTGACGACCCTGGGTTTGCACTTCCAGCTATTGGACGGTTGTTCTAATGTGCAGGTGTTCGATGAGACGATTCGCCTGGCGAGGAGCTTGGGTCCTCTCCCTTTGATTCTGGTATACTTGCATTTCATTCTTGTTATGATTCTTTGATTCCTGTATATCACCTTTGACTTCTATTCAGCTGTCATTTTCTTCCTGTTATTCATTGCTATCATGTGTAGTCTTATATGTATTATTGCAGTGATCCTTGATTATTATACTTCTGATTCATAGCTTGTTCAGGTTACAATTTAGGCTTAGCGTATATATGTGGGGTATTTTCCTCGCGTATATACGTCATCATAACGTCTCCGTATCTTTAGGATCGGGGCGTTATATTGCGGATCCGCGGCAAGGCAGTGGAGCCACGCGTCGATTTTCGACGCGTGGCCCCGTCTCGTCTTCCAGATGCTTCTGAGGCCTATAAATACCCCTGCAGAGAGTCAAACCGAGAGCAGTCTTCATTTTTAGGAGTAGGTGCAGATTTTAGGAGTAGTGTAGGTGAGTTTTCTTCATTTCTTATATTTTCATTTCTTTTTAGATCATTGTAGTAGGGCTGAGTGATACATAGAGAGAGAGAGAGAGCAAGGGATTGATGTATAGAGAGTGACACTCTATGTAAAGATGCCTCCTTTCTCTTCCAATGTAATCTCCTTCATCTTCTACATGATTTCTTGCTAACTTTTCTTCTCATGGCAATCTAACTACTAACCACTAACCATCTAACCACTTACTTGATAATCCACATGAATCGGGTTGCCTCTACAAGGCCTTGTTCTTGCAAGAGCCATTGATGGTCAAAGATGATGGGTTCTAACATCTAACTTGCTAACTTGCTAACCAAGCTAACTCTCTTTTATTTCATGCTAGTAGTGTAATGAGTGATGCTTGTATTAGCTTGTTCTTGATGCAATGTTTTGATTGTGACGAACCATCCATGAGCCATGCTTTGTATCGTTTCTTGAAGCCAAGGATTGTGATGGCCGAGGATCAAAATGTGAGGCAACTATCTTGAAGAGGTTAGCATGGTTAGTGGAGTATTTAGTAGTTAGTAGCCATGAGTTTTCTTTTAGCTTGATTTAGAAATCGTTTTCCAAACTTCTTTTCTCATTTTTCTATCGGTGTTTTTACCATCCTTCTTAGTTCATCCTTGTTCTATTCTATTTTCTATTTTTGTTTTTCAAATCACTTTTCTATTTTGTTTTCACATCACCGTTTTCATCGCTCTCCTCACCTACCACATTCTAGATTTCATTTTCTTTTCTTTTTCATTCTTTTTCATTCTTTCAACAAAGAAGAACTGTTAACATGCAACGTGAATAAAAACTGTTAATGCTTCTATCACCTCCCTTCCCTGTGGATTCGACCCGTTAAGTCAATGCTATAACGAAAGTATCGAGGGTACATTAGCACATTCGAGCTCTTCATTGATATTACATAAAACATACTTTTGAGTGCTAGTTCCACCCCGATAGCCGCGTTTCCGCGGCAAAGGAGTGAGCCACGCGTCGATTTTCGACGCGTGGCCCCGTCTCGTCTTCTAGATTTTTCTGAGGCCTATATATACCCCTGCCTTTGGCCAAAACGAGAGCAGTCTTCGTTTTTAGGAGTAGGTGCAGATTTTAGGAGTAGTGTAGGTGAGAGTTCTTCATTTCTTGTATTTTCATTTCTTTTTAGATCATTGTAGTAGGGCTGAGTGATACATAGAGAGAGAGAAAGTAAGGGATTGATGTAATAGAGAGTGACACTCTATGTAAAGATGCCTCCTTTCTCTTCCAATGTAATCTCCTTCATCTTCTACATGATTTCTTGCTAACTTTTCTTCTCATGGCAATCTAACTACTAACCACTAACCATCTAACCACTTACTTGATAATCCACATGAATCGGGTAGCCTCTACAAGGCCTTGTTCTTGCAAGAGCCATTGATGGCCAAAGATAATGGGTTCTAACATCTAACTTGCTAACTTGCTAACCAAGCTAACTCTCTTTTATTTCATGCATTTCTTTTAGTAGTGTAATGAGTGATGCTTGTATTGGCTTGTTCTTGATGCAATGTTTTGATTGTTATGAACCATCCATGAGCCATGCTTTATATCGTCTCTTGAAGCCAAGGATTGTGATGGCCGAGGATCAAAATGTGAGGCAACTATCTCGAAGAGGTTAGCATGGTTAGTGGAGTATTTAGTAGTTAGTAGCCATGAGTATGCTATGTCCGGATGGGTTCGATTAGAGTGCGGGCTCTAGTATGAACTGCTAGTGGTATGGGACAATGGAAGAGAGTGATTACAATACCAGGTGGTACTGATTGTTATTATTGTATAAATAACATGACTTGCCTGATACATGTATACTATCTTGTTACTGTTCCTGATAATTTATCCGCTATCTTATTACATGTATACTTTGTTACTTTATCTGGTACATGTTACACTTTCTGTGGTTGCATACTACTCATGTACATGTATACTCTGTATTGCATATATTCTGTTTTCTGTATACCTTGCAGACATCATTACTATATTTGCACAACATCGTATTATGGTTATATTACATATGCCCCTCTGTATGTTCACGTCTATCACGTCACCACTATACAACATTATATATTGTATACAACGAGAGATTAATGTAGACATGACCCGATGATAACAGGCTAGGTGGTGATGGTATTAAAATATGTCATTATTATCTTGCTACATATTATTAAAGTTCTATTATATGGTATCACTATTACATAAACATGTAATATATTATTATCGTGCTTGTATTACTATAGTATATATTACTGCCTCCTTCATTTTATCACTCACTAGGTCGCTTTCTGATGACCCTGGGTTTGTGTGCCCAGGTTGGATAACCGAGTTATCGTATCATCAGATAGTCCATTGGATTCACATAAGAGACTCATCATCGAGACCATTCATAGGTATCTTTGTGATTTGTTTCTGTTATCTTATATATCCCTGTTTTCCTATCTGTTATGATCACTAACCTCTTTCTGCAGGTATTCTTGTACTTATTCCATACTGGAACTCATGTATATATGAAGGTTATTTCCTATACTGAGGCTTAGCGTACGTACGTGAGAGTATCTCCGACCTGCGTATGTACGTCGCCATAACGTCCCCGTACTTGCGGGATCGGGGCGTTACGATAGTGAAGAGGATCTTGATGGAACCGGTGAACTTCCAGGCGTGAAGATGGTCTTCCAGATGTGATGATAAGCTTACATGGAGACTCTTTGTTCGAGGGGGATTGTTGAGTGGACGCGTGGTGGATGTCGAACAAACAGTCACATATAGGCTAGACATGGGGATAATCTTGGGTATAAGGATTTGAACAAGTCCAGTTAGAAAACTAGACTTTTGGGTTGGTACCCCAAGTCCTTACATTTTGGTGGTTTCATTTTTTTTGGTTTTTGTTTTTTTTTTTTTGGAAGGTGCAAAATGTGTGTAGTTTTCCTATGCAAATTTGTACCCTTTTATTTTGGAGGTGTTTTGTTAAATCCTTATTAACGAAATGTCAAGATTTTTTTACCACACGTTTTATCTCAACAAGAAATTGGCCAAGTTTGGTGTGTACAAAGGCTCAATGTAAGTACATTGATAAATCTATAGATTTCACATTAGGGATAATTTTCATGAAAACTAAGGGGAAAAGAGGACAGAATTAATGAGCTTGCAGCTGAATAATTAACCAACAGGTTTCAAATCTGTGATAACAGACTTACTTGATTCTCATCACTAAATTTTTTGTTGGCCCAAGGTTACAATCAACCCATGTTTAGTGTATTTTGATGATTACAAAACATATTAGTTATTTGTACTAATATAAATTGTTGTTTAAGTGTGTTTCAGGTTTATATATTAAGGAGATGAATTCTTCCCTAAAGGAATGTACATTGGACTCAAGACAAGTCAAATTGGGCTCAAAGTACAATATTGAAGATCAAGTGAAGATTGCCCATGATGAAGTCTTGAAGACCTAGAAGTTTGTAAGTGTAGTTTTGTTAAAGATAGAATATGTGAAATTTGGCTCTAGGATTTGCACACACACTTGCTTTGAATGTTTCTATGTTTTTGAAAATGTTTATTTCTAAGTTTATGCCTTGGTTTATACATACATGTACTCAAAGCTTTTTATCTTCAAAAACGTGTTTAAAACATGTATATAAACAAAGTTCAGCATAACACTTTATTCCAGAATTTTTTAAAGATTTTTTACAAATTTTTCTAACTCAAAAATCTGCCCAAAAAATAACTATTTCAGGCAGACCGGTCGACCGGCAGTCGACCGGCTGCTGTGTCCAGACATGCACAGGCTGTGCATGTCTGTCGGTCGACCGACCTACATATCGGTCGACCGAAAAAGAGATTGTTGCTCTCTGTATCTTTTCGGTCGACCGGGTCGGTCGACCGATAGAAGGAAACTGTGTTTCCTTTGTTGGATCGGTCGACCGGCAGTCGACCGAAGCTCCAACGGCTCTTTTGCCAGCAGAGACCCCGGTCGACCGGCAGTCGACCGGTAGGCCTGCATCAGCCATAACGGCTCTTTCTTCTTTTGGAATTTCTGAAAAACTGTTTTTAGTTTTCTCTTTAACAGAGTTTTTAGGAGTTGTTGGGACTCTTTTTCTGATCAAATTAGCTGGAAAAATCAGAGTTTTAACCTATTCTCTCCCTATAAATAGTGGGGAATAGGCCTTAGTTATTTACCAAGAAAAATACAAGTTTTCATAGTTTTCAAGAGAAAGAGAAAAATAGTTTAAAGCTTTCATTTCCATTCTTTCAAAATTGGTTTTTCAGTTGTTGTTTGATCTCTAATATCACTCTACAACTGAAGCTTTCCTCACCACACTTCATAGAGCAAAAAATTTCATATTCTTTCTATAGGTGAAGTTGTAAAAGAGAAAGTGTTTGTAAAAGAGTGTTGTGGTCTAGTTAAAGATCACTATTTGTAATTCTTGTTCTTGTGGAGACAAGCTCCTTGGTGGAGTTTCTTTGTAAGGTGAAGCTACGGGCTTGAGGTCTTTGGAGGCCTAACTTGTACGGGATCCTAAGGGGATAGTGGAAACCCTTCACGGAGGTGAAGGCGGGGACTAGAGCAACGGGCTCGAACCTCGAAACAAATCATCTTGTTTGCGATTGCCTTGGCGTTCTTCTTGCTTACTTTCTTGCTTTATATCACTTCCAATTTATTGTTTGAGAACTAACCTTTATTTGTGCAATCCTTATTTGTTTACCTTACTTGCTATTTTACTTGTGGAATCTTGTGTTGCTATACTTGTTGTATTACATTGTGAGTTTTTCATTTTCATCATCACACTTGGCATTGATCAATCACACCTCAATACAACACGGTTGCATTGCGCACCTCTAACCCATTTAAGGGGAATTGGGAGGAAGGAGTTCAGAACCTCGCAAGGGGTATTCGGCTCTTAGTCGTGTTTTTGAGAGATTGTTGCATCACTCATTTCACAAGTTTAAAAAGATCATTAGATTAGCAATTACACCTATTCACCCCCCCTCTAGGTGTATTTCAATTGGTATCAGAGCTTGGACTCTAGGATTTGGCTTAACAACCTTAGAGAGATCCTCATATTGCTAATCATTTCATTCATTTCCACATAGTAAACATGGCCGATGGTATTAAGACACCCCCTAAGTTTGATGGACTTAACTTTCCCATATGGAAGGTTAAGATGACTGTTTTCTTGCAATCTCTAGGTAGCCGAGTTGCAAAGGCCGTGACTAAACAATTTAGTGCCCCCGATGGTGATGAATCTACTTAGTCCGAAATTGAGACCAAGGAGTTTGATGCCAATGCTAGGGCTCATTATGCACTCCTACAAGCCCTCAATGATGATGACATAGCTAGAGTCATCCATTGCAAATCCGCCTATGAGATTTGGACCCATTTGCTAGTAACACATGAGGGGACATCACAAGTGAAGAGGGCCAAGATAGACCTTCTTCGGTCCCAATATGAAAATTTTAGAATGCAAGAACATGAAACCATAGATGATATGGTTACTAAATTTACTAAGATTACTAATGGGCTTTCTTCTCTAGGTGAAGACATCAACAACGACCAAAGGGTGAGAAAGATCATCCGGGCTCTTCCTCCATCATGGGAAGTGAAAGCTACAACATTAAGGAACTCAATGATAAAGATGAGATTGAGCTCATCGGACTCATTGGAAATTTAAAAACCCATGAGATGGAGAGGAAGGCAAGGGAGGACATGGCACCCTCCAAAAAGAAGACCATTGCCTTCAAAAGTCATGCTACCTACTCCGACGAAGATGACGAAGAAGAAGATGACGAGGAGCTCTCACTTCTAGTCAAAAATGTCCGGAGGATGTACAACAAGGCAAAGTTCCAAGGAAGGAGGAGATGGCAAGGAGGCAAGGAAGAAAGGAAGATCATTTGCTTTAATTGCCAAAAGCCGGGACACATAGTAGCGGAGTGTCCGGACCAAGTGAAGCCATCTTCATCCAAGAAGCCATACAAGAAGAAGGCTATGAAAGCAACATGGGATGACGAAAGTGAATCCGAGGAGGAGATCGACACCGCCAACATGTGCTTCATGGCAAATAAGAGCACAAGCAAGGTAACCCCCTCAACTCTTCTTGATGATGATTTATCCATGGATGAGCTAGGAGAAGTATTTATAGAACTTTCTCAAAATTATGACTTCATGAAGAAAAAGTACTTGAAAATGAAAAAGGATAATGAATCTTTGAATATTCAAGTGTTAAATCTTTCTAAAGAAAATAATGACTTGCATTCTTCATTAGTTTCCACTAAAAATGATTTTGAAAAATATAAGATTGCTTGTAAAGGAAAGACCCCATCTGTAGATTCTAATGAGATTGCCATGCTTAAGGAAAGAATAGACTCATTAGATGTTGTTTTGAAAAAGTGTAGTGAGTTTGATAAGAAGAAGATGGAGAATATGTTTCCTAAGAAACAAGCTCCTAAGAAAAATATTCATCATGCTCATGCTCATGCTCATATACATGCTACACAACCTATGCATCATGGTAAACCCCCAAAGCATGCTCACACTTCACATACACACCATGCATTCATGTATAGAAAAGTGTACTCATGTTCACATTGTGGACGGAAAGGACACTTAGCTAATTTTTGTTATGATAGACTAAGTGCATCACATCATAATGTTTGGGTTCGTAACACTAACTTTCAAGGACCCAAGAAAGTTTGGGTACCAAAGTCAACTATTGTTTTAAATGATGTAGGTACTTTCCAAAGCTCAAAGACGTAGAGGTTTATGGTATCTTGATAGCGGTTGCTCAAGGCACATGACTTGGGACATCAACAACTTTGCAACCCTATCAAGATATCATGAAGGTGGCACCGTCACCTTCGGAGATGACGCCAAGGGTAAAATCATCGGTATTGGTAATGTAAAACTTGGCACCTCTCCTTTAATTGAAAATGTGGTTTTAGTTGATGGCCTCAAGCATAATCTCTTGAGTGTTAGTCAACTTTGTGATAAAGGTTTTGATGTAGTTTTTGACAATGTTGCTTGTAAAGTAATTGATAGAACTTCAAATGTTTGTGTATTTTCCGGTTTTCGTGAAAGCAATGTTTATATGATTGATATGCTAAATATGTCTTGTAATATAACATGTTTAAAAGCCCTCGATGACGACTCTTGGTTATGGCATAGGAGATTAGGCCACGTTTCATTTGACCATATTTCTAGGCTTAACTCTAAGGAAATGGTGAAGGGTATTCCTTCATTGAACTTTGAAAAGGACCGAGTTTGTGACGCATGTCAATTTGGGAAACAAACTAAGTCCTCATTCAAATCAATTAAGGATATCATGTCATCATGTCCATTGGAGCTAATCCACATGGATTTATTTGGCCCAACTCAAACCAAAAGTTTAAGTGGGAGTAGATTTGCTTATGTTTTAGTAGATGATTTTTCGCGTTTTACTTGGGTTTATTTTCTTGAACATAAAAGTCAAACCTTTTCACATTTTCAAGCCTTTAAGAAAAGAGTTGAAAAGGAAAATGACTCCTCAATAATTAAAATAAGAAGTGATAGAGGAGGTGAGTTCATTAACCTTCCCTTTACCACTTTTTGTGAGGAACATGGAATAAAACATGAACTTTCTTGTCCTAGAACTCCACAACAAAATGGAGTAGTTGAGCGGAAAAATCGTACTTTACAAGAGATGGCTAGGACAATGTTAAATGAATATGGTCTACCACATTATTTGTGGGCCGAGGCCGTTCATACTTCATGTTACATTGCAAATCGTGTTTTCCTATGTAAAAATACTACTAAGACTTCTTATGAGATGTATTTTTCTAGAAAACCTAATGTTTCTTATTTCAAAGTGTTTGGTTGCAAATGTTTTGTTTTAAATACAAATATTAATTTGGGAAAATTTGATGCTAGATCATATGAGGCTATTTTTGTAGGTTACTCAAATACTAGTAAGGCTTATAGAGTCTTCAATAGGTCAACTTTGACTATTGAGGAATCTATTCATGTTAAATTTGAGGAATCTAACAAGTTTGTTAAGAATTGTGTAGAAATTGATGCTTTAGATGAAGGTTTGGAGAAAGTGACCTTGGAGGATGCTTCTACCATGGGAGACAAGCCAAAGGATGGTGATGGAAGTGAAGCCAAAGTGGAAGAGGCTCAAGGAAATAAACATCAAGCAAATGAAGAGGAGCCCTCTCAACCACTACCAAAGGATTGGAGATTCAATCCTCATCATCCCAAGGACCTCGTCATAGGTGAAGTATCAAAGGGGTAACCACTCGCTCTAAGATTCAAGATTTTTGTGGTAATTTTGCTTTTATTTCACACATAGAACCTAAAAATGTCCTCGAGGCCGAGGCCGATTCATATTGGTTGCTTGCAATGCAAGAGGAGCTCAATCAATTTGAGCGCAACCAAGTTTGGCACCTTGTTCCTAGGCCCCAAGATAGACCAACTATTGGCACTAAATGGATCTTTAAGAACAAGTTGGATGAATCGGGTAATGTAGTTAGAAACAAGGCTAGGTTAGTTGCCCAAGGTTACACTCAAATCGAGGGAATCGATTTTGAAGAAACCTTTGCACCCGTAGCACGGCTCGAAGCCATACGGATGACCTTAGCATATGCCTCATTTAAAGATTTTAAGTTATTTCAAATGGATGTAAAGAGTGCTTTTCTTAATGGTTATATTGATGAGGAGGTGTATGTTGAACAACCCCCCGGGTTTGTTGATCCTACACACCCTAATTATGTTTATAAATTAGATAAAGCACTATATGGTTTAAAACAAGCCCCTAGGGCTTGGTATGAAAGATTGTCTTCATTTTTTATTTCAAATGATTTTAAGAAAGGAAAAGTTGATAAAACATTATTTACCAAACATATAGATCAAGATATCCTCATAGTTCAAATTTATGTTGATGACATTATTTTTGGATCTACTAATGTTTCACTTTGCAAGAATTTTGAGTCATGCATGAAAAAGGAATTCGAGATGTCTATGATGGGAGAGCTCAACTTCTTCCTTGGACTTCAAATCAAGCAACGTAGTGATGGGACATTCATCAACCAAGCCAAGTACACCAAAGAACTCATCAAGAGGTTCGGGCTTGAAGGATCCAAAGTAGCAAAGACTCCCATGGCAACCACTACGAAACTTGACAAGGACGAACAAGGTAAGGAAGTAGACATCAAATTATTTCGTAGCATGATTGGTAGTTTACTCTATCTTACGGCTAGTAGGCCGGATATAATGTTTTCCGTATGTTTATGTGCACGCTTTCAATCATGTCCTAAGGAATCACACTTAATAGCGGTAAAACGCATAATTAGGTATCTTAAGGGCACAATTGATTTAGGTTTGTGGTATCCGAAAACTAACCAATTTACCATGACTAGTTATTCGGATGCCGACTATGCCGGTTGTAGGGTAGATAGGAAGAGCACAAGTGGCACTTGCCAATTCTTGGGCAATTGTCTTGTGTCTTGGTCTTCCAAGAAGCAAAATAGTGTAGCCCTTTCAACCGCCGAGGCGGAGTATGTAGCAGCCGGAGCTTGTTGTGCACAAGTACTCTGGATGAAACATACTCTTCTCGATTTTGATTTACATTTTGATCATGTTAAGATTTATTGTGATAATACTAGTGCTATTCACATGACCAAAAATGCTAATCAACATAGTAAAACCAAACATATAGACATTAGATATCATTTTCTTAGAGATCACTTTGAAAAGGGTGACATAGATATTGATTTTGTTTCCACAGATTTTCAACTTGCAGATATTTTCACAAAACCTTTAGATTATGCAAGATTTTCATTTATTTGTGGTGAATTGAATGTATGTAAGATTGATACTTAAACTATCTTAGTTTGTTTTGTTTTGGTTTCTAATATGTTTGTTTTGTCTTAAATTTTTTTTAACCCTTTTTGATGTATGACAAAAAGGGGGAGAAATATAAATATATATAAGTTTGGGAGAAAATATATGGAGAAAGTATATGTTGTTTGTTTTAAAAATATATTGTTTTGTTATTCCTTATGATAGTTTATTTTTGGTGATGATATTTTTCAATGCTTTATGTATGCTTACATAGTTATTCATATTCATGTTAAATACATAGCATTGTTTAAGGGGGAGCTTTTCAAGCTCTTTCCTCTTTTATTTGTTTAAAAACTCATATGTTTTGTCATCATCAAAAAGGGGAAGATTGTTGGCCCAAGGTTACAATCAACCCATGTTTAGTGTATTTTGATGATTACAAAACATATTAGTTATTTGTACTAATATAAATTGTTGTTTAAGTGTGTTTCAGGTTTATATATTAAGGAGATGAATTCTTCCCTAAAGGAAGGTACATTGGACTCAAGACAAGTCAAATTGGGCTCAAAGTACAATATTGAAGATCAAGTGAAGATTGCCCATGATGAAGTCTTGAAGACCTAGAAGTTTGTAAGTGTAATTTTGTTAAAGATAGAATATGTGAAATTTGGCTCTAGGATTTGCACACACACTTGCTTTGAATGTTTCTATGTTTTTGAAAATGTTTATTTCTAAGTTTATGCCTTGGTTTATACATACATGTACTCAAAGCTTTTTATCTTCAAAAACGTGTTTAAAACATGTATATAAACAAAGTTCAGCATAACACTTTATTCCAGAATTTTTTAAAGATTTTTTACAAATTTTTCTAACTCAAAAATCTGCCCAAAAAATAACTATTTCAGGCAGACCGGTCGACCGGCAGTCGACCGGCTGCTGTGTCCAGACATGCACAGGCTGTGCATGCCTGTCGGTCGACCGACCTACATATCGGTCGACCGAAAAAGAGATTGTTGCTCTCTGTATCTTTTCGGTCGACCGGGTCGGTCGACCGATAGAAGGAAACTGTGTTTCCTTTGTTGGATCGGTCGACCGGCAGTCGACCGAAGCTCCAACGGCTCTTTTGCCAGCAGAGACCCGGTCGACCGGCAGTCGACCGGTAGGCCTGTATCAGCCATAACGGCTCTTTCTTCTTTTGGAATTTCTGAAAAACTGTTTTTAGTTTTCTCTTTAACAGAGTTTTTAGGAGTTGTTGGGACTCTTTTTCTGATCAAATTAGCTGGAAAAATCAGAGTTTTAACCTATTCTCTCCCTATAAATAGTGGGGAATAGGCCTTAGTTATTTACCAAAAAAAATACAAGTTTTCATAGTTTTCAAGAGAAAGAGAAAAATAGTTTAAAGCTTTCATTTCCATTCTTTCAAAATTGGTTTTTCAGTTGTTGTTTGATCTCTAATATCACTCTACAACTGAAGCTTTCCTCACCACACTTCATAGAGCCAAAAATTTCATATTCTTTCTATAGGTGAAGTTGTAAAAGAGTGAGAGTGTTTGTAAAAGAGTGTTGTGGTCTAGTTAAAGATCACTATTTGTAATTCTTGTTCTTGTGGAGACAAGCTCCTTGGTGGAGTTTCTTTGTAAGGTGAAGCTACGGGCTTGAGGTCTTTGGAGGCCTAACTTGTACGGGATCCTAAGGGGATAGTGGAAACCCTTCACGGAGGTGAAGGCGGGGACTAGAGCAACGGGCTCGAACCTCGAAACAAATCATCTTGTTTGCGATTGCCTTGGCGTTCTTCTTGCTTACTTTCTTGCTTTATATCACTTCCAATTTATTGTTTGAGAACTAACCTTTATTTGTGCAATCCTTATTTGTTTACCTTACTTGCTATTTTACTTGTGGAATCTTGTGTTGCTATACTTGTTGTATTACATTGTGAGTTTTTCATTTTCATCATCACACTTGGCATTGATCAATCACACCTCAATACAACACGGTTGCATTGCGCACCTCTAACCCATTTAAGGGGAATTGGGAGGAAGGAGTTCAGAACCTCGCAAGGGCTATTCGGCTCTTAGTCGTGTTTTTGAGAGATTGTTGCATCACTCATTTCACAAGTTTAAAAAGATCATTAGATTAGCAATTACACCTATTCACCCCCCCTCTAGGTGTATTTCATTTTTGGCATCTAAAAATGGAAATACTAATTTGCACTTTGATTAGTTTAGTAATTACTATTGATATTGGTGATGAACTATCACCGATCAAACGACTAGGGCAAATCATTAGTCGATTAATACCCAGTATTAGTTGACTAGATCAGAATCTAGTCGACTACTGTAATACTGTTGTATACTAGTCTACGGACTAATATACTATAATCTAAAATTTTAAGAGGAAAGCAATTTTTCTTACTTGCTTTATTGCTTGATTTCTTGATACAAAAAACAAAGAGGTACATGGCCTTTTATAGGCTTCAAAACTTACAAGAATAGAAACCTCTAAATTCAAGAATTACAACTCCTAAATTGATGATGACTCCTAATTTGATCATGACTCCTAATTTGATGATGATTGATAACTCATAATCTTCCAAAAAAAACAATTTTATTTGATATTCCAACACACCCCCTCAAATCAAAATGTTTTCATACCGAGCATTTCTTTTAGCCTTCTGAAAGGTTCAATAGGCAATGGCTTGGTGAAAATATCTGCTACTTGCTCCATGGTATGACAATACTCCAGCTCCACAGTTTTCTGCTTTACATGGTCTCTGAGAAAATGAAACCATGTATCTATATGTTTACTCCTCCCATGATGTACTGGGTTCTTTGCAAGTTGGATGGCTGATTTGTTGTCCACAAATATTACAGTTGCTTCTTCTTGTGGATGATCCAATTCCTTTAAAATGTTCCGCAGCCAAATAGCTTCACATACAGTAGATGAAGCTGCAACATACTCTGCTTCGCATGAAGATAAGGCCACAACTCCTTGCTTCTTTGAGGTCCATGAAAATGCAGTTGACCCAAGATAGAAGACATAGCCAGTGGTGCTTTTCCTCTCATCTTGTCACCTCCCCAGTCGCTATCTGAATAGCCTACTAACTCTGCAGTTTCACCATAAGTATAAAATAGACCAAGGTTGAGTGTGCCTTTGATATACCTTAGAATTCTCTTTGCGGCTAGCCAATGAGACTCCTTCGGTGTCTCCATATAGCGACTCACAAGTCTGACTCCGTAGACAATATCAGGCCTTGTGATTGTTAAGTACCTCAGGCTACCGACGAGACTTTTGAAAAAAGTCGAATCTACAAACTCTCCAATTCCTTCTCTTGATAGCTTCATTCCTGTGGCTATTGGGGTGTTTACTGGGTTGCAGTTACTCATCTTGAATTTCTCCAAGATCTCCTTCATGTACTTCTTTTGAGATATAAATATCCCATCTTGTTGTTGCTTCACTTCGATACCAAGAAAGTAGGACATCAATCCATTGTCCGTCATCTCAAATTCATTGAACATCGCCACCTTGAATTCAGCAAGCATCTCTGCGCAACTTCCTGTATATAACAAGTCATCAACATAAAGGCAAATTATTAGAAATTCACCTTGATGGTTCCTCTTCATGTAGATGGCATGCTCATAAGGACATTTGGTGAAGCCGTTTTGATGAAGATAACCATCAATTCGGGCATTCCATGCCCGTGGTGCCTGCTTTAAGCCGTATAAGGCTTTCTTTAGGTGATATACTTTGTCTTCTTGCCCTTTTACCAGAAAACCTTCTGGTTGTTGTACATACACTTCTTCTTCAAGAATGCCATTGAGAAATGCTGACTTGACATCTAGATGATATAACTTCCACCTGTGATGAGCTGCAAGTGAAATTAATAATCTCACTGTATCTAATCGAGCAACTGGTGCAAAGACTTCTTCATAGTCGATGCCATATTTTTGTTTGTAGCCTTTCGTCACAAGCCTCGCCTTGTACCGATCAACCTCACCATCTGCTGTGCGTTTGATCTTGTACACCCATTTGACACCTATCGCCTTGTGATTTTATGAAAGTGTTGTCAACTCCCATGTGTCGTTCTTCTGGATGGCATGCATCTCCTCCTTCATTGCTGATCGCCAACGATCTTCTTCCTTAGCCTCTTGGAAAGTGAGAGGCTCATGATCGGCATATAAACAAAGAGATTAGTTTCTCCATCTTCTTCTATCTGCTCATAGATCTCCCTGAGGCTTCTCATTTTGATTGGACCTCGTTGCACGGAGGATTCGCTACTACTACTTTCCCTAGAAGATGGAGAACCTCTTGTAGGAGACGGTGTAGCATGTTGAGGAGATGTTGGTGTAGTTGGTGGTAGATCATCTTGTAGGGGCTCGTCAGGTTCATTCACCATGGGTTGCTCTTTGACAGTCTCTTCAGTGCTCCAACTCCATGCTTCAGCTTCATTGAAGACACATCTCTACTAACCACTAATTTCTTAGTTAGTGGATTGTAAAGCTTGTATGCCTTCGACTCCTCGCTATATCCGATGAAAATGCATTTTTCACCACGATTATTAAGCTTCTTCCTTTTGACTTCAGGTACTTGAGCATATGCAACACACCCAAAAGTTCGTAGGTGTGCGATATTAGGTGTATAGCCGCTCCATGCTTCTTGAGGCGTCTTGCCCTTCACTTGCTTCGTCGGGCACCGGTTGAGCAAGTAGGTTGAACATGCCACAGCTTCCGCCCAAAACTGTTTTGGCAGTCCCTTTTCTTTAAGTATGGTTCTTGTCATGTCAAGAATAGTGCGGTTCTTTCTTTCTGCGATGCCATTTTGCTGTGGTGTATAGGCAGTAGTAAACTGCCTCTTTATGCCTTGCTCTCTGCAATATTCTTGAAACATATTTGAGGTGTACTCACCACCTCGATCAGATCGGAGAGTTTTTAGCTTATAGCCACTCTCTGCTTCAACAAGTGCTTTAAAATTCTTAAGGTAGTAAAGGCAGCAGATTTTTCTTTAAGAATGTACACCCATAACTTTCTACTGAAATCATCAATGAAAGTAATAAAATATCTATTACCTCCTAAAGAGACGGGATCTAGCGGTCCGCAGATGTCAGTATGAACAAGTTGTAATGGTGCCTTCGCTCTCGATGACTTTCCATTGGGAAAAGGAAGTCGCGTTTGCTTGCCAATTATGCAAGCTTCACAAGTATGACTTGGTGGATTGATTATTGGTAAACCTCGTACCATGCCAGCTGTAGATAGTAGCTTCAGGCCGCTGAAATTTAGATGACCGAAGCGAAGATGCCACCTCCATGACTCATTCTCTATGAGTCCTTGAAAACACTTCTCAACTTTTGTGTTTAGATGCAAGGGAAACATGCGGTTCCTTGTCATCTTAATACAAGCTATAAGATCTCCTTTTGCATTTTTCAACCAAAGGTGGTTGTTCTCCATATATACTTTATATCCTTTTTCGAGTAATTGACCGATGCTGAGAATATTACTTTTCATGTTAGGAATATAATAAACATCGGAAATAAACTCGGGTTTACCATTCTTTTGATAGATTTTGATCTTCCCTCTGCCTTCAACGGAGAGTTTTGAAGAATCTCCCAAGCTCACACTTCCATGAACTCCTTCTGCGAGTTCCATGAATAGTTCTTTCTTCCCGCACATGTGGTTGCTAGCACCCGAGTCAAGGTACCAAGCATCATTCTGCACACTTGAATCATCATGAGCAAGAAGAAGAGTAGAATTCTTACCCACGTCATTTGTTGCTTCAACAAGATTGGTAAGATCTTTAGTTCTGTGCCAGCAATCTGAGGCATAGTGTCCAAATTTTTGACAGTTGTAGCATTGGACGTTCTTGTTGTTTCCACGTCCAGACGTAAATCTTCCCCGATTGCTTCGTCCTCGACCTCTGAAGCTTTGGAACTCCACTTGATTTTGAGTGGTTCGTTGTTGGAGACCACGTCCCCTGCCTCTGTCACGACCACGACCTCTACTATGTGAGCCACGATCATTTAGAGTCAGCTTTGACTCTAATGCTTGTTCCAAGGCTATGGAACCAGTCTTCTTTTGCATGCGTTGCTCATGAACTTGGAGAGATCCCAAAAGCTCCTCTATTGAGATCTCCTCCAAATTCTTGGACTCCTCAATTGCCGCCACCACGTGCTCGAACTTTGATGTGAGAGATCACAGCAATTTCTCCATCACCCAGATGTCCTCCATCTTCTCTCCGTTTCTCCTCATTTTATTCACAATTAGAAGTAATCGTGAATAATAATCGGAGATTTTTTCTTCATCTTTCATTTGAGTGGCTTCAAGATCGCTCCTCAAAGTTTGAAGGCGAATTCGCTTCACCCGCTCGACTCCTTTGTAGATGGTAGCAAGGATTTCCCATGCTTCCTTGCTCGTCGTTGCTTCGGCAACTCTCTCGAAGGTAGACTCGTCAACCCTTGATAGAGTAGAAAACGAGCCTTGCTATCCTTCTTTCTTTGCTCTTTAAGAGCCTTCTTTTCTTCGGCGGTATAGGCGGCTTCTACCTCCGTGTGGGTTCCTTAAACCCATCAACGATCAGCTCCCACAACTCTTGAGAACCAAATAGAGCTTTCATCTGAATTGACCAACTCTCATAGTTATCTTTCAATAACTTGGGCACTTGTGGATTGATGAGATTGTTGGTGGAGGCCATGAGGAGAAGAGAAACAAGAACTGAACTCGCTCTGATACCAATTGTTGTATGTATACTAATCTACGGACTAATATACTATAATCTAAAATTTTAAGAGGAGAGCAATTTTTCTTACTTGCTTTATTGCTTGATTTCTTGATACAAAAAACAAAGAGGTACATGGCCTTTTATAGGCTTCAAAACTTACAAGAATAGAAACCTCTAAATTCAAGAATTACAACTCCTAAATTGATGATGACTCCTAATTTGATGATGACTCCTAATTTGATCATGACTCCTAATTTGATGATGATTGATGACTCATCATCTTCCAAAAAAAACAATTTTATTTGATATTCCAACAAATACAATCTGAGAATCTAACTTTCTATTGTAGGGCCTAGTCGACTATACCAAAGTATCAGTTGACTAGTCAAAGACCTAGCCGACTAGTAAGACTTATTAGTCGACTAATAATATGCACAATGTCTGTACATATACGTGCTTGATTTGTAAACCTTGTAACACCTCTACCTAAATTTAAATTCTTCTCTAATGAATCTGAGGCACTCTAAGTACTAGTATATATTTATTATAAATACAATTCACATGTAAATGTGAACATAAGAACATCAGCCAGGCGCAGCTAACGGTCTGTTTGGTTGTCATAATTGGCCGTAATTCATAAGTTGTAATTGATAAAGTCTTTTACAGTTGTAAATGAGTTACATGCATATAAATTTTATAGTATTTGGTTAGTAATATAAAATTGTAAGTGGGAAAGTGTATTGTGTTTCAGTCGTCGTAATGTTTAAGTCGTAAGTGAAAATATTGATCACAAAATTAACTATTTGGTGATTTAAAAAATTTTAATATAGCAAATAAATAATAAAAATGGTAAATATTAAAAAATTAAAATTAACATAAAAAAATAATACAAATTTGTATGACCACAAAATTAACTGTAAGTAAGCTATGTAAGTGAATGGTAATAGGATTATAAGAGAGTGGCAATTGAGTTGCGTAAGTTTTTTTACGAATTACAGTCTAAATAAACGCTGTAGTTGTAATTGATTTGTAAGTTATTTACGAGTTACAGACTTTTATGACTTTTACGATGAAACAAACGGTCCCTAAGTTTAACATCACCCTGAAATCTGAACGCACAAACTCACATAATCTAGAACCTGCCAGTAAATTAACACAATAAATACCCACAAAGTTGACACTGCATGTATGCTCAATTCGCCTCTCTCTCTCTCTCTCTCTCTCTCTCTCTCTCTCACGAATTCAAGAAAACAAATCAAGAATCTCCCCTCCTTACAACCTGCAACTTGCTCTTCTTCTTCTTCCTCCTCTCCAAGCACTCCAAATCTCCAATGGCCAATGATATTTCTCAAGGCTTCAACTACCAGCCGGGGAGATCAACAACTAACATTTTTTACCATGACGGCAATGGCTTCCCCCGCTCCACATTAACCTGGCGTCCCACTCCGATCCCCGCTCCCATTCTCATCAACGGCCCAATCACCACCATCTGCTCCTCCTCCAGCGGCCTCATCATCTGCCGCATCGACGCCTTCTCCATCTACTACATCGGCAACCCTTTCGCCCAACACGAGCCTCGCTATCACCGTCCCCTCATCCTTCCTCCCACCCACCACCCTCCCCATGAAACCGGCGTCGTCCTCGCTGTTGACCGCCGTCCTGGGGTAATGCTCCCTGTATTCCACGTCATCTGTGCCATCCGCAGGTATCCCAGCATCTACGATTTCCAGACATTCTCCTCTACCACCCAGCAATGGGCCAGCTACCCAGGGATCTACCTGCTGCAGCACTCTGAAATCGTGCCCGACACCGGCATTTCTTGCGGCCCGTTCGCCTACTGGCTGACTATGAACCCGCGTTCAGTGCTCAGGTTCGACAACACCAGCAACTCCGGGATGATATCGTTCTTGGGGCTACCGCGGGTTATCCCCCCTACGGAGATGGTAAGGATGCAGCTGGGAAGAGCAGGGAACAGCCTAGGCCTTGTCATTGTCAGCGAGACTGCATCGACCGTGGAGCTGTACACTCATCCACTCCCAGAGGCCGAGAACGTGTGGCGAGGCCCGGTGTCTTCAATGTGGAGATAGAAGCGGACGCGAACAGGGCTTGCCGAGCTGGAGGTGGGGCAACTTTGATCTGCAGGGAAATGCCGTGGCCCATGAGGTTCGACAGTTTCAAGATGGAGGCGCTGCTTTGGGTGTCGGGGGAGGTGGTTATGCTGGAGAACAGTGCTACTCATCAGAATTTGTATCAAATATGGGTATTGCCGGTCGGTGAGGCGCCTGCGACTATCATCGACGGCGTGCCCCATGTCTGCAGCCAGTTGTTTCCTTTGGCGTTCCATTGAGGTTGAAGTCAGTTATTGATCAAGATTCTTTCTTTAACTTCTTTCCCAAATCTTGTACCATTGGATGGTGAATATTACAGCTAGCTAGCTTACTTTCCTTGTGTGTTGTTCTTGATTAAAGATCAGAATGCTAGCTAGCTAGCTGTACGATTGATTTGCAATGCTGTGAGTTCTTGATCATCTACGCACGTAATTTTTCCCAATGTACTAATTGTTGAGGACATTTTCATTAATTTGTCTTCATGACGATGATGCTCAGTTTGATGATTGTAGCTGATTAATTCTGTTAAAGTGAATAAACGCTCTTTACTTCTTGTTTTCAGTTGATGGTTGATTGATGAAAGATTTTACTAACGCTCAATGGAATTTCTAACTACCTCTATAAATTATGCATATGAGCCATGCTGACATTTGGAAATTAATGCTTAAAGATCATTGCAGTTGAATAAAACTCCAACCAACCATGAAAAGTCTCGAGTATCAGTCCATCCGTGTCCAGTTATTCCAGCAACAATTACCCACCAGGCTGATTTTTTTTCATATTTGCTCTTGAATTAGAAGCAAGCTACAATTCCAACTCAGTTTGAGATAGATCTTTGAAGTGGCTCTCGCGTTTGACATGAATCTCGTATTGTAGTTGGAACGCAGAGTTTGCAGGCTCGTGTTGCTGTTGAAACGCAGAACTTCATATGCTTGCGTTTTGAAGTTGAAATGCGACCTTGATAGGTCTACGTTTGAAAAAGTAACGTGATCTTCATGTTTAAATGAAAAAACGCAAAGTCTGCATTTAGGGTTAAAATGCGACCCTCATGTTTTGTTCGAGGCTCGCATTTTGAGATTTTGTCTTCAGTAACTTTTAAACTGCCTAGTGCCTACTTTTGTGCTGCTGCGTACTTTTCAACGTTTTTTGAACCCATTATTCCCATTGATAGTGATTTAGTTGTAGGGTCCAGATTTTTGTTGAGAATTTGATGTAGAAAATTGGACATACGCCGTTATTGATTCAGTACTGCACTGTTCTTGGATTCTAATATGTCGAGATTTCTTTACAGGAACTGTTTCTGAAGTGACCTGAAAGAGGGTTGAAAATATGATTGTTACCGGTGCTAAAAAGGGAGACGCCCCCTTTGCATTAGGGATCTTTTTAACTTTGCTCCATGCTCAATCTCACCATTTTGGAGAGAAGTTCTGCGCACTGCATCCTTGTTCAAGCTTGGACTACGGTTTGTTGTGACCGAGGGGATAATATTAACTTTTGGACTAACCAGTGGAATATTCAAGTACCCTTGCCTATCGATATATTTGGTACGACTCTAGAGCCGTAGTGTTTGAAAAGAGGGACTTTAAGGACTTCATAGAATGAAAGGAGATAAGTGCAACATGTGTAGTTCTATGAAGTAAGTCATTAATGTATATTCATTTTTAGGAATAAACTAATAAAGATTTCATATTTAATATTTTTTACTAATTTCTAATAATTTTAAATCTTTATATGATTGGTGTGAGAACGTGGAGTTTCACTCAACTGTGTGGTTGTATTTATCCATACTGAGTTGTACATGTGACAACCAAAGAAGATGAAATGGCCGACAAGACCTGATTTATCGTGAACACGATGCTAAGAGGTGAAAACGGTGTTGTATCTTGTACAATATAATACAGGGTAAGTACTATTCTTTTATGTTAAAATTCAATTATTAATTTAATTTAATTTCTCATGTGATTGTCTCTTATAGTTCAAATTGAATTTTATGCACAATCGACTCTTACAAACTCACATTATTGGTTTGACTCATTGCGGCTAGATGTGCAAAAACTGATTCGTCAAATAATTAATATATGGGTGTTTAATACTTGTATATTTCTTTTTTATTGCTTCTATTTAAAATATTATTTAATTTTATTATTTATTTTCTAAAATTTATGTAAAAGGCCCTCTCCATGTTTACTGCATAGACCAATTAAAAAAAAAAGCAAAACTCTTCATGGAGGATGATTCTAGTAATTATTTCAAAAATTGACTATAACACTTTAAATTTTAAATTTTATTTAACTAAATTTCAATTCTTATAGTGTCCTAAATAACTCGTAGTGTCATGTATAGATACCACGTCATTCGATTTACGCGTGAGATCTGTTGAAACCAAATGAATCATATTCCTATTAAGGTATAATTTTTAGCCTTAAAGTTAATTTATGTTTTGTTTAGTATATATTAAAACTAACACAAATAAGTCAATATATTTGCAATTGGATAACAAAAAAAATTCAGATGAGAAATCGGATGAAGTTAGGAAAGAATGGGTAGAATAAGTTATGAAATATTTTTCGTAGTGAGGTTATTGTGTTTAAACTCTTTTTTTCTTTTTTTTTGATTGGATTTGTGCATGTTTCCATTTTAGTACATGTTTTCTAGTTGGTGCATGTTTTCATTTTTTATGCATGTTTTCTATTTGGTGCATGTACGCGCGCGCACACACTTATACATATGTAAACACACATACACACGTATATGTAAACGCACATACACACGTACACACGCATATAAATATACCCGTCACCTCTTTTGTGTGCTCTTAAAATGTTTTGTTAAAATCTTTTTAATAAAATATAGGGAGTTAATGTTAGATCTAAATTAATTCCATACAAGATCTACATATACTGTAAGCTTCTTTATCATGATCAAAGGGAAGGAGGGTTTTAGGCATACCTGATTCCATCACGAAGAGGATGCCGAAGGTTGCACGATCTCGAGGACGCCGGGTTGAGGGAGAGGATTCTTCTCTCCAGCCACCAAGTTCTCTTCTTTATTCTTAGAGGAGATGAGAGGCCTCCAAGAGAGAGAGTTATTGTTGTTGTTGGTGGAGAGGGAACCCTACTCATGATATATATAGCATCAAGAAACCCTAGTTCAACTCATCATAGATCTAGGCCCTTGATTTATAACACGAGTTCCACACGTGTAGATGAGTCCCACATTCTAATTTAAATACACTCATGGCTAAGTGTAATTGAAAAACGTGTCTAGACCCAAACCATTTAGATTTGATCAATTCTTTATTGGGTCAAACAACATAGATTAAGTGGGCGGGTGCAAATATCTAATTGACTTAATTAGGCCCAAATAAATTAGACTTTAAAACATAAAAAGTCTAACAATCTCCCACTTGGGCCAAGCAAGTCATACTGAATAGATATTATGCATAACTTTATGACATCAAAACTTTAACCGCCGACAAACCACATTTCAAAACAATCTGGTCCATTAAGTGTCCTGCCACCGAACATGACGATCGTTACCTTCTGTATAATCGAGGTAGGACCTTCCACATCACAAGTTTCAGAACCCCTAACGACATAGATCAAATGTGGACGTGTGGCATGGAAATATCCTCTGATCAAATAAGGTACAATTCCAACTGGCTTCCACTTTATGACTCCAACGAGTCTAGTCTTATGACTCCAACGAGTCTAACTTTATGACTCCAATGAGTTTAACTGCTAATTCAACAAACTCAAATGCGCAAAATTAAACTTTAGGAAAAGCAGTTATAAATTTATTTATCAGAATCAATAAATATCCATAAAGTGCACTTAGAAATAATGTTTGTTACATAAAATTATTCACTCCCACAAAATCAGAATATCATAATGACTAGTCATTCCCATATGAGCAATATGCTCTAAGAAGACTTTAGGTAATAGTCCTTTAATGAGTGGATCTGTAATGTTAAGAATAGTGTCATCACTATCAACAGACAAAATATGATTCTGAACTTTATCATTAATGACAAGAAACTTGATGTCGATATGCTTCGACTTTACTGAACTCTTGTCACTATTGCAGTAGAGCTTTATAGCTCTTATTGTCACAGTGTAGCTGTAATGGCCTCTCGACTAAATCCACCATCTTCCTACAATAAGGAAAATGTAAAATGAAGTGGACTTCCTATTGTCGATACATGCAGCATAATCTGAATCTGTGTATCCGATCAGCTGCAACAGATCAGATTTCATGTAGTCTTCTATTGATATCGCATTACCTTCTTGACAGTCTTCCAGTGATTGATCAAGTTTCTGTCAAGTTTCTCAACGGTATATGCTATGTTTGGATGGGTACAAACTTGAGCACATATCAGACATCCAACCGCCAATGCATATGGAATGTCTTTCATTTGATCTTTCCTTAGATCGTTATTGGGACATTAGAGTAAACTTAACTTATCTCCCTCAGAGGAATTCTTCATGCCATATCTATCTAGCACCTTATCGATATAGGCCTTTTGTGATAACCTAATATTTCACGTGTCCTGTCACGTTGAATCTGAATGCCTATCACAAAATAAGCATCTCCAAGATCTTTCATCTCAAAATTCTTTGAGAGAAAACTCTTAGTGTCAAGTAAAAGAACCATATCGTTACTTTCTAATAGAATGTCATCCACATATAGCACAAGAAATATAAGTCTACTCTCTTTAAATTTATGGTTAATACATTGATCATCTACAATCTCCTTAAAATTAAAATTAGATATTACATGATCAAATTTCAAATATCATTGACGGAATGCTTGATTTAGACCATAAATGAATTTCTTTATTTTCAAACCAAATATTATGAAACTTTCACTTTAAAACTTTCTGGTTGCACCATACAGATTTCCTTCTTAATGCTACCATTAAGAAAGGCAATCTTAACATCCATTTGGTATAACTCCAGGTCAAAGTAAGCCACCAGTGCCATAATAATCCTAAAAGAATGCTTCATGAAAAACAGGAAAAAGTTTCCTTATAATCAATGCCTTCTCTTTGAGTGAATCCCTTTGCGACAAGATGTGCCTTATACCTTTCGACATTGCCTTTCGAATCCCGCTTAGTTTTGAATACTCATTTATAACCAATCAGGTTCTTTCCTTCAGGCAACTCTACTAAATCCTAAAAATTATTGTCCTTTATGGATTTTAACTCATCTTTCATAGTATTTGACCACTTACTGGAGTGAATGTTGAGTTTGATCTCATTTAAGGATGTGGGGTCATCCTCTAGCCTTATGTCAAACTCATGCTATTGGAGATAAACTATATATAGTCATTTGCAATGACTGATCTCCTCTCCCTAGTTGATCTCCTAGGCACTTGTGGTTGAGAATTTTTAGTTTCTACCTTATCAGCATGATCTACTTCAGGATGAACTGTATATGTATCTTGTAAGGATGCAACTGTATTTTTATCTTGAAGTGGAACAACTACTTTATCATTTAGAACAATTTGTCATGGGTATAACAATATGTTCTTTCTTAAATATGAAATCTTTATATAGTTGACTCTCACTGTTCTGAATATTCTCAAAAAATTTAGCAATCCGTCTTTATATTCTTAATCGAGGAATAATAAAACTTAAAGCCTTTATACCTCTCAGAATACCCTTCGAATAAACAGCTAACTGTTCTTGAGTCCAACTTCTTCTCATATGGTATATATGACCGAGCTTCTGCTAGACAACCCCAAATATGTAGATACCTAATACTGAGAGATTTCTCAGTCCATAACTCATATAGGGTTTTAGTTACTGTTTTACTGGGTACTCTATTAAGGAGGTGACAACCATCTTTAAGGCTTCACTATATAATGACTTTGGTAGAGTAGTGTGAGCTATCATACTCCCAATCATATCCTTTAGTGTGTGATTTTATCTCTCAACAATACCATTTTGAAGAGATGTCCCTGATATGGTGTACTAAGTGACAATATCACTCTTTTAGAAATTGACAAATGATTCTGGACATTTACCTGATTCGTCATATCTGTCATAGTACTCACTACCATGATCAGATCTAACAGCTTTAAACATGTACAATGATTGGGATTTCTCATGGAACAAGTGTAGGTACCTATAACGAGAGTAATTGTCTGTAAAAGTGATGAAATATTCATGATCATTCCAAGAAGCTGTAGGGAACGGACCACAAATGTCTGTATACACCAAATTAAGAGACCTGAACTTCGTCTAGTACCAAACTTTCTAATGTTTCTTTAATTAATTTTCGCTTAGTGCCTATGTTATTCACATATAGAGATTCAATATATAAAGCATGAAGTTTCAATTTATATAGCCATCAATTAGAATTCTAGTACCAACAACTTTAGATTTAGAAAGTAGACTAAGCATTTCATTATCAAGAGTGATAGTAAAACTAGATCTGTCTAACAAATGAAATAGAAATATGATTCCGCCTAAAAGGACGGTACATATAAAGTCTCATCCAAATCTAAAACAAAAAAAAAATCAGAATCTAATTTAAGCCTACAAACTCCAATAGCTTTAATTGCAACTTTATTTCCATCACCCATGTATACGTATCGCTCAGCTGGGCTGGGCCTCCTTTGGGTTTAGAAGTTCCGCATTGAATCGCTTATGTGAATTATCTATTCACAATTTATAAAGTAACACTAAAGCTAAATTAATCTCAGAATAAACATAAATATGAGATATACCTGCTAAGTAGTCATTTCTGATACTTTATGCATTCCTACTTGAGGTGGCTTACTTTCTTACAGAAGAAGCATGCGATGACCTTAGGCTACTTTTTCTGCACTTTTGCCACTTAGGATCAGCCACTGTAGTGGTGCTTATGTTCCTCCCTTTAGTTTCACTTTTCCTTTTCTTATTAGAAGTTTACCCTGGATGCTAAGTGAGCACTGACTTTATCAGGTATAGAACCCCTAATAGTTATAGGAATAGCGTACTTTATGACCATTAGACACATCTTATAAGATCTCTCCCACTTACCATAATTGACCTTTTCTTTACTGAACTTTTATTAGTGATAGTAGAGATCCATCAATCTTTAAGGTGTACTCTAAGTGCATGAATTCAAGAACGATCATTTACGTGGTCTTACCACTTCTTAAAGTTTGTACCTTTCAATTTAAACTACATAAGTGTACAATTTCTCATTAATTTAACATAAACATTGTATTTAATAAAATTCTACTGTAATAGCCATAAAAAATGAATTTTAGAAAATGCAACCAGTTTAACCGATAGAGCTGCCGGTTAAACTTTCAGAACAAGTTGTGTCTCTATATGCCAACACTGTACTGGCCCAATATAGATATCCTAAAGTCTAGGTCCTATGTAAGAGAACAGCCTTCCTTTGGGCCGACTGTCACTTTATAAGATTGGTCCTAAAGTTTAAGTAATCTATATTGGCCATATAATATATGTAATGACTCGGCCATAATGACAACCTTCCTTTGGGCTGATTGTCACACGCATGGGCCACACAAATTTATGCATCTGGATTCTTGTTCCGCCATCGGACTAGTTGATGAGGGTAATGCAATATGGGCCAATAGTGTGACAACCTTCCTTTGGGCCAATTACCACACATCAAGGTTCTCCCACTTGCATTAACCACATCAAGTATCCGAAGTCGTACATAATTCGGCCAAACAATAGTCTTCCTTTGGGCCGGCTATTGTCCGCATGAACTACATACGCAATTAAATAAGCTCTTTTATAAATTCTTTAACATAAACATGTATATATTTTTATTTGTATGTTATCAACTGTAGTAAACATCAATATTCATTATGCTAGACAATATAAGCAATAATATAAATATTGATGAAGCGGAAGCATGTAAGGGTACACATAACCATGATAAACAAACACTTCAATACCTTCTTTATATCAACTAACTACTATTTTGTCATGTATAATTCCTGTAATACTGTAGTGCTCGTCAAGAGCTTCGAAACGGCTATTTACATGCCTAAACAAGAGGTCGGATGAGCCCGTAACGGCTAATTGAAGTTTCTATTGGCAAAATGGGTCTACAGTGCTTATCGGGTCTGAATCAGACCCGACCCGCAATGGTTAAGTTATTGGTTTCCTTTCTTATTGGGCTGGGTTTAAATAAAAACTGAATAAAATCCAATTAGCTTTATGTGAGATTGATTGGGATTAGGTTTCTTTATTTGAGTAGAATTCTATCCCAAAATATCCTTAATAGACTAGAATTATATCTCAATCACAACACCCAAATCAATCTCAACAATCCCAATTGAAATTAAATAAGAGATTAATTAGTAGTAGGTTTCCTTATTAGAGTAAAATTCAATCTCTTAAATTTTAATCCTAATTAATCTCATAATCCCAAATTAAGGAAACCCTAAATAATAAACCCCTTTTTTTTATTCTTTAAAAAATAACCCTTTTGCCTTACATGTGCATGCATGCATGCAAACACATGTCTGCATGCATGCAGGCCATGTCAATTTTTTTTTTTTTGGTGAAAACACTTCATGATGCATGCACTGGTGCTTCCAGCGCATGCATCCAACATTTTTTTTCTTTTTTGTAATTTTCGTTGCATGCAGGCGCTACAAGCGCCTGCATGCAGACAGGCTACGCCTTTTTTTTATATTTTTTTTAATTTTTTAATCTAAATAACATACGAATCAAAATTTCATAAAAACATATACATGTTAAATTCAATAAAAATCACTCCTTTTAATCTTTTGATCCAACATATGAGACACAAAATATTTATTGAATCAAAGGAGATATTTTTATGATATTTATAGATCGAGATCATAATTTCTGTAGATCCCGATGATCTGATAAAGAGGAGGCTCCGATACCAATTGTTAGATCTAAATTAATTCCATACAAGATCTACATATACTGTAAGCCTCTTTATCATGATCAAAGGGAAGGAGGGTTTTAGGCATACCTGATTCCATCACGAAGAGGATGCCGAAGGTTGCACGATCTCAAGGACGCCGGGTTGAGGGAGAGGATTCTTCTCTCCAGCCACCAAGTTCTCTTCTTTATTCTTAGAGGAGATGAGAGGCCTCCAAGAGAGAGAGTTATTGTTGTTGTTGGTGGAGAGGGGACCCTACTTATGGTATATATAGCATCAAGAAACCCTAGTTCAACTCATCATAGATCTAGGCCCTTGATTTATAACACGAGTTCCATACGTGTAGATGAGTCCCACATTCTAATTTAAATACACTCATGGCTAAGTGTAATTGAAAAACGTGTTTAGACCCAAACCATTTAGATTTGATCAATTCTTTATTGGGTCAAACAACATAGCTTAAGTGGGCGGGTGCAAATATCTAATTGACTTGATTAGGCCCAAAATAAATTAGACTTTAAAACATAAAAAGTCTAACAGTTACTACTAATTGTTTATGCGAAAAAGAAAGTTTGTATAGAAATTGATATAACTTAAAATTAGGCTGCAAGTTTGTATGCAAACATCTTTAATTTTGGGACATTGTTTTGGGCCATACTGATCCATAAATGCTCTTGAGTGCATGCAGGTACAATAGCAAAGAAGTTATTTAAAGCCACAGATGCCAGGTACCCAGAATTTTAGTTGGCTTCTAAGCTTTCAAGTTTGTGTTATTGTTAGGAGATGGGAACAAAGTACTTACTTGAGTTGGTAAGAAAATGCAATGATTATGCAGTAGACAACAATACTATAATTTGATTATTGAACAATAATTTATGTAATTTTCAGTAAATGAGACTTATATTTTTTTTAATTGATTTTGGTTAGAGGTTTTGATGAGAATTTATTTAACAAGAATGTTATTCATATGTCAATTCCAATGTTTACTTACATATTTTGTTTCTATAATCCAATATTCGCAAACATGTTATTGTAATAAGAAAAACTTGTGTGTTATATCTGTTGTATATATAAAATTTGTGTCTGTTATTGTATATTGAATATTTTTGTGAACCTGTAATCTATTATTTTAAAATTTTTAATAAAAAGTAAGAAGTTTTCAAGGCGGTTATTTAAAGAAAATACAACCACTATGAAATCCAAGCGCCATGAAATACAACCTTTTATGACAGTTATTTAAAGAACCATCATGAAAGGATAAATATTTCATGGCGGTTATATATTCAACCGTCATTAAATAAAATATTTCATACGGTTATTTTAGAATCATCATTGTTACAATAGTTGAAGAAAGGAAAAAATTGAAAATTGTTGTTATTGATGAGGGCAATGCCCCCATATATAGAGAGAGAATATAGTTACAAATTATGAAAACTCTAGTTTCAATACAGTTCTAATACAATATTTATTCTAATCCTAATATTACTCTTAACACCCCCTCAAACTCATGGTGAGTCAAACAACATGAGTTTGCCCAGCAATGCTCCAAATCTCGTTATAGTATGTGACTTCATAATGTAGTCTGCAATCTGCTCCTCTGAGCGAATATATGGGAGTAATATAGTGCCTGAAGTGAAATGTTGACGAGTGAAGTAGCAGTCGATCTCAATGCGCTTCATTCTCTCATGAATGACTGGATTGGTGGCAATCTTTATAGCACTCTGATTATCATAAGTACGAGGTGTAGGATGCATAAGAAAAACACCAAAGTCTGCTAAAAGTCTCCTTACATGAACGATCTCCCTTGTGGTAGTAGCCATAGCCCTGAATTCAGCCTCACAACTGGAACATGAAACAACGTCCTGCTTCTTGTCTCGCCACGAGATCAGAGAACCACCGAGGAACAGACAGAAACTAGCGGTAGAGCGGCGAGTGTATGTGTTGGCCCAGAGGCCCTTCACTCTTGTTTTGATGATGATTAACTCATGTAGTTATAGTTTACTAATAATCTTGTGATATTTAGTTTCAGATATTTGATCAAGATATTAGTAGGTGATTAGCTTCAACAAAGGTATTTTGGAGCTTTCACATGGTGATTCAAGAGCTCGAGCGTCATGTTCACATCTAGCACTCAATTGGAGTCAAGCTCGGTGGATCACGTTTGAATTGAGTTGACTTGGAGACGGCGTTCTACAAGAAGACTTCAGTTTGTTTAGTTTAAGATTGTTTAGATCTTATTGTAAAAATTAGATAGTATGATATGCTCAAGTTCACAATATATACGCTTGTTTTAAGTTTCATGTGTTTTGGTTTTTCAGTTTAACCGATCTTGTTTTCATGTCAAAAACATCGATATACCTTTCATGTATATTGGATTCTATCCATATACAACATGCTTCAAAGTTGTTTAAATATCATATTTTTGTATTTGCATGAGTTTTGAAGAAAACGGTTTCCATTTCAAATATCATATTTTTGTATTTGCATGAGTTTTGAACAAATAGTCCCACATCGGCTAGACACAGAGATAGTTTTGGGTATATAAGAATTTGGTTAACTCCATCTAAAAGTTTAGTCTTTTGGGATGGTGACCTAAGCCCTGAAATTCTAGTGGTTTTTTTTTTTTTTTTTTTGGATGGAGCACATTGTGTATATACATTTCTATGCAAATTTGTACCCTTCTATCTTGGTGATGTTTTATTAAATCTTTATGAATAAAACGCCAGGATTTTTTTACCACACGATTTTATCTCAACAAGAAATTGGCCAAGTTTGGTGTGTACATAGGCTCAATGGAAGTACATTGATAAATCTATAGATTTCATATTAGGGATAATTTTCGTGAAAACTAGGAAAAAGATGACAGGATTAATAAGCTTGCAGCTGAATAATTAACCGGCAGGTCACAAATCTGTAATAAATGATTTACTTGATTCTCATCACTAAATTTCTGGCAGCTGAAAAATAAATGGAAATACTAATACGCACTTCAATTAGTGTAAGAATTAATGTTGATATTTCTTTAAATTAGCCCTGGTCTTTGTTTATTATAAAATACAATTCACATGTAAATGTAAACAAAAGAACAGCTGCCAGGTGCGGCTCAGTTAACATCACTCTGAAACCTGAACACACTAAGCTCACATAATCTAGAATCTGTCAGTAAATTAACACAATAAATCTGCCAGTAAATTAACACAATAAATCCCACAAGTTGACAGAGCATATATATGCTCCTCAATTCGCATCCTCTCTCTCTCTCTCTCTCTCTCTCTCTCTCTCTCTCTCAAGAATTCAAGAAAACAAATCAAGAATCTCTCCTCCTCCTTGCAACCTGCAGCTTGCTCTTCTTCTTCTGTTTCTTCTCCTCCTCCTCCTCCTCCTCCTCCAAGCAATCCAAATCTCCAATGGCCGATGATATTGCTCAAGGCTTCAACTACCAGCCGGGAAGATCAACAACTAACATTTTTCACAATGACGACAAGGGCTTCCCCCGCTCCACATTTCCCTGGCATCCCACTCCGCCCCTCAATCCCTTTCCCATCTCTGGCCCAGTCACCATCTGCTCCTCCTCCAGCGGCTTCATCATCTGCCGTGTCGACGCTTTCTCCCACTACTACATCGGCAACCTTTCGCCCAACACCAGCCTCGCTTCCGCGGTCCCCTCGTTCCCCCTCCCACCCACCACCCTCCCCATGTCACCAACGCCGTCCTCGCCGTCGACCGCCGTCCTGGGGTGATGCTCCCTATCTTCCACGTCATCTGCGCCATCCGCAAGTGTCCCAGCATCTACGACTTCCAGACATTCTCCTCCACCACCCAGCAATGGGTCTACCACCCAGGGATCTTCCTGCGGCAGCATCGTGAAATCGTGCCCAATACCGGCGTTTCGTGCGGCCAGTTCGCCTACTGGCTGACCGAGAACCCGCATTCAGTACTCAGGTTCGACACCGCCAGCAACTCCGGGATGATATCGTTCTTGGGGCTACCGCGGATTATCCCCCCAGCGGAGCAGGTAAGGATGCAGCTGGGAAGAGCAGGTGACAGCCTGGGCCTTGTCATTGTCAGTGAGACTGCATCGACCGTGGAGCTGTACACTCGCCCACTCCCAGTCGCCGAGAACGTGTGGGGAGGGCCCGTTGTCTTCAACATAGAGATAGAAGCGGACACAAACATGGCGTGCCGTCCTGGAGAAGGGGCAACTATGGTCTGCAGGGAAATGCCGAGGCCCATTAGGTTCGAGAGTTTCAAGATGGAATCGCTGCTTTGGGTGTCGGGGGAGGTGGTGATGGTGGAGATCAGTACTACGGATCAGAATTGGTATCGAATATGGGTATTGCCGGTCGGTGATGCGCCTGCGACTATCATCGAAGGCGTACCCCATGTCTCCAACCATTTGCTTCCTTTTGCGTTGGATTGAGGTTGAAGTCAGTTCTTGATAAAGATTCTTTCTTTAACTTCTTTCCTCAGTCTTGTACCGTTAGATGTTGAATATTACAGAGCTTAATTTCCTTGTGTGTTGTTCTTGAATTAAAGATCAGAATGCTAGCTAGCTGTATGTTTGGAAAACTGAAGGTCTTGATCATCAGCGCACATTCCCCAGTGGATTAATTGTTGAGGAAATTTTCATTAATTTGTCTTCATGATGATGATGCTCAGTTTGATGATTGTAGCTGGATTAATCCTGTTGAAGAGAATAAAACGCTCTTTATTTTTTGTTTTCAGTTGATTTCTTGATCGATGGCAGAGTTTCACTCATGAGATTATGCAAATGAGCCATGCTGACATTTGGAAATTGCATAAAGATCGTTACAGAGATTTGCATAAAACTCCAACTAACCATTCCATTGGTATCCAGTTATTCGTCAACAATTACCCACCAGGCTGATTTTCTTCACATCTGCTCTTCAATTAGAAGCAAGCTATAATTTCACTCAGTCTGAGATGGATCTTTGAATTGGCCATAATATGATTGATACTACTGATTGACGCTACACTATTTCCTTTTCTTGATTGACCATATTATAATCAAAATATTAGAAGCACACGGTGGCTAGTCATTTGGACCCAACTCTTCTCAGAACAGGGATCTTAGGAACTTTAATCTTATTTTTTTGAAAAGTGTTGGGTTTCTGTGATATAACTGTCTCTTTAAATCTCTCCATAATCAGAATTTATTCCTCATTAAACAGAGAGATGTAATTGACACAGTTTAATTGTTGTTTGTTACAGTAGAAAGGTGGATCTCGCGTTTGATATGGATCTCGTGTTGTAGTTGGAACGCAGAGCTCGCAGGCTCACGTTATTGTTGAAACGCAGAGCTTCACAGACTTGCATTTTGAAGTTGAAACGCGACCTTGATCGAGATCTACGTTTGAAGAAGTAATGTGACCTTCGTGTTTAAATGAAGAACCGTGAAGTCTATGTTTGAGGTTGAAACGCGACCCTCATGTTTTGTACGAGGCTCATGTTTTGAGACTTTGCCTTTACTAATTTTTAGACTGCCTACACGTGCCTACTCTTGCGCTACTGCATAGTTTTCAACATTTTCTGAACACATTATTCCCATTGAAGTGATTTGGTTGTGGGGTCTAGATTCATGTCAAGATTTGATGTAGAAAATTGCATATACATTGTTATTCATTCAGTGCTGCACTATTCTTGAATTATAATACATCGAGGTTTTTTACAGGAACAGTTTCTGGGGTGACCTGAAAGGGGTTGAAAATATGATTGTCACCAGTGCTACCAAGGGAGAAGCCCCCTTTGCATCAGGGATCTTCTCAACTTTGCTTCGTGCTCAATCTCACCATTTGGAGAGAAGTTCTGTGAATTACATCCTTGTTCAAGATTGGACTACGGGTTTGTTGTGGCCAAGGGGATTGTTGGCCCAAAGGCTTTTCACTCTAGTTTTGATGATGATTAACTCATGTAATTATGTTTACTAATATTCTTGTGTTTTTAGTCTCAGATCATTTAGCAAGATATTAGTTGGTGATAGCTTCAACAAAGGAGTCTTGAAGCCTTTCACAAGTGATTCCAGGGCCCGAGCATCAAGATCATACCTTGCCTAGCTCATGGATCACGGTGTTTGTGGATCGAGTCGCCTTGAAGATGAAGATCGTCAAGAAGATTTAAGTATCCATAGTTTAGAGTGTGTTTAGATCCGTGTTGTAAAGTTTAGTATAGTTGATATGCTCAAGTGCACAATACACACACGTTTTGATTTTGATATGTGTTTTCATGAATAGTAGATCAAAACAAGTTTAATTGGTTTATGTATATTATATGCGTTCTATATACATGCATGCTTAACTTCTTATACAAACTTAGTTTGACTTACCTATTTATGTGTCTTTATGTTTTGGTATTTTTACAAAACATGTTTTAAGGATTTAAAGACAAAAACTATGATATATCTTATTTTATGTATATTGGACCTATGTCCATATGCAATATGCTAAAATATGTTTAAAATATCATGTTTTTGTATTTAAACAAGTTTTAAGAAAAATCAGATTTCCTATTGAAAAATACAAGTTTGATAAAATACAAGTTTCAGCTTTTGATAAAATTTTCAAGACATTAAATGATTCCTAATACTTGATATTTGTCTTGAAATTTTTATCACAAGTTTGTTTATCAAAGTAAAATGTTAAAACAAGTTTTATGGAATTTTAGAAGAGATAAAAGGATTTTTTTAACATAATTGTTTTACCCAGGTTCTGACCCAGACTGTGGCTGACAAGCCAGGTCGGTCGACCGCAGGGTCGACCGAACCAAGGGCCGGTCGACCGTTGCGGTCGACCGACGTGCACAGTCGTGTGCACGTCTGGCAGACACAGATCCGGTCGGCTGGACGGTCGACCGGACCAGAGAGCCTTGCTCTCTGTATCTGGGCGGTCAGCCGTGCGGTCGACCGGACCAGAGCGCAGGACTCTCTGTATCTGGGCGGTCGACCGAGCGGTCGACCGGTTTGCTCCAACGGTCGAATTTTTGACCATTGGCGGTCGACCGACCGGTCGACCGGAGTTCTATCAGACTGACATATCAGCCTAACGGCTAGTTTTCTTTTGGGGCTATAAATACCCCATCTCTTCATAGTTTTAACCAAGATTTTGAGAGCTAAAATTTTCCCATTCTCTGTTCTTAAAAACAAGTTTTAAAAAGTATTTAAAGAGCAAAAAGATTCATTTTATTTGTTTTAAAGTGTTTTGTTATTTTCAAAGAAAATATGTTTTGGGAATTAGTTTCTTGTTCTTCATTTTTATATCAATTTGGTATTTTCCCAAGAGTTTTTCTTTGATCAAAACACTTTGTTTTTCACACTTGAGCTTATCATCTATCCTATTCTATTAGGATCTTGTTTTGTTGAAAAGAGGAAAGAGGAGTTGTTTGTGATTGAAACATACCATTTGTTGTAAACCCTCATTTGATTGGTTGTACCCTCGTGGTGAGGTTGATTGGGTTGTTGTTTTGCTCCCTCTTTGGTAGAGGTTGAGGCTTGTGATTTGCTCCCTCTAGTGAGAGGTGGAGATTGGTTGTAACCCTCTTCGGTAGAGGTGTTGGTTGTTGGCTTACCCCTCAGTTGTGAGGTGGTTGTTTGAGAGAGGAGTTTGGTACTCCTAGAGTTGTAACAAATCCTCCTCGGTGGAGATTCCCTTGGTGGGAGATAGTGGATTGGAAATCCTTCACGGTGGTGAAGGCGGGGATGTAGAGTTAGGGGCTCGAACCTCGAAACATATCTTGTCTTAGCGTTTGATCCATTATCTCTCTAACTCTTTCTCTCTTTATTTTGTGCAAAGCATCTTCAATTAGTTCATTCACATCTTTATTACTTGTATTTGTGCCATTGCATATATTCATATTGCTACATCTTTTATATGCTTGGATTGTTTGTGTGTGCCTCACTTATACTTAACCAACAAGAGCTTCACATAGCACCTCAACCCATTTCAAGGGGAATCAAGAGAAGTTAGTCTAGAGCCCTTCACGGGAAATTCGGCTACACTTGTTGTGTTGTATTAAGTGTGTTGCATTATTTATTTTAAGTTTCTGCATTTAGCGCATTTAGTTTCTAGATTAGCACTTACACCTATTCACCCCCCTCTAGGTGTTTTTCAATTGGTATCAGAGCTTACGCTCCTGATATTTGGACTTAACATCCTAGGAGTGAGATCCTTTGTTTGCTAATCTTGCATTTGCATTTGCTTGTTTGCATACATATAGTTTATACCTATGGATTGCTTTTCACCTCCCATGTTTGATGTCTCCAACATTGACACATGGAAATATAGAATGTCCATGTACCTAAAAACCCTAGGTTTGCATGTTTTTCTTGCGGCTACCAAGAAATTCTATCTTGATAATTGCATTCATATAGGGGCCAATACACAAGCCCTTGAGGCTATTAGAAGCACATTATCTAAAGATTATCTTATACGTGTTTCTAACTTTGATTCCGCATTTGCAGTGTGGAATATGTTGACAACCACAACCACCACCTCCTCCAAGCTTCAATTGCCGATCCAAAAAGAGGAATCTAGTAGAGAATCTGAATCACAATGCTTCATGGTCCAAGGGAATGACTCCCTAGAGATACAATCGGAAACTCAACTAGATAGTGATAGTTTTTATGCTAGTTCTTCATGTGATGATCATTTTGATGCCCATGCCTTGAATGAAGAACTTTCTATTGTGTGTGAAAAATTAATAGAAAAATATAAAGTTTTGAAAAAAAAAAAGTCTAGGCATTAATAATGAAAATAATAATTTGATTGCTAGACTTGATGTTGTTTTGCAAGAGAAAGATGAGATTTCTATTGAAAGGGATTCATTGAAATCTCAACTTGATCTTGCACTTAAAGAAAATGAATTTTTGAAAAATAAAATGATTGTAATGTTATTTTTAAGAAAAATGAAGACTTGTCTTTGAAACTAGATTTTGTTTTAAAGGAGAATGTTGCTTTGAAAAATAAAATAATTTCTATTTCAAATGATTTAAATAATTGTTTAGAGAAAAACATTGTTTTGCAACATAAAATTGATGCACATGTTTGCCATGGTAGGGTAGTATCACACACTTCACCTATTGCATGCTCCACTTCTTCTTTATTTGAAAATGATATAAATTTAATTAAGAAGAAAATGGATTGTTTGGGCTCTACTATGAGCCAATGTGCCATGAACCATACACGCTTGGAATTCTTGGTTCGAAAGAAGCAAGTTCCATCTATTATGCATGCACACCCTCCACGGCATACACATGCTCCTCACGGACACCATCACACGTATGCTCATGTGTACACTTGTACACATTGTGGACGTATGGGCCACCTTGCTAGATTTTTCTATGATAGATTACATAATGTAAATTTAGCAAATAAATTTGTTTGGGTTAGAGAAGGTACTAACCCCCTTGGACCTAAGAAGATATGGGTACCAAAGACCACCCCTCCTATTTGTGATGTAGGTGTGGGCTCTCACATGACGTGAGAGTTACCGTACCTTAGAGTGGATGCGTTCTGAGCTTCATGGAAATCATTTGGATGCATCACTTTCAAGGGAAGTTAGGTGGAGAGAACCACCATTGTTTTGGAGACATGGAGAGTTGCCTCATAGGTTTTGGTAACGATTCCTAACTCCTTATTATTTATTTACATGCTTTGCTTTCTATTCATAGTTTATAGCATGTTTTGTTGTTTATTGATTAATATGTAAATGCCATGCTTATTAGAACATTGACATGCATACATAGCCCTTTTGAGACACCCATGGCTAATATGGAACATTTATTTTAGTGTTCTCACCTTCGTTTAGCTATCGCGTTTATCATAGCTCTAATAACATGTGAATTTACATAATAATCATATTTTAGGTTTATCATGTTTTGATGCTTCATGATTTGAATATATGTTTAAATGTTAGTTTTCATTAAGATTAGAATTTATACTTGAACATATAGTGGGCCACAAATAAATCTATATATATTTGTGCTTGATTGCTTATTTGTTCCCATTAGATGTGTTAGTATAGTCTAATTTTGATGATTCATGCACTTTAAACTTGTATTCCCAACTTTAGTTTTATTTTCATAATCATGTGTTTTTCATTTCATGTATATGCTTATTTTGTCAAACCTCAAGATATACATGTATACCCTTTGAGTCATTTGCCTTTCATGCAAATCTATATATATGGACTCAATTGTGTTTAGGGATATGTATGTATACTTATTGTGTTGACAATTCATACATATACCTTGAAATGAAATTTGTTAATGAAAATTTAGTTTTTCATGTTTTCATGTGTTTATATGTTTAACTTCATGTATATGTCCATCTTATCCTAACTATAGACTATACGTGTGTATCCTTAGAGCCACGTGCCTTCATCCTTGTGGACTCGTTGTGCTTGGATATGTATGTATACTTTAGTTTGTATTAGACATACATATACCTTGAAGATTAAATAGTTTTAATATTTTCATGTTTTCATGTTTAAAAGAATTTAAATGAGCTTAATGGAATATTTTTCATGATTGTGATCCTCACATTTTATTTGAACACTCACGTTTATTGCTTGCTCATGCCATGTTTTCATGAGTCATATTTATGTTTAATTGATTTAGAGTGTTGAATATAATGTGATTTTCATGTTTTATGAAAACTAATTTATTTTTATTCCTTACTTGAAGGATTTCGTACTAGTTAACAAAATCTTTCATTTTAACTAATTCGTATTCTTCGTTGTTATATGAGATATACATTTGAGCTTATAGTTATTTTCAATTGGTATCATTGAACTCTTTCAATTGGTATCAATTTCGATTGTCTTGTATATTCATATGTGTTTATGTATGTATGCCTTCATATTGGTATCAATTTCTATTGGTATCTAATTTTTCATACATATATGTTTCATTTGTGCTTATTATATCCCTATATCTTGAGCACAAATTTTGTTTATGCTAAAACTTGATGTTTAACTTTGTTTCAATTGATTCAATTTTCAATTGGTATCTCAATTCGAGCTTATATATGTTTTTAGTTGGTATTTCATAAAGTGGGAGAAAACTTGTATTTCATATTTTTAATTGGTATTCTAGCCTACGCATTATTTGATTCCCACTCTCAACTTTATGATTTCAAAAATGATCTTGATTTGGGTTTGAATGGTAAGAGCTTTCATTTGGTATCATATGCTATTAACGTATAATATTTTCAATTGATATCAAGATTGTTTAGTTATCATTGGTATGCTATTTGTTTGCTTATCAATTGATATCAAGATTTTGTTTTTCACTTTCAATTGGTTTATGATATAAAATTATTTAAGTAATTTGTTTCAATGCCTTATTTACTTTCATTTGGTATAAGCATTTCTTACATGTTTTTATGTTCATGTTTGATTGGTATCAAGATACACTTCATTGACATATTTTTAATTGGTATCAATGTTTCTTATTCACCCCTCCTTCTTGTTTCTTTGTTTCATACAAAAAGGGGGAGAAGAATTTGTTTTGATATGTTTTACCCCTTTGTTGATGATTGACAAAAAGGGGGAGAAGAATTTGATTTTATAGTTTTATATGCATGTCTTTGCACATGTATTTGCTTTAAAAAGAAAAAGAACATGTTTTATTTGTTCATTTAATTGGTATCTAGAACACCTTTAATATTTAATATTTCATTGGTATCTAAAACCTAGAGCATGTTTTGTTAATATAAGAGTTTTATTGTTTTTCATGCATGATATAATGCATTGTCATTCATTACATATTTATTATTTATTTGTTTATGCATGAGTTAAGGGGGAGCTTCTTTGAAGCTTAACTTTAATCCATGCATATATAACTCCATGAGTTTTGTCATCATCAAAAAGGGGGAGATTGTTGGCCCAAAGGCTTTCCACTCTAGTTTTGATGATGATTAACTCATGTAGTTATGTTTACTAATATTCTTGTGCTTTAGTCTCAGATCATTTAGCAAGATATTAGTTGGTGATAGCTTCAACAAAGGAGTTTTGAAGCCTTTCACAAGTGATTCCAGGGCCTGAGCATCAAGATCATACCTTGTCTAGCTCATGGATCACGGTGTTTGTGGATCGAGTCGCCTTGAAGATGAAGATCGTCAAGAAGACTTAGGTATCCATAGTTTAGAGTGTGTTTAGATCCGTGTTGTAAAGTTTAGTATAGTTGATATGCTCAAGTGCACAATACACACACGTTTTGATTTTGATATGTGTTTTCATGAATAATAGATCAAAATAAGTTTAATTGGTTTATGTATATTAGATGCATTTTATATACATGCATGCTTAACTTCTTATACAAACTTAGTTTGACTTACCTATTCATGTGTCTTTATGTTTTGGTATTTTTACAAAACATGTTTTATGGATTTAAAGACAAAAACTATGATATATCTTATTTCATGTATATTGGACCTATGTCCATATGCAATATGCTAAAATATGTTTAAAATATCATGTTTTTGTATTTAAACAAGTTTTAGGAAAAATCAGATTTCCTATTGAAAAATACAAGTTTGATAAAATACAAGTTTCAGCTTTTGATAAAATTTCCAAGACACTAAATGATTCCTAATACTTGATATTTGTCTTGAAATTTTTATCACAAGTTTGTTTATCAAAGTAAAATGTTAAAACAAGTTTTATGGAATTTTAGAAGAGATAAAAGGATTATTTAACATAATTGTTTTACCCATAATCTGACCCAGACTGTGGCTGACAGGCCAGGTCGGTCGACCGCAGGGTCGACCGAACCAAGGGCCGGTCGACCGACGTGCACAGTCGTGTGCACGTCTGGCAGACACAGATCCGGTCGGCCGGACGGTCGACCGGACCAGAGAGCCTGCTCTATGTATCTGGGCGGTCGGCCATGCGGTCGACCGGACCAGAGAGCCTGCTCTATGTATCTGGGCGGTCGGCCATGCGGTCAACCGGACCAGAGCGCAAGGCTCTCTGTATCTGGGCGGTCGACCGAGCGGTCGACCGGTTTGCTCCAACGGTCAGATTTTTGACTGTTGGCGGTCGACCAACCGGTCGACCGGAGTTTTGTCAGACTGACAGATCAGCCTAACGGCTAGTTTTCTTTTGGGGCTATAAATATCCCATCTCTTCATAGTTTTAACCAAGATTTTGAGAGCTAAAATTTTTCCATTCTCTGTTCTAAAAAACAAGTTTTAAAAAGTGTTTAAAGAGCAAAAAGATTCATTTTATTTGTTTTAAAGTGTTTTGTTATTTTCAAAGAAAATAGGTTTTGGGAATTAGTTTCTTGTTCTTCATTTCTATATCAATTTGATATTTTCCCAAGAGTTTTTCTTTGATCAAAACACTTTATTTTTCACACTTGAGCTTATCATCTATCCTATTCTATTAGGATCTTGTTTTGTGAAAAAGAGGAAAGAGGAGTTGTTTGTGGTTGAAACATACCACTTGTTGTAAACCCTCATTTGATTGGTTGTATCCCTCGTGGTGAGGTTGATTGGGTTGTTGTTTTGCTCCCTCTTTGGTAGAGGTTGAGGCTTGTGGTTTGCTCCCTCTAGTGAGAGGTGGAGATTTGTTGTAACCCTCTTCGGTATAGGTGTTGGTTGTTGGCTTACCCCTCGGTTGTGAGGTGGTTGTTTGAGAGAGGAGTTTGGTACTCCTAGAGTTGTAACAAATCCTCCTCGGTGGAGGTTCCCTTGGTGGAAGATAGTGGATTGGAAATCCTTCACGGTGGTGAAGGCGGGGATGTAGAGTTAGGGGCTCGAACCTCGAAACATATCTTGTCTTAGCGTTTGATCCATTGTCTCTCTAACTCTTTCTCTCTTTATTTTGTGCAAAGCATCTTCAATCAGTTCATTCACATCTTTATTGCTTGCATTTGTGCCATTGCATATATTCATATTGCTACATCTTTTATATGCTTGGATTGTTTGTGTGTGCCTCACTTTTACTTAACCAACAAGAGCTTCACATAGCACCTCAACCCATTTCAAGGGGAATCAAGAGGAGTTAGTCCAGAGCCCTTCACGGGGATACTTGTTGTGTTGTATTAAGTGTGTTGCATTATTTGTTTTAAGTTTTCGCATTTAGTGCATTTAGTTTCTAGATTAGTACTTACACATATTCATCCCCCCCCCCTCTAGGTGTTTTTCAGGGTAACATTAACTTTTGGACTAACTGGTAGGTTAGTGAGCATCCATTTGCTCTAGCATTTCCCTTCCTCTCAGAAGACTCAATTATATGGCACCTCTACTCCTCTGGGTCCTACACTATCAGCTCTTTGCACTCAGCTCTTCAACCAAGGGACCTCTGGGCAAAATCATTGTTTCTATTTTAGTCTTGTCTTTATAATTTGATTAATTGTAATTTTATCGTGATAGATAAAGGATAAAAGGAAGGAGACTGCACATCTTAAGACTGCAGGGAGCTTCCTCTAAAAAGATTTGGTCACATCACCACTTTTTGGAGATGATAATAAGAACAAATCAATAAAGGTAGTAGCGGCGCATGCGAGAATCATGGACGTTAGTAGTATCATCCAAGTACCCTTGCCTATCGATGTATTTGGGTATGACTCTAAAGTCATAGTGTTCGAAAAGAGGGACTTTAAGGACTTCATAGAGTGAAAGAAGATTAGCGCAACATGTGTTGCTTTGTATATGAAGTAAGTCATTAATGTATATTCATTTTTTGGAACAAATAACAAAGATTTTATATTTAGTATTTTTTGCCAATTTTTGATAATTTTAGATCTTTATATGATTGGTGTGAGAATGTGGGCTTCACTAAATAGTACGGTTGTATTTGTCAATCAAAGAAAATGAAACGGCCAACAAGGGCCGATTTATCGTGAACACGATGCTAAGAGGTGAAAAGGGTCAGTTGTATCTTGCATCATATAATACGGAGTAAGTACTAATCTTTATATTAAAATTCAATTATTAATTTATTTTAATTTCTCATGTGATTGTCTCTTATAGTTCACATTGAATTTTGGTGCGCAATCGACCCTTACAAACTCACGGTATTTGTTTGACTCCTTGCCTAGATATGTGAAAACCAATTCATCAAATAATTAATGTGCATGTGTTTAATACTTATATATTTTTTATTACTTTTATTTAAAATATTATTTAATATCATTGTTTATTTCTGAAATTTATGAAAAAGGCTCTATCCATGTTTATTGCACAAACCAATCAGGAAAAAGCAAAAATCTTTATTGAGGATGATTCTGCTAATTATTTTGAAAAGTGACGATAACACTTTAAATTTTACTTTACACAATTTCAATTCTTATAGTGTCCTAAGCAACTCGTAGTGTCGTGTATGGATGCCACCTGATTCGATTTATGTGTGAGATCTGCACAAAACAAATGAATCATATTCCTATAAAAGTATAATTTTTTGTCTTAAAAGTTAACTTATGTTTTGTTTAGTATATATTAAAACTAACACAAATAATTCATATATTTGCAATTTGATAACAAAAAAGTTATTCAAATGAGAAATTGGATGCAGTTCGGGAAGAATGGATGGATATTGTGGCGCCCCGATCCCACGAGTATGGGGATGCCACTGCGACGCATATACGCAGGTCGGGAATACCCTCACGTATATACGCTAAGCTTCAGTACAGGTAAGAATCAGAGACGGAAGCACAGTGGTAATATACATTCCAACAGAATAGTACAAGTACATAGTTATCACAGAAAGTGATACAATATTACAGGAATATTACATCACTAGAAAATACAAGAGCACAATACATGAAGGGATATACATATAAAAACTGAGAGATGCTCACGATACGGCAAGAGGGACCTCAAGAGCCAAACAGGAGAAAATTTGGGAGGAAGAACTATAACGATGTCTGAGCTTTTGCTACACTCCGATCACCACGGGAGGATCCGTTACGCACTCTGATCAGCTACAGTAAGATCAACACGGTCTAGACTCTAAGATCTGGACATGAAAACTAGGGTTGTTAGCAACCCCAGCGAGTACATATTATAAAGCCAAATGATGTGCATAACAAGTACACGTGTACATGATCAAGTGATGTAGTCCAAGCATGCAGGTACAGGAAATGACAGTAATATAAGAAAAATGACAGTAAATCTGAGATCAAGTAAATACATGTATATCAATAAGTTTAATCATGAAAAATGGTATAGAGAGCATAGGTACAAATAATCATGTGACAAAATATGGCAAACATATGATAAATACACTAAACACGTGATAAATATAAGTATAAATAAAACTAGTTGTATAAGCTCAAATTATGGATTCATGGGATTGATACATCAAGGGGATAATCCAAATAAGGAAACCCTCATCTATATACACCACATATCCGATGTCACCATCATCTATATACCAAATGCAACTTGAGTTGCCCTCAGGGTGACAGAACTAAGTGTGTCTAGAGTAATCATTGTGCCACATAAATCATATATCATAAGACAGGGTGTCAACTAAGAGCATAATACTGTAACTGAAGAATATAAAGGTGTTGCATTTTAATTGTTGCATTTTAACCTATCCGATCCCGGAATGGTTTGATATCAGAGCGAAGTTGCATCAAAAGTCTAGTTTTCAAATTTATTTCGGACTTCGATTGCGATTCTGGTTTAGAGTTTTTTTCTTTTGAGTTTCTATCTTTTGGTGGTGCTGCCAAAGTTTAAGTAGGACTAGGATACTCATAGGGATCTATAAATACCCCTTGGGAGTGGTCTTTGATGGCAACTTGAAGAAGTCGGGCAAGCTGAAGGCAAGTCAAGTAGAAATCAATGATTCCTCCATTGAGAGTTGTGTGTGTGTGTGTGAGAGAGAGAGAGAGAGAGAGAGAGAGAGAGAGAGAGAAAGAGAGATTCTTGTAACTTTTGTATTCTTCTCTGTTTTAATAAAGATTTCTCTCCTCCTCCCTGTGGACGTAAGTCTAGTTTTGGCCTAACCACTTTAAATCTGGTATTCTTATTTGTGGTGAATTGCTTTATTGCTTGTTACAGTAGATCGCTTCCACGCTTTCATTGCCGAATCTCGGTATTTTCTCTTGTTGTTTATCACAACAGATCCAAATGCAGCTGCAATGATCCACTACCTCTCCATGGGCTTTCTCCTCCTCCTCTTGATCAACATTTCGGTGTGTCTCTAATGATTCACTCCTGTTTCACCTAAGGCGTGTGTCTCCAACGTAGAGAAGAGAAGAACATTTGCAATTTGTGCTTCAAGTAAGGCGTGTGTACCCAACATAATGAAGAGGATCTTGATGGAACCGGTGAACTTCCAAGCATGAAGATGGTCTTCCAAATGTGATGATAAGCTTACATGGAGACTCTTTGTTCGAGAGGGATTGTTGAGTAGACGCGTGGTGGATGTCAAATAAACAGTCACATATAGGCTAGACATGGGGATAATCTTGGGTATAAGGATTTGAACAACTTCAGTTAGAAAGCTAGTCTTTTAGAATGGTGTCCCAAGTCCTTACATTTTGGTGGTTTCATTTTTTTGTTTTTTGTTTTTTTGGAAGGTGCAAATTGTGTGTAGGTTTTTGTGATGCCCCGAACCCGCAGGTACGGAGACGTCACTGCGACGTATATACGTAGGTCAAAAACACCCTCACGTATATACACTAAGCATCAGTACAAGTAAGAATCAGAGACAGAAACACAGTGATAATATACATTCTAACAGAAATAGCACAAGTACATGGTTATCACAGAGAGTGATACTATATTACATGAATATTTCATCACCAGAAAATATAAAAGAACATAATACATGAAGAGATATACAAAAACTGAGAGGTGCTCACGAGTAACAAGAGGGCCTCAGGATCCAAACAGGAGAGGAACTGGGAGGAAGAGCTACGGCGATGATCCAAACTTCCGATGCACTCAGATCGTCAGGGAAGGATTCGCTGCGCACTCTGATCTGCTACAGCAGGGTCGCCATGGTCCGGTCTCTGAGATTTGAACATAAGAATTCAGGGTTGTCAGATGCAACCCCGCGAGTACATATAATGAAGCCAGATAGCGTTCATAACAGGTATACGTGTACATGATCAAGTGATGTGATCCAAGTATGTTGGTACAAAAAATAACAAATGACATAAGGGAAATTAAAGAAATAACAGTAAATCATATATATCGATGAATCTGAAACTGAAAATATGCATGAAAGGCAGTATGAAGAGCATAGGTACATACAGTAAATAAGTTAAACATGCGATAAATACAAGTATGGACAAAACTAGATGTACAAGCTCAGATTATGAATTCACGGGGCTAATACGTCAAGGGGATAATCCAAACAAGGAAATACTCATCTATATACCACATATCTTATGTCGCCATCGTCTGAGTTTATACAACTTGAGTTGCCCTAAGAGTAACAGAACTATAGTGTGTCTGGAGTATTCATCATGTGTCATAAGGTAAGGTGTCAACTCAGGGTATAACTGAAATATAAAAGTGTTGTATTTTAATTTATCCAATAATAATAATAATCAGTACCGTTTGACATTTCAATCATCTCCCTATCAGCCCTCACATCACCGATAGTCCTTATTAGAGTTCGCACTCCTAGAACTTACTCGGGTCTGATATGTGAGTACCAGGACCCAAATAAAGGATAGATTAAATATCACACGTTCCTAATATTATTACTGTTTGGTTTTTATGTTCTTATGTTATTTTTGTCTCTTTCCCACTGGCGTTCCACAACAACGACAGTTCACGCTGGAGCCCGCACTTCTTATAGAACTCATTCAAACTCTGATACGTAGGTACCATTATTCGATAGGGGAGAGACCAAATAACACATACTCCAAGAGTTATTATTGTACGGGTATGTGTGTGTTAATAGGCACTGAGGATGCTTATCATACTAACACCAGGCGGTACAGGTAGGAGGAAGAAAGTAGCCCTACAGATTCAAGAGGTGGCCCCCATAGATTCAAGAGGTGGCCCCCACCACGTGTGTGGTGTGGCACTTTGCTCTGAGAGTTGATACAGGAGGTAGCCTCACAGATTCAAGAGGTGGCCCCCACCACGTGTGTGGTGTGGCACTTTGCTCTGTGTGACACTTTGCTCTGTATGGGGAATGGATTCTAGAGGTGGCCCCCACGGATTCAAAAGGTGGCCCCTACCACGTGTGTGGTGTGGCACTTTGCTCTGTGTGGCACTTAGTTCCATTCAAAAACCGCCGGACGCTAGCACGATCGTGGGATACATCCTCGTCATCCAACATCAGGCATGCTCTGCCGGACGCCGGAATGACTGTGCTATTAACATGAGTAACAGTACAGGGGACATGAGTACAGAAGATACCAGAGTACAAGAGTACAGGAGTTCAGAAGTACAGGAGTACATGAGATACAGGAGTACAAGATGTCTGGTAATAATATAATAATCATGCATATGCCAGGTAATACAGGTGTCAGGTGTCAAGTATAACATGTCAAGTACCAATATCATATATCAAGTGTCAATTATAGCTGGCAAGTACCGGTGTCATATATCAAGTGTCAAGTATAGCATGACAAGTATCGGTGTCAGGTATCATGTGTCAAATATAGCATGACAAGTACTGATGTCAGGAATCATAGGTCAAATATAGCATGGCAAGTACCGGTGTCAGGTATCATATGTCAAATATAGCATGGCAAATACCGGTGTCAGGAATCATAGGTCAAATATAGTATGGCAAGTACCGGTGTCAGATATCATGTAATAAGTATAGCATGGCAAGTACCAGAGTCGGGTATAATGGGTCAAATATAGCATGGCAAGTACCGATATCAGATATCAAATAATAAGTATAGCATGGCAAGTAACAGGGTCAGATATCAAGTAATAAGCATAGCATGACAAGTATCAGTATCAGATATCAAGTAATAAGCATAGCATGGCAAGTACCGGAGTATACATATCAGGGTCAGGTAACTAATATATCGGTGAGAGTCGCAACATCAAATATTAGGTATCAACCGTTCACGTAACAAGGTACAGGAGAACGGTATAAACATTTCAAACCCTTAACTATCATTTTTATAATAATAAATTTATTTTTAATTAGTTATGCGAAGCCGAGTAAAGCGAGAGCAGATCTAGGTATACCCGGTATAATACCGGTTCGACAAAGTATAATAAAGACCGGCAGCTATTTATAAAACATGATAATCATTTATATAACATATACTAACTTGCATAAAGAGGCATCATATATTAAAAGCATGATAATTATTAAATATGAAACGATTGTAATAAAGCAAGATGTGTTAAAGAAATGTACTCGTCTAAAATCGGGATAAATGCCGGTTAATAATTCGAGAAACCCGCGAACCGTACGAGCAATCCACTAGCCTATAGTTATTTATTAAAATATATAAATATATATAAATATTGGAGAAGGAATGAGAGAGAGGAGAGAGAAAGTTGTAAGAAGGAGAGAGAGAATAGGGTAATTTTTAGAAAAGATTATGAATTAAAAGGGGAGGGGTAGGCTTGTAAATATAGGGAAGTAATTTTAGGATGAGAGGATGGGTATTTTAGGAATGAGGGAAAAGTAAGTTTATTTAGGGAAATAAAAGAGATTTGAAATGAAAGAAAGAAAGAAAGAAAGAAAAGAAGAAAGAAAGAAAGAAGAGAAATGGTGGGAGGGAGTGGTGGGGCGCGTGCACGCGTGCCCCCAAGGGGAGGGGAGGTGGAGTTGGCGTGTTGTGGTTGTTTGGTATTGATGGAGGAGGTGGTGGTTAATGGAGGTGGTGGTTGTGGTGGTTGTGGTGATGGTTGGAGGTGTTGAGGAGTTAGAGGAGGAGGAGGAGGAGGTGATGATGAGGTGTTTGGAGTGGTAGAATTAGTGAAGGTTGTTGTGAATTTTGGAGGAGAAAGGATGGTGGTCGCGATGGGTTATGGTGAAATTGGAGATGGTGGGGGTTTGTTGGAGGTTGAAGGAGGTGGTGGAGTGGAGAGGAGGTGTGGGGAGGTGGTTAGCCGGCCTAGGGGTGGTCGGTGGCGGTGGTGGTGATGGTGGAGGCGACGGTGGTCTGTTGGAGAAGATGGGTTGTTTTGAAGGAGATGAAATTTTGATTTTTTTTTTTTTGGGGATTTTGAAATGAAAAGGAAAAGGGAAAATGGAGGTTAAATAGAGAAGGATGAAATGATGAATTTTAGGGAAGGGGAGAAGGGGTTGCAGTGCTGCTACAAGCGGCGGGCGGTGGGCGGCTGGGAGCAGAGCATTAGATGTGGGGGAAAGTCAATGGGGGGGAGAAAGAAAAGAAAGAAAAAGAAAGAAATTAAAGAAAAATAAGGAAAAAGAAAATAAAATAGTAGAAATTTTTTATTATCAAATAATTTATTTATTATAATTTCTGAAAGTACAAAGTACGGGAGTAGAGAAGGAATAAGAAAAGAAATCGTCAGTAAAAATATTATTATTTTAATAGAGCGAAAATTTGACTGTTTCGGAAACGTTCCGAAAAATTCTCAAAAATAAAAAATATTATTTTAAGATGCTTGATGAAATAGGATTCAAGAAATTCAATACAATTTTCAAATTAAAAAAATCCTAAAATCTTTCGCCGATACCGGCCGACACCAGAATTGGTCAAATTTTGATAAATTTAGAAAAATCTCAAAAAATATATTTAGATAGAAAATGAAATTCTAAGAAGTAATGTGAAAGACATTTTTGAAAATTCAATGCCGTTTGAAAATTAAAAATCCGGGAATCAGTCAGCGATGCCTACCGATACCGGTTTTGGAGATTCTGTAGAAAAATTCTGAAAAATTTCAGAAAATTATGAAAAAAATTAAAATAATAGAAAACTATGTTGAAACTGAAATAAGTCAAATCAGATTACTAGAAAGGTCAAATCGGGCGGTATGCCGGTATCGGTTTCCCGGTCCGGGTGACGTCTGACTCTAAGACTGAGAATTCAGATCCGATAACAAAAACATAAGAAATCACAACTTAAAAACTAATATTGGAAGAAAATTGTAATAATACGATCGAAAAAAGTCAGGACACGTATCTGGGTACGTATTCCGGAAATGGGGTGCTACAGTTTTCCTATGCAAATTTGTACCCTTTTATTTTGGAGGTGTTTTGTTAAATCCTTATTAATGAAACTTCAGGGTTTTTTTACCACATGTTTTTATCTCAACAAGAAATTCGCCAAGTTTGGTGTGTACAAAGGCTCAATGTAAGTACATTGATAAATCTATAGATTTCACAATAGGGATAATTTTCATGAAAACTAAGGGAAAAAGACAGAATTTATGAGCTTGCAGCTGAATAAATAACCAGCAGGTTTCAAATCTGTGATAAAAGGCTTACTTGATTCGCATCATTAAATTTCTAGCAGCTAAAAAATGGAAATACTAATATGCACTTTGATTAGTTTAGTAATTACTATTGATATTGGTGATGACCTATCACCGATCAAACGACTAGGGCAAATTATTATTCGACTAATACCCAGTATTAGTTGACTATATCAGAATCTAGTCGACTACTGTAATACAATCTGAGAATCCAACTTTCTATTGTAGGGCCTAGTCGACTATACCAAAGTATCAGTTAACAAGTCAAAGATCTAGTCGACTAGTAAGACCTATTAGTCGACTAATAATATGCACAATGTCTATACATGTACGTGCTTAATTTATAAACCTTGTAACACCTCTACCTAAATTTAAATTTTTCTCTAATGAATATGAGGCACTCTAAATACTAGTATATATTTATTATAAATAAAATTCACATGTAAATGTGAACATAAGAACATCAGCCAGGCGCGGCTAAGGGTCTGTTTGTTTGTCGTAATTGGCCGTAATTCATAAGTTGTAATTGATAAAGTCTTTTACAGTTATAAATGAGTTACATGCATGTAAATTTTACAGTGTTTAGTAGTTAATATAAAGTTGTAAGTGGGAAAATGTATTGTGTTTCACAGTGTTTGGTTGCCGTAATGTTTAAGTCGTAAGTGAAAATGTTGACCACAAAATTAACTATTTGATGATTTAAAAAGTTTTAATATTGTAAATAAATAATAAAAATGCTAAATATTAAAAAAATTAATATTAACATAAAAATAATATAAATTTGCATGACCACAAAATTAATTGTAAGTGAGCTGTGTAAGTGAATGATAATAGGATTATAAGAGAGTGATAGTTGAGTTGCGTAAGTTTTTTACGAATTACAGTCTAGACCAATGCTATAGTTGTAATTGACTTGTAAGTTATTTACGAGTTACTGACTCTTATAACTTTTAGTATGAAACAATAGGCCCCTACATTTAACATCACCCTGAAATCTGAACGCACAAACTCACATAATCTGGAACCTGTCAGTAAATTAACACAATAAAACCCACAAGTTGACACTGCATGTATGCTCCTCAATTCGCCTCTCTCTCTCTCTCTATCACGAATTCAAGAAAACAAATCAAGAATCTCCCCTCCTTGCAACCAGCAACTTGCTCTTCTTCTTCTTCCTCTCCAAGCACTCCAAATCTCCAATGGCCAATGATATTTCTCAAGGCTTCAACTACCAGCCGAGGAGATCAACAACTAACATTTTTTACCATGACGGCAATGGCTTCCCCCGCTCCACATTAACCTTGCGTCCCACTCCGATCCCCGCTCCCATTCTCGTCAACGGCCCAATCACCACCATCTGCTCCTCCTCCAGCGGCCTCATCATCTGCCGCATCGACGCCTTCTCCATCTACTACATCGGCAACCCTTTCGCCCAACACGAGCCTCGCTATCACGATCCCCTCATCCTTCCTCCCACCCACCACCCTCCCCATGAAACCGACGTCGTCCTCGCTGTTGACCGCCGTCCTGGGGTAATGCTCCCTGTATTCCACGTCATCTGTGCCATCCGAAGGTATCCCAGCATCTATGATTTCCAGACATTCTCCTCTACCACCCAGCAATGGGCCAGCTACCCAGGGATCTGCCTGCGGCAGCACTGTGAAATCGTGCCCGACACCGGCATTTCTTGCGGCCCGTTCGCCTACTGGCTGACCATGAACCCGCGTTCAGTGCTCAGGTTTGACAACACCAGTAACTCCGGGATGATATCGTTCTTGGGGCTACCGCGGGTTATCCCCCTACGGAGTGTTAGAGATATCAATGACAACACGTGATCCATGTGAAAGACACCCCTCATGAAATCAATCAGATCCTAAAATCTCTCCATGATTATAGGAACACATGGAACTCATGAGATTCATGCACCATGTGTTTTTCATTCTTTCTCTCAGTCAATATTTTCTTATTATTTCTCTCAGTCAATATTTTCCTATTGTACCTCCTAAATCAATGTAAACATGTGACCAATGTGTGTATATAAATACAACCAAGAACCATAGCTAATGGTATCTTGTCTTTACAAAAATAAGTCTTCTTCTTCTTATTCTTTATCTTGGTATCAGAGCAACTCCTGTACCATGTCGAGTATTTCCTCTTCATCTTCCCTCACCTCCATCCAAACACTTGCATCCATGGTTACTCCCAATCCCCACATCACTCACTTTTTAAATGTCAAACTCGATAAGGGAAACTATCTGCTGTGGCGTTCCCAGTTCCTTCCTCTTCTCAAGCTCCACGATCTCGAAGGCCTCGTCGACGGAACCTCTCTATGTCCGGTCCGGTTCCGTCCTTCTATCGAGAAGGATGCTCAGCCCACTATCAATCCAGAATACACTCGCTGGATCAATCTTGATCAGATGTTCTTATGTTGGCTTATCTCCTTGCTCACTGAGGCTGTCCTTGCTCATGTCGTCGGCCTCACCACATCTCGTGATGTGTGGTGCTCTCTGGAGCGAATCTTTGCGTCACCCTCCATAGCTAGAGTGCAGCAACTCAAATATCAGCTACACACCGTCAAGATGGGCACCTCTTCTATGTCAGAGTACATCCAGCCTGTCAAGTCCATCGTGGACAACCTGGCGGTAGTGGCTAATCTAGTGGCCGAATCCGACCTCGTCTCTACCTTACTCAGTGGTCTGTCTTCTGAATATGACTCGTTCGTCACCTCCGTCAACACACGAGTCGACCCTGTACTGTCAGAAGAACTCATCGGCCTCATGCTTAGCCAGGAGATTTATCGTGGGCGTTCTATCACTTCACCAAACTCCACAACCCTCCTCTTCCCTTCTCCTGCGGTTCATACTGTTTCCCATACTCCAAGCTACCATTTAGCTCCATCTTTTTTCGTGGTCGTGGACGTGGCCGAGGCAGGGAGCACGGTCGTGGTCATGGACGTTACTCCTTACCGTCACATCAGTCCACCGGTGGTCGACCTCAATGCCAGATATGCAATCGTTTTGGCCATTATGCTAACAAATGCTATAATCGTTATGATGATTCGGCTAGCCCAACTGCTCTTCTCCACTCTTATGGGAATAGTCCAGTCGATTCCAACTGGTATGTTGACTCCGGAGCCACTTATCACCTAACAGCTGACATTGGGAATCTGGCGGCTCACTCCGAATATCAAGGACCCGACAGAGTTCGCATGGGTAACGGGACAGGTTTGCCTATCCGAGCTACTGGTGCTTCTTTATTGTGTTCTCCTGTTTCTTCCTTTATCTTGAAAAACATTTTACATGTTCCTGATATCACCAAAAATCTTCTGTATGTTAGTCAATTTACTGCTGATAATAAAGTCCTTCTTGAATTTCATCCTGACTCTTGTTTTATTAAGGATCTCTCTACTAGGAAAACTCTACTGCGAGGACAACTTAAGGATGGTCTGTATGTCTTCTCCCTAGGGAATCATAACTTCACCGACTCTCCCCAGGCTCTTCTCGGTGAGCGTGCATCTTCCTCCGTCTGGCATGAGCGCCTAGGTTATCCCTCCACCAGAGTTGTCTCCAGTATTTTATCTCAGCATCAACTTCCTTTCCTCCCTGACCGTGCTGGTACCCCTCTCTGCATCCCCTGTCAGCAAGAAAAAAGTCACCGTCTTCCTTTTTCGTCATCTTCCACGATTACTACTGCTCCTTTAGAGCTTATTCACTCCGATCTATGGGGTCCATCTCCTGTGTCCGCTGTAAGTGGTCATCGCTATTATATTAGCTTTATAGATCACTACAGTAAGTATGTTTGGCTTTATCTTTGATAAATAAAAGTGATGCTTTCTCCATTTTTCTTGAGTTTAAAATTCATGTAGAAAATTTTTTTGGGCGTTCCATTAAAGCACTCCAAACTGATGGTGGTGGTGAGTTCATCAAATTTAAGCCTTACTTGTCTTCTCAAGGTATCGCTCATCGTTTATCTTGTCCACACACTAGTGCTCAAAACGGTACCGCAGAAAGAAAGCACTTCCACCTTGTCGAGACCGGCCTTACTCTTTTGGCTCGGTCAAATGTTCCATTTCATTACTGGCCCTATGCTTTCCAAACTGCCTCATTTCTCATCAATAGAATGCCCACGCCCATTCTCCATAATCTCTCTCCCTACCAGAAATTATTTTATAAAGTACCTGACTACCTTTCCTTACGAATTTTTGGTTGTGCTTGCTACCCTCATCTGCGTCCATACCAAACTCATAAGTTTAGTTTTTGGTCCACTCAATGTGTCTTCTTAGGTTACTCGGCTTCGCATAAAGGTTATCAATGTTTGCATGTCCCCTCTGGTCGTACTTACATCTCTCGGGATGTTGTGTTCGACGAATCTTCCTTTCCTTTCCATTCTCCTCAGCCCTCCCTCTCTCCCCTTACTCCCACACCTTCACCACCGATCCCTATCTCCATGCCTCTATTATCTTCCATTGTTCCAGACCCCTCTTCTCATGCGGGCCCTACCATTGACTCTTCTCCTCCTTCACTATCACCTCCATCACATACTCTTTCTCCACCACCTCCACCAGCACCCGCCGATGAGTCCTTCTCCTCGTCCTCATCCTCAGGCTCTCCCAATCCCCCTCCTATCAGGACCCACCATATGGTCACCAGAACACAAGATAACACCAGAACACCAAAAGTCTGGCTAGCCACCCGGTATCCCATGCCTACCTGTCTCATGGCTGATTTGGCCACCACTCCTGTCGAACCCACATGTTTCACGCAAGCTTCTAAAGATCCCAAGTGGCGCCAGGCAATGGACACTGAGATGAATGCCTTGCTTAAGAATAAAACCTGGTCCCTTGTGCCATACCACCCTACCATAAATCTGGTTGGTTGTAAATGGGTTTTCAAGTTAAAACATAAATCTGATGGTTCTGTTGACAGGTATAAGGCCCGCCTGGTGGCCAAGGGTTTTCATCAAAAACTAGGATTAGATTATGGTGAGACATTCAGTCCGGTCATCAAACCGACCACTGTTCGTACCGTGTGCAGTCTGGCCGTCTCCAAGGGATGGTCTATTCGACAGTTGGATGTGAATAATGCATTTTTGCAGGGTTTTCTTACTGAGACGGTCTACATGGAACAACCTTCGGGGTTCATCAATCCCGCTCATCCCACTCGTGTATGCAAGCTTTACCGCAGTATCTATGGCCTCAAACAGGCTCCACGAGCCTGGTTTTCTCGCCTCAGCAGTTATCTAGTCACATTGGGTTTTATAGGCTCCAAGTCTGACACGTCTCTCTTCCTCCGTGGGGTCGGGACAGATCTTCTTCTGGTTCTTATCTATGTGGACGATATCATCATCACAGGTAATGACTCTCAGGCTGTCACTCGTCTTATTCAAGAATTAGGCCAGGAGTTCTTATTAAAAGACCTCGATCCACTGCACTATTTCTTGGGCGTGGAGTGTCATCGTACACCCTCCGGTCTATTTCTCTCTCAACAGAAGTACATCCGTGACTTGCTTCTCCGGCTCAAGATAGATGGTGTCAAGCTTGTTAGCTCGCCTATGGCCACTTCCTGTAAGCTATCCAAGATTGTTGGCAAGTCTCTCTCTGACCCCTTTGTCTATCGAAATACCGTTGGGGCTCTACAATACTTAAGCTTTACCAGACCCGATATTGCCTTCTCGGTGAACAAAGTCGCTCAGTTCATGCAAGCTCCAACCAATGAGCACTGGAGCGCTGTAAAACGGATTCTCCGTTACCTCAAATCTACCATCCAACATGGCCTTTTTCTCTCTCGTCATTCTTCTGCACAGCTTACTGCTTACACCGATGCAGATTGGGCAGGGTCGATCGATGATCGAAAATCTACCAGTGGCTATTGTGTCTTTCTTGGTACAAATCTCATTTCTTGGAGCTCGAAGAAGCAGTGTACTGTGGCACGATCTAGCACTGAGGCAGAGTATAGGGGCGTGGCCAATGCTGCAGCAGAGGTCGTTTGGTTGCAGTCATTACTTCGTGAGCTTGGAGTTCCGCAATCTCTCCCAATAGTTCTCTGTGACAACCTCGATGCAACATATCTCTCGATCAATCCTATTCGTCACTTCCGCTCCAAACATGTTGAGATTGACATTCATTTTGTGACGGACTATGTCACCAATGGAGTCCTAGATGTTCGGTTTGTTAGCACTAAAGACCAACTAGAAGACATCCTTACTAAGCCTTTGAGCTCTTTAAGATTTTCTATGCTGAAGAACAAGCTCTCGGTTCTTTCGAACCCGCTTCGCTTGCGGGAGGGTGTTAGAGATATCAATGATAACACGTGATCCATGTGAAAGACACCCCTCATGAAATCAATCAGATCCTAAAATCTCTCCATAATTATAGGAACACATGGAACTCATGGGATTCATGCACCATGTGTTTTTCATTCTTTCTCTCAGTCAATATTTTCTTATTATTTCTCTCAGTCAATATTTTCCTATTATACCTCCTAAATCAATGTAAACATGTGACCAATGTGTGTATATAAATACAATCAAGAACCATAACTAATGGTATCTTGTCTTTACACAAATAAGTCTTCTTCTTCTTATTCTTTATCTCGGAGATGGTAAGGATGCAGCCGGGAAGAGCAGGGAACAGCCTAGGCCTTGTCATTGTCAGTGAGACTGCATCGACCGTGGAGCTGTACACTCATCCACTCCCAGAGGCCGAGAACGTGTGGCGAGGCCCCGGTGTCTTCAATGTGGAGATAGAAGCGGACGCGAACAGGGCTTGCCGAGCTGGGGGTGGGGCAACTTTGATCCGCAGGGAAATGCCGTGGCCCATGAGGTTCGACAGTTTCAAGATGGAGGCGCTGCTTTGGGTGTCGGGGGAGGTGGTTATGCTGGAGAACAATGCTACTCATCAGAATTTGTATCAAATATGGGTATTGCCGGTCGGTGAGGCGCCTGCGACTATCATCGACGGCGTGCCCCATGTCTGCAGCCAGTTGCTTCCTTTGGCGTTCCATTGAGGTTGAAGTCAGTTATTGATCAAGATTCTTTCTTTAACTTCTTTCCCAAATCTTGTTCCGTTGGATGGTGAATATTACAGCTAGCTAGCTTAATTTCCTTGTGTGTTGTTCTTGATTAAAGATCATAATGCTAGCTAGCTAGCTGTATGATTGATTTGCAATGCTGTGAGTTCTTGATCATCTACGCACGTAATTTTTCCCAATGTACTAATTGTTGAGGACATTTTCATTAATTTGTCTTCATGACGATGATGCTCAGTTTGATGATTGCAGCTGATTAATTCTATTTAAGTGAATAAAACGCTTTTTACTTCTTGTTTTCAGTTGATTGTTGATTGATGACAGATTTTACTAACGCTCATTGGAATTTCTAACTACCTCTATAAATTATGCATATGAGCCATGCTGACATTTGGAAATTAATGCTTAAAGATCATTGCAGTTGCATAAAACTCCAACCAACCATGAAAAGTCTCGAGTATCAGTCCGTTCGTGTCCAGTTATTCAGCAACAATTACCCACCAGGCTGATTTTTTCACATCTACTCTTGAATAAGAAGCAAGCTATAATTCCAACTCAGTTTGAGATAGATCTTTGAATTGGCCATAACTAGATAAATTAGAGTCATTATTGATTTATAATACTGATTGACGCTGCACTATTTCCTTTTCTTGATTGACCATATTATAATCAAAATATTATAGTCCAAGCTCCATGCTCAATCTCACCATTTTGGAGAGAAGTTCTGCGCACTGCATCCTTGTTCAAGCTTGGACTACAGGTTTGTTGTGGCCGAGGGGATAATGTTAACTTTTGGACTAACCAGTGGAATATTAGTGAGCATCCATTTGCTCAAGCATTTCTCTCCCTCTTCAAGATTACTACTGAAGCTGAAGCGACAATACTTTCTCAAAGAAGCACCACTGACCTTGGCCCTGCTTTCAGATGTATACTATCTCCTCTTCGCCTTTTTGCCTTGGGTCAATTACAAACCTTGCTACAAAGTTCTTCCTTTTCTGAGGAGGCAGACTTCATACACTATCAGCTCTATGTACTCAACTCTTCAACCAGGAGACCTCAGGACAAAGTCATCATTTCTATTTTAGTCTTGTCTTTATAATTTGATAATTGCAATTTTATTGTGACAGGCAAAAAGAAGAGGGAGCTTCCCCACAAAACTTTTGATCACATCACCACTTTTTGTAAATGATAACAGGAACAAATCAGTAAAGGGCACAACAGCGCATGCGAGGGTGATGGACGATAATAGCATCATCAAAATACCCTTGTCTATCGATGTATTTGGTACGATTCTGAAGCCATAGTGCTTGAAAAGAGGGACTTTAAGGACTTCATAGAGTGAAAGGAGATAAGTGAAACATGTGTAGTTCTATTTATGAAGTAAGTCATTAATGTATATTCATTTTTAGGAATAAAATAATAAATATTTTATATTTAATATTTTTTGCTAATTTCTAATAATTTTAGAACTTTATATGATTAGTGTGAGAACGTGGGGTTTCACTCAACTGTATGGTTGTATTTGTCCATACCGAGCTGTACACGTGACAACCAAAGAAGATGAAATGGCCGACAAGACCTGATTTATCATGAACATGATGCTAAGAGGTGAAAACGGTGTTGTATCTTGTACAATATAATACGGGGTAAGTACAATTCTTTTATGATAAAATTCAATTATTAATTTAATTTAGTTTCTCAAGTGATTGTCTCTTATAGTTCACATTGAATTTTATGCACAATCGACTCTTACAAACTCACATTATTGGTTTGACTCATTGCGGCTAGATGTGCAAAAACTAATTCGTCAAATAATTAATATATGGGTATTTAATACTTGTATATTTCTTTTTATTACTTCTATTTAAAAATATTATTTAATTTTATTATTTATTTTCTAAAATTTATGTAAAAGGCCCTCTCCATGTTTACTGCACAAACCAATTAAAAAAAAAGCAAAACTCTTCATGGAGGATGATTCTAGTAATTATTTCAAAAATTGACTATAACACTTTAAATTTTAAATTTTACTTAACTAAATTTGAATTCTTATAGTGTCCTAAATAACTCGTAGTTTCATGTATAGATACCACGTCATTCGATTTACGCATGAGATCTGTTCAAACCAAGTGAATCATATTCCTATAAAGGTATAATTTTCAGCCTTAAAGTTAATTTATATTTGTACGCGTCGGAAAAGGGGGGATTCAATTGTAAAATTCTTTTGATTGGATAGAAGATTACAACGGAACCGTATTCCGGTTACAAGGGAGGGAGGATATTGAGTCTTGAATCCTCCCTTTGTTTAATGCTGGGTTCTTCAAGTGGCGATGGAGAGTGAATTTTGTTCTCCGTTGACCGGGTGAACGTCGAGAGCTTCAGGGGGTCTTCTCTTTGGATGGTTGACGGAGTAACACAGCTCTGTTGACCAAAACTCTCAAAGAGATGGTAGGCAAAGAGCAACTTGTACGCAGCAAGTAGCTAAAGAGCTGAACTCTCTCTGTTTATCTCTCTCTGTCTGTGACTCTGTCTCTTGCGCTGTTCGTCTGCGCCTCTATCTCTATCTGTCCCTCATAGCGACTGGGCTATTTATAGAGGTTTCAGGGGTGAACGTGCCCCCTAAAAACACTCCACGATGAGGGCTAACTACCCCGTTATGCGGGTGGTGACTGGCCCCATAACCAGGGCGGTTATAACCGAGGCGCGGGTTTCGACCCTCGCGCCTGGGTGCTGAGACGCGGGTGTCGAGCCCTCGCGCCTTGGTGCTGAGACGCGGGTTTGGACCCTCGCGCCTTGATGCTGAGACGCGGGTTTGGAGCCTCGCGCCTTGATGCTGAGACACGGGTTTGGACCCTCGCGCCTTGGCCGATATTAGCCTTGCGTCTAGAACTTAGAATTCTGCTTTTTAATGGCTTGTCTTTTAGTGATTTTTAGACAGCCTACAGAACCCCCTCCAAAGTTTTCGATATTCTGCAGTTGAATAGGACGGATTTCGAAATACTTTGGACTCTAGCTGAGCTCACCCTTATGACTAGACTATCGATGCTCCGAGTTTGATCTTATCTGGAGTATGGTCTTCGTGAGTGTACTGTGGAACTCTTTGAAGCCACCCAAGTTGATCGTGTTGAGTGTCTAGATACACAATCTAAACCTCCCCGATTGCTTTAAATCTGTCGTGGGTGCACTTTAAGCCAGGAGTGGACGGTCGTCTGCTTGTGTCAGTGTATTGTTGAACTGATTTGCAGAAGCAGGGACTGAATGCCAATTCTGTGGACACAGGGATAATACTGCTTTAAAGACGCGACTTTCATAGGGTGCATCTTTTGGGAATGAAAACACGACTGGTATTCCAAAAGGCAGACGCGATTCTTGGCCGGATTGGAAGGATGCGAACTTCGGAGAGATGCATCTTTTGGAGTAAAGACGCGACTTTCTGGACGCAACTATGGCCGTGCTGAAAGGATGCGTCCATTGAAGAGGCGCGACTGTTGGGTGCGAATCCGTTCCATGTCATGAGTGCACTGCCACTTGTCCTGCGGAATTGACGGGACATCTTTTTTTTGGCGTGCAAACTTCACACCGTATTAAATGCGCTGTCTACGCATCAAAAGTCGATTTGATATCGAGTCAATCGAGCCACGCGCCGCGTATCTTTGCGAATCACTGTGCCTATAAATGGCGTGCAAACATCATTAGTCTCTCCTTCGTCTTCGAGTGCACCTGCTAGGGTTTGAGAAAGGAGCTTTCTTTGTTCTCTTCTTCTTCATCTAACATTGGATTCTTGATTCGCAATGGCACCTAAGGCCAAGCAAACTGCTTCATCTTCAAAGGCGGTCGTCGCTGAGACTCAAAGGGGCGGTTCCTCCATGCAGGAAGCCTCTATCTCAGGTATAACGCCATCAGGCTTAATTTTCGCCATTAGAAGGGTTTATGGAGTTCTTATAACTCTAAAAATCCCTTTTTTGAAGGAGAACTGCCAACGTGGATTCGAAACCATATTTGATTCTCTGACGTGGTCTTTGAGTTGATAAACAAGGCGCGAGTTTGATGACCGTGCTGCTTTTATCTGCTCAAATCTGCGTTTGCTTGTTGAACATAGGGCCGCAGTAAGTCTTGCGTTCCGAACTCATCACTTAGAATGTTTCTAATTGTGAAAGATCCGGACGCAGACTTGATTCTTGTGTTTTGTGACGTCAAACGCTGGTTCTCAAGAATCTTGTGTCTGAGTCCAACACTTGGAAATTATCTCCTAAGTCTTGGATTTGAAACGCGAGCTCCATACTGGCCTCGTGGTCCTCAAGTCCAGACGCGGATTTTGATAATCTCTACGTCTGAAATCTCTTCTGCGTCTGAATTGTAGACACTTAATCGTTTTTGTATAAATTTCTGATCAAGTGTCATTTTCTTATGCAGTGCGATATTCCTCCAACCCACTCTCCAAGAAGTGCCACTTCGGGCACGTAGGTGGTATTGACCGCGATTTAATCTTTGTGCTGCAAAGGACTGCTCCCGTGACCGCCGACAAGTCAAAGGAGCGAAGGGAGAAGCTCTCCAATGTCGACCCGGCGACCCTCCGGGAGCGTATGACTGACGCGACATTTACAACAGATTCGAGCGTCTCGATGAAGAAGCCAGCCTTCTTTTTTTGGGGACGCGATCAGCGAGGGTGGTTATATCTTGCATGACAGAGATTATAAATGGCTTCGTCAGATAGGGGGTAGAAGGTTCTTTCTTCCAAACATGGAGAGAATGTACCCTCTATCTTATCTCCAGCACATGTCTGTCCCTCGGACAATGAAGTGGGAGATTGTCCACCCTGTCTCTGAGGTTTCTCTCGGCACTATGGGCTCCAGGAAGGTGTATAATGCTGGTCATGAGAAGGAGGCTTTCGGCCTGTTTCCCGGGTTCCTCAGTTCCGATCACCCAGTAGGAGAAACTCCTAAACTCGGCACCACCTTCGTCAACGTATTCATGAAAGCGGGGGGTGACTTTCCGGTTGATTTCCATCCGCTTGGGTAGATTCATTCCACTGACAAGTACTGGTAGGGTAGGATGGTGAGCTTTGTCCTTGCCGATCTTGGAGGTCTGCTGGAGCATGTGAAACTGTACCAAGCAGTCAGGGACGTGCAGTATGGCATTCCACCGAGTGCTCAAAACTTCTTTGGGATCTTAGAACGCTACAATCCTCTGACGGGGACATTCTTCACTCCGGTCGGAGAAATGGGTCTTGCCCTGCATGAGTTGTACGAAGCCTCGGGGCTGGTAATGGGGGATACTCCCTATGAGGAATATGTTTCAACCTCTGAGGAGCTTCACCTTTTGAAGAAAGAGCATCCTCAAGTGTATGAGACGTATTGGAAGGTGTTATGTCACTTCCACATCTGCGGCCAGATAACCTCTTGGAGGACGAGGGGAGTCAAGCAGCTATCTTGGGCAAGCTACTTGTTTAATGGTATCAATCAGAAAGACCATCCAGTGACCCGACTGGCTCCCAGCTCCAACGAAGAAATTGCCGACAGGATCAAGGCTGCTGTAGATTCCTACACCACAGAGTCGAACGAGGATACTTTCAAACCTGACACAGTTTTTGAAAGTTTTCATCACCAAGCCCGGACCCCTATCTCCAATCGGGCACTATTGGCGGGCTTCTTAATGTTGTGGTTGAAGCGCTGCGTGGTGCCGACACTGCCACATGAAGTAATCGTTGCCGACGTGGTGTATCCGGCGGTGCTTCTGGCTTATGGTAGGTCCATAGCCCTCCTCCCGGTCATGGCGGCCGGTATTCAAAGCGGGTTGCGGGCCTTAACTCAGGGTTTATGCAGGGTAGAGAAGGTTATCGACTCCCAGGGTGAGCCGATTGTTGACTCAGAGGGGAGGCCGATGGTAAAGCGTCCCAACCCTCGGGTGGAGCTTCCCTATACGTACCTAATGGCCTGGTACGTTATGCATTATCCCTCTCTGATGACGCCGGTGTCTTGGTGTGAGGGGTTTATCCCTTTCGTACAGCGGTTGGAGAGTTCAAGCTGGTGTCATACTTATATGTACTTCATTCGAAAGTGCATTCTAACTGCTTCGAACTACCACTCAATCGCTGCTTCCCCGAGATTATTGGTGCATCCTATGGGGATAAATTTGCTGACTTCGTGGGTCCAGACAACTTCATGAGGCTGTCGTCGGGAGTTTTCTGGTGGCTGATCAATATTCGGCCTGGGTATGTGCTTTTCCGACAAGAAAATTCATGCACGATCGAGCCGTACATGCCGAATCGCTTCGCCCGACAATTCGGCTATGATCAGTTATATGTCGGTAACCCCAATGCTCATCTCGCCTTCAACGGGAATTTGTTTGAAGGTGCTCGGGCTTAGTATTATAGCGTGGCTGGAGGGACGGATGCGCTTTTTCGTTTGCCCCTCAAGGGGCTGAAATGCTGTACAAGCCTTAGCTTCTGCACCTGGTACTTCCAAGCCAACCAAATGCCTGACTTCTCACCAGAGTACTCATGCATTGAGAGTATCAATGCCTCTTACGAAGCAAAGTCGACGTCCAATAAGCGCTCGCGAGGCGTCGAGGAGTATCGTGCGGCTCTGAAGGAGGTCAGGAGGGTATCAAGGGGGGAGCCGAGAGCAACAACGGGTCGACAGGCAGTGCGTAAGCGTCCTCAGGGTTCTACTTCAATCGTTGAGCCTGCCCCAAAGAAGATCCGGAGTGACTTGGCGGCCGAAGTTTTCTTATCCGAGGCCATCCCTTCTGGTGTTGAGGAACAGAAGGAAGAAGAGGAAGATGAGGACAATGTTCCCTTAATCCGTACTCGTGGATTGCGCAGCAAGGGCCCCGTGATTTTAGCAGAAGGAGAATTCGCTAACGAACCCACCGCTGCTGTTGAACCCGCCGCAGCTGATGAACCCATCGCGGTTGATGATGCTGAGCAGCTCGAAGTTGACCTGATGAGCAGGGATGATGTTGAGATTCCAGGGGTCTCAACTCAGCCTGGGTCTTCTTCGGCGCAAGAGAGGAGGGATGAGGCACAACAGCCTGGATCCCCTGGTATTTTAATGTCCAGCTCACGGATAATTGACCCCAACCCTACCACTGGGGTATTCGGTGGCAAAGCCCCGATTGTCGAGGCTTCTCGCGTTGAACTATCGTCTTCCTCATCCGAAGAGGAAGGGTATGATTCAGGTGATGAAGTCGACTTTAATGATGAACCTGTTCTTCCGGATCCGAGTAAATTCTCACATATCTCGGAGGAGGAGACATATAGGTGATCCGGTGACAGCGTCACCACCAGCGGCAGTTGCTTCTGCTGAAGGTATTTTTCTCGTCGTTTTGCTAACCTAGCTCCTCTTTTTAACTAGGGAAAAGGATTTGACATTTTCTTTTCCTTTTGGTTTCATATTGCAGGGCTGGTCGTGGTTAGCGAGGCTGCGGCTTCCTCCCATATCGAGGAGATGATACAGGAGCTGGCCCAGCAGGAGAGAGCTGAGGCTCCTATTACTGGGGTGCCTCACGGGAGGGCAATTATCGAAGTCAGGGAGACCTCCACCCTGCAAGATTCGCCCAAGAACTCGCCATCTCTGGACCCTCAGCTAGGTAAGAAAATATTGATGCTTTGAATATCTTCCTTTTACCGTCGTGGCTGATGTTCTGGTAATTTGCAGAGAGCACTGCGGGAGCTCAGGCAGAGGCACCTGCGGCTAGCGTTGACCCAGCAGGGGCATTCAGCGTTGATCCAGCAGGGGCAACCAGCGTTGATCCAGTAGGTAGCACAATTCGACCCTTGACTCAGGGCTCCGAAGATACCGCTACTTCAGGTCTCATGGAGGCTTCTACAACAGTGGCTGCGCCAGATGTGTTGGCGACCATCTCAGCTTCTGTCGTACCTGTCGTTGACCCGACTGCCGCACGGGACGAGTTGATTCCCACCGCTCGCCCTGTGATAGAAAGGGGATCTGGGAGCAGATCAGGGAGATCCTCTTTATTGGAAGAGCTGACACGTCAAACGGTGCATCAGTTCTTCGTCTCCATGCGATCGTGTATTGACCTCATCTTTTCTGGGGAGAGTTCTTTTGAATTTGCCCGACTGCTCCTGGGAAATCTGGTTGAGAACATCAATCACACGGGAGGTCCTTCTCAAGCCAAAGCGTGTCTTCTGCTGGTGGATCAGTTGGGGAAGGACTTAGAAGAGCTTAAGTCTTTAGAAGACGCTGGCTCATTTCACGAGGCCTAGACAACCCTGACTAGGCTTCTTGCCGCTCAAGAACAAGAGCGAAGGGAGATGGAGGAAAAGATAGCCGAAAGGACCCATCTTCTCCAATGTTTCCAGGCTGACCATCGAAAGATCATTGGCGAGTCAAAGGAGTCCGAGATGGTTGTGCAGGCAGCGAAGCAGGTCATCCTCGATTCTTGAGCTATCATAGCCAGAGCTGAGGCTTTGATCCCTATCAATGAACAGAAGCTCGCTACTTCTGAAAAGAGGCTAGCAGAGTTAGAGGCTGCCAAGGTGCAAGTTGAAGAAAGCCTCTCTGTTAATTCCTCTGAGCTGGAATCCCTACGAGTACAGCTGGCTACGAAGAGATTTTTATCCGAGGAGGAGCTGCGGGCCCAGGCTATCATGGAAGCTGAAAAGGCGCGTCAACATGAGATGCACCGCCTCAAAGAACAAATCCGCTCTTTGGCGAACCAGGATTTTTAGCCTTTTCCTTCTTTTCCTTTTGTGAAGGAAGGGACACTCTACCCACCAAGAGTGTTTTGTATTTGCTTTTATCATATTTGAATAATAAAAGTCGTCGAAATTTTTATTCCACCTTCATTGCCCCGCTGTAGATGAATCCCACTTATTAAGCGCAGTCTTTGGTTGTGCTTCCTGACTGACTGTGAGTAACAAACTTAGGTAGGACTAAGTTCTTTTGATGGAACGCGGCGCCGATTCATAAAGAGAGACGCGACTCTGAGGAACACGGCTCTGACCTGCCAGTGAAGACGCGGTTTAAGTGGACGCGAAGGACGTAGCTTTGAGTGTAACTCACTGGCTGCAGTCCTTAACTTCATCCAGACGCAGAATTCAGGATTTGTTAAGAATGTGGTCTTACACCCCTTAAAATTGATGCAGACATATACGAAGATGCGATGCTGGGTCTTTGACCTGGTGCAAACCCATCATCATTTTGCCATGCAGACGCAGATCCGAGATACTTGTGACTGCCATGAGCCTTCTATTATCGAAAGCATAAATCTCAACACACTGCTTTATGTGATCTCCAACCGTAATCCCCGGACCGGGTCCCGTTTGCTGAGGGGACACAACTTTGAGTCACTCCGAGAGACGTGGATAGTCCTCTGGAGCGCAGGTGGATGCCATTGAATCTGCAAAGGGACGCGGGTTCCTAAACGCGGCTCTCATGCCTGCGTCTTGGTGCAATTTTCCAGGCGTTATATGCAGTCTGTCATAAAGATTTTATCAGATCTTTATACGTCAAATCGTTGTTGACGATTGGGGACTCGCACTATCTGACGTTTCCCGAAGCGGTTGTCCACGCGTCGGTTCTTCATTGGGCTTAGGCGTTAATGCCTTTTAATGCCAAACCGGCGCTGGCGGTTGGAGACCAGCATCTTCGATGCTTCCCGAAGCGACGCTCCATGCGTCAGCCTTCCATTGGACTTTGACACTCGTACGATCATTAAGGCCGACGGTTCTAATTAATGAGCCATTAATTATGGTCATTATGAGCTGCCTATAAATAGGGCTTACCCCCTTTAGTCGTCCATTACAAAAAACTGCTTTCTTTTGAAAGCAAGTGCTCTGAGAGACTCTATCTTCTCCCCTCAAGGACTTCACCAGGGGCTTGCCTCCATGGACGAAGATGACCCAGAGCTTTCATGCTTCTGTTTGGTCTCTTCAGAAGATTACCACTGTTAAGTGATTTCAATAACAGAGAGCGTCTCCTTGAGCACCTTTTATGTCCGTGCTTTGATGCAGAGAGTTCAACTCTTAATAGAGGCCTCTGCGGGTACGCCGTCCCGGTTTGCCATGATATTTTTAGTCTAACTAAGTTTGAATTTTGATATCTCTTAAAGAGATTCATTATCTGGACTTTCTCATGAAGTCTTAGTTAGTGTATTCCTTTTCTAGAATTTGCACCATCGACTTAAACTTCTCTGGACGCGAGTACAGAGGTTTTTGGCACCTGGCCGCTGGTTTTGCACACAGAGCTCGCGTCTTGAGGCCGCTGACTTGGAAGAATTTCAACTTGGGCTGAAGGTTTCAGGCCTGAATTTTGCAACTCCTGTTCATTCAACAGGGAGATGGCAATTTTCGCGTCTGTTTCTCTTCGCGTCTCGTGCTTTTAGGCGCGGATGCAAAATGAGACTACGTTCAAATTCTGTGTGTACCACAGCTTTGATTTGCGTCTGTTTCTGTCACCGAGTCTGCAGTCTTCAGCCATAGCTGCGTCTGTTACTTAGTTTTTTCTGTCGAAGTATACTAAGCTTCAGATCTTCTAATTTCTTTATTTGCTTCTTGTAGGTAGGCTCGATCATCCTTTTTCATGTTCGCTGGGCCCCTGGGAGAATATTTCGGCCGACGAACTTGTTCGATGTTCGTCCACAATGGAAGAAATCATGGTCCCCGTCGTCCACAAGGGAAGAAATCATGGTCCCTGACGGGGACTTAACCCTCGCCAAGATCTCTTCGGACACGATGCACCAGTCATGCTTGCTGGCATGGGATGGTCAGAGTGAGTATGGCGGCGGGGGTAGCGGTATAGTGGTGGGTAGCATCCCCTGTGAGGTCTCAAAACCTCCTCTCTTACCCCAGAAGTGACATCGAGGAAACTCCATGCTCACTGGATGACCTTCAGGCGGAAGAGATGTTCATTAACGAAGGATCGCATCCCGCCACTTCGGATGGTCAGGTGGAATCGGAAGATTCTGCTGCCACCAGACCTCAAGAACACCATTGCTCTTAGTCAATGAGGGATCTTTCGATGTTCACATCATGCATCGTGGTGCAATCAGCTCTGATCGTCACCACAGTGTCCAATCCTGCTTTGGCATCCTTCCAAACATCCTGTACTTGGAGTTATATGCAGCTTTGAGGAGTGAGTGCAGCCTCTGAGAGAGAGGGACTTCTTTGTACTCCTTAATTGTATTGTAACACTCAATCTCATTGTATAAGAGAGCATTTTGTATCACTTTCATATGTTGGATATAAATAAAAGCGACACACTTTTTTCTTTTTGTCTTGAACTCTCTTTTTTTTGAAAGTCAGACAAACAGAAGCAAAGAATCTTTGACTTGTTAAAATGATAATCTTAACAAGTCAAATTTTGTAGGGAGGTCCTATCTCAGGAACTCAACACTACTGTCAGAGGTGTGATTTTAACTTGATAGAGATAAAATAATTTTGTGGACCTGTCAATCTATAAGGGAGAGTGACAAGTAGAATTGGTACCCCTAGTGAGGATGAACTTTTATCAGCGGTTTGAGATTAACTTGACTAAGATCAGCTGGGGATTTTAGTGAAAACACTATTAATGGTGTAGTATTAACCTAACAATATTTTTAAGTAGACTTGTTGTTCTGTTGAGGAGAATAACAAGTGAATCTAGATTCGCGGGGAATCTAAGAAAGTTTTTACCGTTAGAGGTGTGATATTAACTTAACGGGTTGAATGTAGTCTTGTCAGAAGTGTGATGTTAACTTGACAAGGATGTGTCAGAGGTGTGATATTAACTTGACTCAGAAAAAGCATTTCAGTTTTCATTTAGGAAAATTGAAAGTGTCACTATCATAGGTGTAATGTTTAACTTGACAGTGAGGGTAATGCAAGAGGTGTAATGTTAAACTTGGCATTGGTCATCTCGACTTTGATAAAGAAGTTCGAGGTAAAGTCAGGGCTATAAGTGTATTGTTGAACTTAGCAATGACTTGGATGCTAGAGGAGTAGTGTGAACTTGGCATCATCTATTTCAGCTTCGATATGAAAGTCTGAAGAAAGGTGACTGTCAGAGGTGTAATATTTAACTTGACAGAAACTTGATGTACTGTTTAGAAGTGTAATGTTAAACTTTAACAGTAATTTGTCAGAGGTGTGGTATTAACTTGATAAAAATTGTCTCGTGATGAGAGCATTTGAGGACCTGTCATTCTATTGATTAGAATTGACAAGTGGAATTTGAAGTGCCAGAGGTATAGTGTTAACTTGACAAATTTGAAAGTTTGCTACTCCCTGTAGAGTTGACAAGCAAAGTTTGTACTCAATAGGGAGTAGTGAAAATTTTCATAACCAGAGGTATAGTGTTAACATGGTAATGATTGTATTTTGTAGACCTACCATTCTGTGGGTGAGAATTGGCAAGGAATTTTGGAGGAAAGAGTGGAACTAAGTCCACTTAGGATTTTTAGCAAACCCTCAGCTATTAACGGATTTGAGGTGCCTTTACCAACTACCGTTTGAATTGGGCTAGCCATGCTATTCCCCTCAGCATGATGAGTTGTCGAAGACTTATGTTGGGCTTAGAAGCCAACATTTTCCTCTATCCTTAGCCGTCGGAGGCGTCGGATGTTTAATGATGAAACTCTTCTCGCTTTGATTAGAGGTGTACTTTTAACTTGATCAGCGGAAGAATACTATCTAAGGATAGTACTTCTTCAAGAATCTGCCATTGATTGGCATCATAAGTGTATCGCCATTTGAGGTTATGAGGCGATATGACCCATTTGCGTAGACTGACTCTACTACAAATGATCTTCCCATTTTGGCTGGAATTTGCCTTTTGTCTTGTGCGTCATCACCATGGGTCTTCAGACGGCTAAGACAAGATCGCCTTTCTTGAAAGTTCGCACTTTAACTTTCTTGTTGAAGGCTCTGGTAATTCGAGCTTGGTAAAGCTCGATTTGTTGTTGGGCCTGCAGACGCTTATCGTCTAAGGCCTCCAATTCCTGGAGTCGCTGTCGATGCTTCTCCTCTGTTGTCATCTCTGCTGTCAAGGCGACGCGTAAAGATGGAATTTGGATTTCCAGTGGAAGCACGGCTTCACACCCATATATCAAAGAAAACGGTGTAGCTTTAGTTGGGGTTCGCACAGTTGTGCGATAGGCCCATAAGCATTCACCTAGCTTGTCGTCCCAGTCCCGTTGACTTTTCGAGATGAATTTCTTGAAAAGCTTACCAATGGTCTTGTTGAAAGCTTCTGCGAGGCCGTTAGCGGCGGGATAGTATGCCGTTGAGGATACACTCTAGATTCTAAACTTAGCGCAGATCTCTGGAAAGCCTGACTGATGAACTGGGGTCCATTATCATGGACAATTCGCCAAGGTACGCCAAAACGGTAAATGACGTGATGTTTCACGAACTTGATCACGTTGGACGACTTAAAGAAATAATCAGTTATTACCAAAATAAACCGATGTCCTTTTGATGATGGTGGGCTGATAGGGACAACCACATCCATCCCCCACATTTCAAATGGCCAGGTAGAGGTCGTAGAGTGGAGGTACCCTGGTGCTTGATGGATGAAATCGCCATGTACTTGGCAGGCGTGACATCTCTTAGCATAAGTGACGACATCAGCAATCATCTTGGGCCAATAGTAACCCAACCTTTGGAGTCGATATGCTAGTTTTGGGCCAGGTTGATGGGCTCCACACATACCGTCGTGGGCTTCTTTTAATACTCTTGGGCCTCTTTTGGTGAGAGGCAGCGAAGCAGGATCCCGTCAGGCGATCGATGATACAATGTTCGCGTAATCGCATTATAGTAAAATTTAGGGGCTTTCCTTCGAATGGCAGCCGCCTCTTTGGTGTCTTCAGGCTGAATGCCGTATAAGACATAGTCGATATAGGGGAATCGCCAGTCTCTAGGTTCTGGACCAGTTGATGCGTCAAGTGCTTCCTTGTCTTGACAATTTCCCGCTAGCTCTTGATAGTCTTCGGGAGCAATCCTCGGGCAGTACAGGTTATGGCTGTAAACAAATACCTTCTCTATTGCTCCAGCTGGAAGAGCTAAGGAGGCAGCGAGGGATGCAAGTGCATCTGCATGTGCATTTTGCCTGCGCGATATATGGTCGATGTAGAAGTTTGTGAACCTCTCGGCCATGCGGACAGTTGCATTGTAGTACGGTACTAGGTCTTCATGTCTGACTTCCTACTCCCCGCGGACTTGGCTGACGATAAGTTTAGAATTGCCATATGCCTTGAGATTTTTAACGCTAATCTCATCGGCGAACTGCATCCCAATCAAAAGGGCATTGTACTCCGCTACATTGTTGGAGCAAGGCTCAGTAAGCGAGATGGCCCGAGGAATCACGTAGTTCTATGGAGAGACGAGTACTACTCCTACCCCCGCTACTATGTGTCCTTTTGGGCTCGTCCTGGATGCACCGTCAAAGAAAAGTTGCCACACTTGTCTTTCAAACGATGTCTGAGTCAGGCAGACTTCGGTGACCTCATCTGGGAGATCCTCGTAGACTTTGGCTGCCCTCGGATCTGGGTGCTCAGCTAGAAAATCCGCCAACGCTTGTCCTTTAATGGCCTTTTGTGGTAAAAAGTGCATCTCATATTGGGATAGCAATATGGCCCATTTTGTCAGCCGGCCGTTCAATGATGAAGGCTTAGTCATGAGTAACCTCAGGGGGTTGACTTTTGATATGACATTTATAGTTTGGCCTACCAAATAGTGTCGCATTTTCTGAATATCGAACACCAGTGCCATACATTCCTTCTCGATCGGGTTGTACCATTGTTCTACTCAGATAGTAGATTGCTTGCTCTCGTCCTTGATCATCATTCTGAGCTAGTAGGGCTCCCAAAGAATGATCCATTGCTCGGACGTATACCAAGAAAGGCTTACCGAATACTGGAGCTGCCAGGACCGGTGGTTGGGTGAGGTATTGCTTGATTTCCTCAAACGCTTGTTGGCAAGCGTCATCCCAGATGAATGAAACACCCTTCTTTATTAGTTTAGCGAAGGGTTGGCATCTTCCGGAGAGATTTGAGATAAATCTGCGGATGTACGCCAATCGTCCTTGCAATCCCCTGAGTTCCTTGAGGTTTCTCGGAGGTTGCATCTCCTGGATAGCGCGAACTTTTTCGGATCTAAATGAATTCCGGTGGAAGTTACAACAAATCCTAGAATTTACCACTGGCCACCCCCAGGAAGGACTTGGTGGGATTCATCTTCAATTGATGAGTCCGCATGATGTCGAAGACCACCTTCAGGTCAGTTATGTGATCACCCTTAGCGCAACTTTTTACCGCAATGTCATCAACATAACATTCCACCGTTTTGTGCATTTACTGATGGAAAATGACATTCATGGCTTTTTGATACGTCGCCCCTGCATTCTTCAGTCCGAAGGGCATGACGGTGTAGCAATATACCCCTAGTGGTGTCCTGAAGGAGGTGTGCTTTTCGTCATCAGGATACATTTTGATTTGATTGTATCCTGAGAATCTATCCATGAAGGACATTCGTTCGAATCTACAAGTATTGTCAATCATGACATCTGTGATTGGCAGTGGGAATTCGTCTTTGGGACAGACCTCGTTTAGATCACGGAAGTCGATGCAGATTCAGATCTTTTCGTTTTTCTTAGCAACAGGGACAATGTTGGCTACCCAGTCGGGATGTTGTTCTTCCCTGATGAAGCCAGAATCTATAAGCTTTCTGACTTCTGATTGAATCGCCTCCATTATTTTGGTCGGAACCGTCGCTGTTGTTGTTTGATAGGCTTTACGTCTGAATTGATGTTGAGGCGGTGCATAGCCACTTGAGGATCAAGTCCAGGCATATCCTCGTAATTCTAGGCAAAGATGTCCATATATTCTTGTACAAGAGATATTAGATCCTTTTTCTCCGAATGTGACAGGCCGTCACTTATGAAGATGGGCTTGGGATTGGCCTCATCTCCTAAATTGATCTGAACAACCTTATCTTCTGTGGGTGGCTCACGCTGTTCAAAACGGGTATCCCAAAGAGTATTTAAATGTCTGATCCAAGGATCTGTATCAGATTGGATCATTTCTCCATCTCTGTCTTCCAGTTGGCTTGTTGAAACTATGTTCACTGAAAGTTCTCTGAAGATGTTGCCGACACTGACATCCGAATCCCAAGATGACGTGCCTGAAGAGTAATTATGGCCTGATGACCCTCCAGAATCAGAGGCTGATGGAGCCGGAGTTGATACATAACCCAACCCCCTGCGAGTTTGGTGATAATAATCAAGTGCTTTCCCTTTCGGCACAAAAGATCGAAGTAGTGTTCTCCTTCCTTTGCTACAGTTCAACCCGAGTCCGTTTGCTAGATCATACCCCATGCGTTTCATCATTCTGAGCGCTTTTGGTTCGTAATGACCGAACTGAGGGGATTCTTCCTCGCCTTCTGATTCTTCGCGGGGCGTTAGTTCAGACGAGATTCGCCCAAAAAGAATTGGTTTTTGGCCTTTCCGTCTTGTTGAAACCGTGAATATAGATTCTTGCACGTTACCATTATCTTGGTACGTCTCGAAGGACGATTTCACTGGTACATGTAACGATGTCAAAGCATCCATTGCCGACCAGAGATCATCATCTACTTCGGTGCTAGTGTCTGACGGTACTGAATCAGAAGCAAATACAGAAAAATACGCTAAATCTAATTCTTCATTAATATACCAACCGCCTACATCGTCGGTGGTATTGTCAACATCGAGCTTATTAATGCTCTTTACAAGTGGTTCCAACTCTCACAGTCATTCTTCTTTTTCGGGCTCGGTGTTGGCTTCATTACTAGAGTCTGGCTCCTCTGGTTGCGGGACTTCCACGGAATCCTGATACAGGAGGGAGTCTGTGAAATAATTCTCAACTCCTTTAAACGGATGCCTTTCGGCAATCAACGTTTGTACTATCCCACTCCCGTTCAATGTATTTCATGACTTGGTGGAGAGTGGAGGGAACGACGGAGTTGTGGTGAATCCATGGCCGCCCCAATAGTAGGTTGTAGGAAGTGTCAGCATCGATGACGTAGCATGTCACACTCTGACTTAAGGTTTCCAATCTGGCACTTGAGCTTGATCTTCCCCATTGGACGGGTTCCATTGGCATTGAACCCGTAAATGGTCGTCTGGGTAGGGCTCAAACGATGAGTAGGAATGCCCAGATGTTGCATGACCCGGCGAGGCATGATGCTCAATGCGGACCCTGGATCTACCTGAATACGATTCACCTCAGATGATCCAATATACCCTGTAAAGTACAAGGGTCGATCATGCTTCCCTTTAACCTGCATATCATTTGCCGTGAAGGTGATGCAGGGAGCATTTTGGGAGGCGTGAAGGCAATCCTCTACGTTTTTCTCCTTTGGCACCTGGGTCATGAAGACCTCAGCATTTGTCAGAGCCTCTTGTAGAGCTTCTCTGGTCGATTTTAATAGCCTAAGAAACTCGTAGAGAGTTATTCGCGCCGGGATGTTGGCCAATTGAGCCAAAATATCAAAGCGATAAGGTGCCATGGATCCTTCCGCTATGCTCTTCGAAAGAATTTGAGAAAATCAAATCTCTTTCTGTTTCTCTACGGGTTGCTTTGTGGAGGGCTTGGTTGGTTCTGCAGTTGGTTGTGGAGGGGTTACCGCCATTTCGCCATACTGCTTCAAGTATGGCTGTCCTGAATGGGTTTCAGCCACCAGTCGGCTGGGTTCTGCGGCCAGAATTATTGTCTCCTCTTCTGAGTCAGTTAGCGAGGGAACATCAATTTTCGCTTCTCGAGAAGAGGCACACACCACATTGCAGGATGAAGCCTTTGCTTTGCCTTTGGACTTCCTGTTGGTTACAGTAATCCATTGCTGGCCGTCAACATGGTCAGGGTGGCCCACATGATTCCCCCTCGAGGTGTGGGGACAGGTATCAGGCCTTTCTCTTGCTGCTGATGAGGGTCTGTGTTGACCACTCTTAGCTCTCCTTTTGGAACAGGGATCACCCCCGACGGTGTGGGGGTTATCTTCCGAACTGGAGAACCAACGTCATATTAGCCGTCACCTTTTTCTGCTCTGGTCGGAGTTTCAATACCTCCGCGTCAATCAGAGCCTGAAGGATGTCCTTGAAGACGTAGCAGCTTTTGGTGGGGTGTCCCAACATCCTGTGATACAAGCAGTAGGTGGGATTGTCGATTTTACCGACTTCCTCGGGGCGCCTAGCTTTAGGGAGTTTCAGTCGGTTGCTCTCATTGAGCAGCTTGAAGAGCGAGTCGACATGCTCATCCTTGAAGGAATATTGCTTGTTGGCGCGTGGCTGACTTGAAGAGCCACTCCCCTTGACCGGTTGAGGTTTGGCAGGAGATTTTGTCTCCGTTGCCAAGTTATCCTTCCGCTTTGTTTGGAGGGATGTGTTTGGCGCACGTCTCGTTGACCTCTCCGACCTGGGCTTACCTTCTTCTGCCCTGACGCGGGCGACAATCTCCTCAGCCTGTTCACCTTGTTGGACCAATTGCTTCCAGGTATGACTTTTAGCAACTACTATTTGAGCAAGGAGTGAGGTTTGAAGATTGTGGCGGCATGTTTCCACCAGGGTGACCTGGGTCATGCCGCTCGGACATCGAAGTGCCACGTTCCGGAACCTTTCCATGAAAGATGTGACAGACTCTCCCTTTCGCTGTTTAGTAGCCAAAAGGATGGGCATCGTGACTTTCGAGTCATCTTCGAAGAAGCGTATTAAAAAGAGCTTCTCCAAATCGCCCCAGTTCTTGACAGAGCCTTCTGGGAGCTTCATGAACCATTTAAAGGCTAACCCTTTTAGGGTGCCGATGAACAGACGTGCCAAGATGGCATCGTTATCTACTACATTCCCTGTTTGGGTTTAAAGTAGTAGATATGTTGATTGGGTGACCCTTTCCCATCAAAGGCTTGGAAGGTCGGGGCCTTGAACTTGGGAGGGTACGGGACAAAGTCCCACTCGGCCGGATAAGGCCGGACCACTCCTGCTTCTTGGAGGCCTTTGCGGTTGGTAAGGGCCTCGAGGCGTTGCTCCAATCGATTCATTCTTCTAGAATGAATCTTTTCATGGCCTTGGTCGCCTTTTCCTAAGGATTTAGACGAACTAGAAGTAGATTGCCCTTTCTTCTCGGAATGTTCAGAAGATGAGCTTTCTCCCTCTTTTCGTCTGCCCTTGGATTTTTTAGGGGGAGATTTTCTCCTATCCTCGAGCAGTTGTACGAGCATCTGCTTGAGGGAGTCGATTGATTCCTGCTGAGCACGAATCATCTCGAGCTGTTCTTTCTGGACCAAGGCTTGCTGCTCCAAGCGCTTAGCGGTCTCCTCAGGAGTGCTCGTCATGTATGTGAAGGCTTCCTTCTCGATAGAAGAGTTCAAAGCCTGTGACTCTACAATAGCGGAATGCGAGTCATTCACCTCGATGTCCCAGGCTAGGGCATTATAGTCAATCGGGGGAATTGCCCCGGTCCGGGTGCGAGTGTGTCGGTACACTCCATCCGGTTCAGAGTCAGACTCATCGGAGCTGACTGCAGGTTGTTTTCCCCTGCTCTTGCTTGTCATATTTGCAGTGAGCTCTGGATACTCGGCGTCAGAGAAGATCCTCCGTCTGTGAGAATGCCTTCTTTTTGCTGATGGGGGAATCAGGATCAGCTGTTTAATTAAAGACTGCTGGTTCACGCCTGAATCGCAACGGCACTCAGAGAGCATAGAGATAAGCCGTTGGCAGTAACATGATGAAGTGATTTGATTAGCACTTCTTTTCTTCGTCAAGTAATCCCTTAGATCTGCAGGAAGGGGATCGAAGAGATTAACCTCGCAACGTCGAGGGTAGGAGACATCCTTGCGCTGTACAGCTTGGACGCAGGATTCAGAGACGCAGTTATCGCGTCGCAGCTTCAGGACGCGTGCTTGGCGTCTCTGCTGAGAAGAGATGCGGCTGTCGCGTTGCTAATTGGTGCGACGCGGCAGAAACGCTTGAGAGAGAGCGGTCTGCGGGGCCCCACGCTTAAGGGCGCGTGCCTCCTGTACTTGACGAGGCGCGCAGGCTTCACCTTGGCGTCTGGTGAGTAGGGCTTCAGAGGGGCTAGCTTAGGGAGTCTCACGTTTGGGCCGCCAAACGCGGACTTCGCGTGCTAGATGCAGCGCAGTAGAGATGCTGGTTTGAACTGTGCGATCTGCCTCAGTTGGACGATTAATTGTTCTAACTTGCAGTTGTCACTCGCGCCTCCTCTGTCATCGTTCAGCGTTTCGGTTGCGTCGTAGCGGTGGAGAGAAACCAACGACGACCTGATGCTGAGGGCAAGGGTGAGCTGGCTGGACACCAGAGAGCTTAACCACGCGGATCTCTTGAGAGACGCTGGCGCGTGTGTCACACTTGGCGCGCTTGGCCGCGACCTTCTTTTTAGCAGCCGCGCCTGAGACCTCGCGGGTCTCCTGAGAGACGCTGGCGCGTGTGTCATGCTTGGCGCGGTTGGCCGCAATACCCTTCACAGTAGCTGCACCTAAGAGAGGCTCGGAGTGGATTTCTGGGAAATTCCCCGTAGAGACCCTGCGGCAGACGCGGGTCCTTGGGCTCCTGGAGCCGGAAGAGAGAAACTCTTCATATTTTGCCTGGTCGAACTCGACGACGAGCAATTCGACCATCTTCCCCTTATAGAGGACGTCACCTTGCGCCACGATTTGTTCGTCAGTAACAAATGTAGTCCCCAGCGGAGTCGCCATCTCTTGTACGCATCAGAAAATGGGGATTCGATTGTAAAATTCTTTTGATTGGATAGAAGATTACAACGGAACCATATTCCGGTTACAAGGGAGGGAGGATATTGAGTCTTGAATCCTCCCTTTGTTTAATGCTGGGTTCTTCAAGTGGCGATGGAGAGTGAATCTTGTTCTCCGCTGGCCGGGTGAACGTCGAGAGCTTCAGGGGATCTTCTCTTTGGATGGTTAACGGAGTAACACAGCTATGTTGACCAAAACTCTCACAGAGATGGTAGGCAAAGAGCAACTTGTACGCAGCAAGTTAGCTAAAGAGCTGAACTCTCTCTGTTTGTCTCTCTCTGTCTGTGACTCTGTCTCTTGCGCTGTTCGTCTGCGCCTCTATCTCTATCTGTCCCTCATAGCGACTGGGCTATTTATAGAGGTTTTAGGGGTGAACGTGCCCCCTAAAAACACTCCACGATGAGGGCTAACTACCCCGTTATGCGGGTGGTGACTGGCCCCATAACCAGGGCGGTTATAACCGAGGCGCGGGTTTCGACCCTCGCGCCTTGGTGCTGAGATGCGGGTGTCGAGCCCTCGCGCCTTGGTGCTGAGACGCGGGTTTGGACCCTCGCGCCTTGATGCTGAGACGCGGGTTTGGACCCTCGCGCCTTGGCCTATATTAGCCTTGCGTCTAGAACTTGAAATTCTGCTTTTTAATGGCTTGTCTTTTAGTGATTTTTAGACAGCCTACAATATTTTGTTTAGTATATATTAAAACTAACACAAATAAGTCATTATATTTACAATTGGATAACAAAAAAAATTCAGATGAGAAATCGGATGAAGTTAGGAAAGAGTGGGCAGACTATGTTGTGAAATATTTTTCGTAGTAAGGTTATTGTGTTTAAACTCATTTTTTTTTTTGGATTTGTGCATATTTTCATTTTGGTGCATGTTTTCTATTTGGTACATGTTTTCATTTTTTATGCAAGTTTTCTATTTGGTGCATGTACGCGCGCCCGCGCACTTATACATATGTAAACACACATTCACATGTATATGTAAACTCACATATACATGTACACACGCATATAAATATACCCTTCACCTCTTTTGTGTGCTCTTATAATGTTTTGTTAAAATCTTTTTTAATAAAATATAGGGAGTTACTACTAATTGTTTATGCGAAAATGAAAGTTTGTATAGAAATTGATATAACTCAAATTAGGCTTCAAGTTTGTATACAAACATCTTTAATTTTGGGACATTGTTTTGGACCATACTGATCCATAAATGCTCTTAAGTGCATGCAGGTACAATAGCAAAGAAGATATTTAAAGCCACAGATGTTAAGTACCCAGAATTTTAGTTGGCTTCTAGGCTTTCGAGTTTGTATTATTGTTAGGAGATGGAAACAAAGTACTTACTTGAGTTGGTAAGAAAATGCAATGATTATGTAGTAGACAACAATACTATAATTTTATTGAACAATAATTTATGTAATTTTCAGTAAATGAGACTTATATTTTTTAATTGATTTTGGGTAGAGGTTTTGATGAGAGTTTATTTAACAAGAATGTTATTCATATGTCAATTCCAATGTTTACTTACATATTTTGTTTCTATAATCCAATATTTGCAAACATGTTATTGTGATAGGAAAAACTTGAGTGTTATATCTGTTGTATATATAAAATTTTATGTCTGTTATTGCATATTGAATATTTTTGTGAACCTGTAATCTGTTATTTTAAAATTTTTAATAAAAAGTAAGAAGTTTTCAAGGCAGTTATTTAAAGAAAGTACAACCACTATGAAATCCAAGCGCTATGAAATACAACCTTTTATGACAGTTATTTAAAGAACCATCATGAAAGGATAAATATTTCATGGTGGTTATATATTCAACCGTCATTAAATAAAATATTTCATACGGTTATTTTAGAATCATCATTGTTACAATAGTTAAAGAAAGGGAAAAATTGAAAACTGTTGTTATTGATGAGGACAATGCCCCCATATATAGAGAGAGAATACAATTGCAAATTATGAAAACTCTAGTTTCAATACAGTTCTGATACAATATGTAGTCTAATCCTAATATTACTCTTAACACCCCCTCAAACTCATGGTGGGTCAAACTGTAAGATATTTTCTGATTCGATTCATATCATATTTCATATCCCATATCATAACATACGTGCAATTTATGTTAGTCTATATATTAGGTGTGTCTAATAGGTGCACTAACTTATAAAGGTTGGTGGGACCTAGTACTACTCTCTAATTAGGATTAAGGGCATTATGGGATGGCCACTAATCAAAGAATTATATATATAGAGGAAGTTCCTCTCTGTAGCCACGCATTATTCTCCACCCATAGGAGGCTAGGTTTAGCAGAGAGAAGGCTCTCTATCTCGTTCCCTGTAGCGAAGATTCAGATCTGGGTATAGTTCATCATCCTTCGAAAGGTATGTTATTTAAAGCCCCATCTCAAGATCTATTATACATGATATTGATATCTATGCATAGAGGTAATTGATCCTGTTTTATTCATATTAAAATCTAACAAGTGGTATCAGAGCCTTACTATGCTATCTATGTTTTAGGATCTAATCAAGTATGATTATTATTAATTTTGGTTGAGAAGTATTATGTTGTAACTCTGAATCAAAAAGGATAGATCGTAAGAGATGAGGACTGCTGAGGGATTAATTTTGAGTATGATTGCTTTTCTTTTAGGCTTTTAAACAATTTATTTTATTTTCCTTCTTCCTGCTTTTTTGAAGAGGCCAATGTTATTGGGAGGATCTAGTTTTTGTTTATTTTTCAAAATTATTTATTGGCCTTTAGATGCGAATTTTGAGGAATTGATTATTTTCGATTATTGAATTGATTATTTTTGGATCATATCCTCGTATGCTTTACCTATGACATTTTAAATTTAATCTTTTCAAAGTTAAAAATTATCCATAGAGTCCCTTGTGACAATTGATTTTGTAGATGAACACTAAATATGTTGTTTGGGTGAGGAATGAGATAAGTTCTTTTTCCTATCTTAATTGTCTTTTAGTTTTTAAAAAAAACTCTTATAATATTATCTCTTATTTTGATAATAAATAACGAAGTTATAGAGTGAGACTGATAGATTGGATAATTTTATCTAAAAGATATGAATCCCAATGAGTAGTTGATTTGCTTCTGCAAGAGAATATTCTCTCTCAGGTTGGATTTTCTGAATTTACAGGAAATTATTCTAGAGTTTCATGTGAAGGATATGAAAAGATATCTTAGCAATTTTTAAATTATCTATTCACGGGAACTATATTTGAGTTTTAAATATTATCTATACGTGAGTATTTTAAATTGCAACAATTTTGTATTTCTTAGAGATTTTCATTTAAAAATTTTATTAAAAATTTGATCTCTTTGAATCCGAATAAAGAAATTTACAAATTATATTCATCAAATAATTAAGGCGCGTCAAGTATTCTCCCATCATCTTTTGTGCATTCAAGTAAAATGAATTTTAAATGTCAATAAAAGAGATAAGTTTCTCTTCTTTTATTAAGATATCTTCAGGAATACACATACTTCAAAGTTCAAATTTAAAAAAAAGGGGGCAGTGATATTCTTCAGTGTCCAAAGTGTTTGTTTGAACTGGATGCATATGACAAGTTTGAAGATTTTATCTTGTATTTTATTTATGTGTTTCAGTATTAAATTGGACCCTATTAGTGTTCTATTATATGAGTTGTCAATCTATATTGTTTTCTTGAAAAATTGTGGAGATTTTCAAATTATGATTTTGTGAAAATTTTCAAATTATGATTTTGTGACTGAAACACAAATGGTATTAAATAGCATATTGATTAAATATATGGTACAGCTGCAATGATAATCATGGTGACTAGATATTTCATGTCTTATTTATCCATTTGGTTATGAATTCTCAGATGTATGACTATTTGGCCATTTGTTTGCTTACAGTTTAAAATTCCTTTATTATGGAATTGTTCAATTTGAGAATCATAGTATTGCAAATCCAATTTATATTATTTGGGGACTTATAATTGAGATGTTGAATTTCATCTAAGTTCAGTTTCTCTTATATGATTAGATGTATTTGAAATATTAATTGTTGCTATTTCAAATCATGTAATGCCATGAACGATGAGATTCACATACTGTGCGAGTGAACTAATTCCAATCTTAAATAGTAAATTTTAATCTGCAGAAATAAGTATACTTAAAATTCAGTATATACAATCATAATTTTTTTTAAAGTTTATATAAGTTTCCTATTAGTTTCGCATAAGTTCATGAAAGTATTATTATCCTATATAATTGACAACCCCAGTAAAGTTTTTGATAACTTAAGGTAAATGTGATTTTTCTGATCAAATTGTCAATGTAAATATCATTACTTGTGTTCAATTAAAGTTTTTTAAGATTTTTACTAAGGTTTCATTGATTAAAGCAAATATCATCACATTTCATAAAATACAATATCTCCAATGAGGTTTATGTGAGATAAGATTAACGATCATTTGAGTAAACCTAATATGACTAGGTAGATTTACCCAAAGATAGACTATTTAGTAACATATTTTGTTTTACTCTTATTTTGAGACCCTCTAGTTGTGACCCATTAAGATTGACAGTGGTGCTAGGTTATTTAAAGTTTTATATATTATCCAAAGGTGATTATAGAATTTTTAAGTAACCTATTAGAGTAAGATAAACTACATGTGTCGGTAAGATTAGGATAACCCTAAGCCTAAAGGATAGGAAGTTCTGTAATTGAACCGAACGTGGTTAGCTTAGTCTTGAACATGATTTTATCACCAACTGGGTATAATCATAATTAGTCATTGCCCAAAGGTAAGATTAAATTGTTGATTGTCAGACCCGCAGAGTGAAAAGGCATGAACCATGAACACAATGCCACTCTAACTTGACTATCTGAACCCCGGATAGGTTCGTGACAGTAAAGAATTAATGCATATATATTCATATAATTTTATTATGTGTCAGTAAATATTAATCCTGTCAAGAATTTATTTCCGCTGTAGTTATGGATCACACCTTAATTCAGAATTTTTAAGTAACCTAGTAGGGTAAGATAGACTACATGTGTCGGTAAGATTAGGATAACCCTAAGCCCAAAGGATAGAAAGTGTCTGTAATTGAACCAAATGTGGTTAGTCTAATTTTGAGCATGATTCTATCATCAATTGGGTACAATCATAATTAGTCATTGCCCAAAGGCAAGATTAAATTGTTGATTGTCGGGCCTGCAGAGTGGAAAGGCATGAACCATGAACACAATGCCACTCTGACTCGACCATCCTAACCCCGGATAGGTTCGTGACAGTAAAGAATTAATGCATATATATATTCACATAATTTTATTATGTGTCAGTAAATATTAATTATGTCAAGAATTTATTTCCGCTGCAGTTATAGATCACACATTAATTTAGAAGCATTTGACTGGAATAAAGACCTTGACATACTCAAATTATTCATCATGAAAGATGAAACTCTAAATAGTATTGTGTTTATTGATTATAATTTTGTGCTAACTGAAGACAAGCCAATTATTGAGCAGCTACTGATGCTCAAAAGGCAGCAACTCAGGTGTCCATCAACAAATGGATTAAAGCCAACAAGATGAGTATTCTCATAATTAAGTCTTCTATAGACCCCATTATGAGTGTTGGAATTCCTGAGAAGGAGAATGCTAAGGATTTGCTAGTTTGAGGGATTTGTCAAGGGTAGGCACTATAATAGAGTTCATAAAAACTTTTAGACAAGTTTTAAATTCTTGTCATATTTTAAATTTGAAAGAAATCTTTTATATGTCATTTAAGTATACTTTGATCTATGTTCCAGAATAATTTCTTTTGGATATGATGTTATTTTTAAGAATTCTGGTTGTAGTGCTAATTTGAATGAATCTAGTTTTATTATCCATCTCCATGGTGATTCTGTTGATTCTGATTTGCTAGTTGATAATTCATTCAAACTGACATTGGATGCATCATATGAACAATTTTTATCAGGTGTCAGTCTTTATCATAATATTTTGCCTACTGCAAAATGCTCTAGATTTTTTCTACAGTCTTCTAGGTTATGGCATAAACATTTTGGGCATATTTTCTTACCCTTCTCAGAGAAGTCATAGATATTTCATTATATTCATTAATGATTTCTTTCGTTATGCCCATGTCTTTCTCCTCTACAACCTTAAAAGTTTTCAAGACTTTTCAATTAGGAGTTGAGCGACAATTGAATCAAAAGATGAAAGTTGTAAGGTCTGATCGAGGGAGAGAATATTATGACTAGATCGATCAGGATGATCAAAACTCTAAACCTTTCTACAGTTTTTTGAAAGATTAAGAAATTGTTGTTTAATAACACCATACCTGAATTTTCATTATCTTATGTGTTGTAGTATAAAATGATATTGTTCTTGGATCTATCATTGTATTTTGATCCGACAAGAGCTCCTTAGCTTAAGAGAGAAAGTACCTTTTACATTGTTAGACTAAATATTGATTGATTAGGTTACTTTTGACTTATACAGTTGATTTAATTATTGATACAACATGGTGATATTTTGGTCTTGTAATCAGATAGCTGATTGAGATTATGCATTACTCATTGAATGATTTCATTTCTGCACTCAAACTTTAGATTGGCAGCATAAAGAAGTTTCATTTTACATTAGCTTCATTTTGTCAATCTGATGCGTTAAATTTGACATAGTGCATAAGTTCACGCTGGAGAATATTACAGATTCACTTATCAAAAGACTCTTAGTGATCACATTTCTGGGACATTGTGCATGCAAGGGGGTACTAGAGTCATCGTGATTATTGTTTTTCTGAGTGGGAGTATATCTGTGATTGTCCTTTTGAGTGAGAGTTTTATGTCAAATTTTTCAGTAATGCCAGTTGTGTCCTTAGTACATTCTATATTTCAGTTTCATGAGAATTTTCTTAGACAGTTATTATGATGGCATGCAGTTATTATATGGCATTTTATTTCAGCTGATATTATGAAATGCGCATTTATAATGTTAAAGTTAAAGTTATGCAATTGCACATGTTAAAGTATAATGTGCCTGTGGAGAAGACTACTAAGGATTCTCAAGATCGCTTTGGCTGGACGTGGGTAGGCTCCATGACCTTAAGCCTTCATCTCAATATGAGCGATGGTATTCGCATGACGGTCGTCTAAGTATTGAGATGATGTGTGTCTGGTAAGCACATGTTGCAGGACACTTATGAAAATGTATTATACACACTACATATACATTTATCATATACGTACTAAACTCCACCAATAAAGTATCTCTCAAAAGCTATTAGGATAATTAGCCCGAAAGTCCACGATATAAATTAGGCAAAAGCTTAAAGCTTGACCGAAATTTGTCCGTGAACCGTGCTAGTCATCCTCTTAGTCGTAGAGTGTCAGTAGTTTGAGTGCACCATGACTAACATTAAATTTCACGTGTGGGTTTTTTCAAAAATCAAAGGATGGCCATCCGCTTTTAAAATAAAATTGTGATATGGGATATAAAAGTTTTTCAAAATAAATATTTTTTCAAAATTTTTAATCGGGTATGTCTCGAGAGGGAGATTGTAAGATATTTCCTGATTCGATTCATACCCTATTTCCTATCTCATATCATAACACACGTACAATTTATGTTAGTCAATATATTAAGTGTGTCTAATAGGTGCACTAACTTGTAAAGGTCGGTGGGACCTAATACTACTCTCTAATTAGGGTTAGGAGCATTATGGGAAGGCAACTAATCAAAGGATTATATATAGAGAGGTAGTCCCTCTCTGCAGCCATGCATTATTCTCCACCCATAGGAGGCTAGGTTTAGTAGAGAGAAGGCTCTCTATCTCGTTCCCTATAGCGAAGATTCAGATCCGGGTATAGTTCATCATCCTTCGAAAGGTATGTTATTTAAAGCCCCATCTCAAGATCTATTATACATGATATTGATATCTATGCATAGAGGTAATTAATCCTGTTTTATTCATGTTAAAATCTAACATAAACAACATGAGTTTGCCCAGCAATGCTCCAAATCTCGTTATAGTATGTGACTTCATAACGTAGTATGCAATCTGCTCCTCTAAGCAAATATATAGGAGTGATATAGTGTCTGAAGTGAAATGTTGACGAGTGATGTAGCAGTCGATCTCAATGTGCTTCGTCCTCTCATGAATGACTGGATTGGTGGAAATCTTTATAGCACTCTGATTATCATAAGTACGAGGTGTAGGATGCATAAGAAAAACACCAAAGTCTGCTAAAAGTCTCCTTACATGAATGATCTCCCTGGTGGTAGTAGCCATAGCCCTGAATTTAGCCTCACAACTGGAACATGAAACAACATCTTGCTTCTTGTTTCGCCACGAGATCAGAGAACCACCAAGGAACAGACAAAAACTAGTAGTAGAGCGGCGAGTGTATGTGTTGGCCCAGAGGCCCTTCACTCTTGTTTTGATGATGATTAACTCATATAGTTATAGTTTACTAATAATCTTGTGATATTTAGTTTCAGATATTTGATCAAGATATTAGTAGGTGATTAGCTTCAATAAAGATGTTTTGGAGCTTTCACATGGTGATTCAAGAGCTCGAGCATTATGTTCATATTAGCACTCGATTGGAGTCAAACTCTGTGGATCACGTTTGAATCGAGTCGACTTAGAGACTACGTTTTACAAGAAGACTTCAGTTTGTTTAGTTTAAGATTGTTTAGATCTTATTGTAAAGATTAGATAGTGTGATATGCTCAAGTTAACAATACACACACTTGTTTTAAGTTTCATGTGTTTTAGTTTTTTGGTTTAACCGATCTTGTTTTTTGTGTCAAAAATATAGATATACCTTTCATATATATTGGATTCTATCCATATACAACATGCTTCAAAGTTGTTTAAATATCATATTTTTGTATTTTCATGAGTTTTAAAGAAAACGGTTTCCATTTCAAAAATCCTATTTTTGGAAAATACGGTTTTGGTTTAAGGCAAATTTTCAATCTCACAAAAATGATTCAAATAGTTTGAAATATGTGTTGAATTTTTATCACACATATTTGTATTTTAAAGATATAATAAGAACTGATTTTTTTGAAATTTATGTGATTTTATGGGATTTAATTAAAAATAAAAACCCAAGTTTTTAAGTCCTATAATGGCTAGACTGGCTGTCTGCCAGTCAACGGGAACGGTCGACCGTATCAGTAGTCGGTCGACCGGTGCGGTCGGCCGACGTGCACAAGCGTTCACGCCAGCTTGAGCTGGTGGGCCGGTCGACCGGGTCGGTCAACCGTCCAGAGAGCTCTGCTCTCTGAAATGGCCCCCGTCGACCGAGCCGGTTGACCAGCAGAGAGCTCTGCTCTCTGCATCCATTCTCGGTCGACTGAGCCAGTCGACCGGTGGGCTGAACGGTCAAAAATATGACCGTTGGCCGGTCGACCACCTCCAGCTATAAACGGGCAGAATTTTGTGGGAGCTATAAATACCCCTCATTTGAGTTGGTTTTGAACAAGATTTCTAAGAGCAAAAATTCTCATTCTTTCTAGTGTTTATATAAAAGTTCTCAAAAGAGTTTTTAAGCCAAAAGATTTTATCTTTATTTGTTTAAAGGGTTAAAAAATCAAGAAAAGGAAAATTCTTTGGGATTAGTTTTTTATCTTCATTTCTATTATATCCTAGAAGTTTTCTCAAGTATTTTCTTTGAGTTTTTTATTTTCAAACTCTTTATTTTCTCACACTTGAGCCTATCTATCTATCCTATCTATTAGGATCTATTTTTTGAGAAAATTAATTTATGGTTGTTAATACCACCAAGTTGTAAACCTTCCATTTATTGTGATATCCCTCTAGTGAGAGGTGATAGTATTGATATCCTTCTAGTGAGAGGTGATTGTGGAAGTGGTGTTTGTATCCCTTTAGTGAGAGGTAGAGATTGAGTTGGAATCTCTCAAGTGTGAGGTGGTTGTTGTTGGTTGTTTGGCTTTGTGTCTATCCCTCATTTATGAGGTTAATATTGTGTTGGCTTAGTGCCTTGCCTCTAAGTGTAGAGGTTGTATTTATTAGAGAGAGGAGTTGTGTACTCCCAAATTGTATTTACCCAAATACTCAGAGGAGGTTCCCTGTGTGGGAAGTCCTGTGTAGACGAGTTAGTGAAAATTCTTCTGTATGAAGGCGGGGACGTAGAGTTGTTTGCTCGGACCTCAAAACATATCTCGGTGTTTGCATTTGATCCACTTTCTCTAACTCTCTCTCTTACATTGTGCATTGCATCTTATTGTCATATCATATATACATGCTTGGTTTGATTGTGTGCTCATATTTGTGTTTAACCAAGGGAGCTTCATATAGCACCTCAACTCTTATTTAGAAGAATCAAGAGGAGTTAGTCCAAAGCCCTTCATCGAGAATTCAGCTACACCCTTTGGTTACACTAAGTGTGTTGCAATTAGTTTTTAAATTCCGTATTATTTGTCATAGATTAGACTTATACCTATTCACCCCCCTCTAGGTGTACTTTTAATTGGTATCAGAGCCTATGCTCCTGATATTAAGTTTAACCACCTAGGAGTGTGATCTTAGTTGCTAATCTATAGTTGCATTTGCACACATACTGTTTACACCCATGGATTTCATGACCCTCCCATGTTTGATGTTTCCAACATTGACATGTAGAAATTTAAGATGAGTATGTATCTAAAAACCCTAGGCTTGCATGTTTTCCTTACCGCTACCAAGAAATCCTATCTTGATAATAGCAAGATATAGAGGCCAATGCACAAGCCCTAACGGCACTTAGAAACACGCTTAACAAAGAATATCTTATGTTGGTTTCTCATTGTGATTCTGCTTTTTGCAGTGTGGAACACTTTGACCTCCTCTGAGCTTCAAACGCCAAACATTATGGAGAAAGAATCTAGTGGAGAAGAATTCGAACAACGTTACTATATGGTCCACGGGAATGACTCTCTTGAGGTATATTCAGAATCTCAACTAGATGATTGTGCTAGTTCTTCCGGCCGGCGATGATTATGTTGATGCAGATGCTTTGAATGAAGAACTTTCTATTGTTTGTGAAAAATTGCTAGAAAAATATAAAGCTTTGAAAAGGAAAAGTTTTAGACTTAATAAAGAAAATAAAGATTTGTTTTCAAAACTTGAGTTGGCTTTGCAAGAGAAGGTTGAGATTTCAAATGAATGTGACTCCTTAAAATCCCAACTTGAACTTGAAAACAATATTTAAAAAATAAAAATGATTGTGAAATTATTTTGAAGAAAAATGAAGTTCTATCTTCAAAACTTGATTTTGTTATAAAAGAGAATGAATCTTTGAAAATAAAATTTGCTTTAATTTCAAATGATTGGATTTGGTTTCTAAGAAAAATATTTTTTAAAAAATGATATTGATTCACTTGTTTTCATGCTAGTATAGCTTCATCATCTAGCATACCTATTGCATGCACCACCTCTTCTATAATTGAAAATGATATTTGTATGCTTAAGAAGAGTGTTGATTGTTTGAGCTCCACTTTGAGCCAATGTGTTATGAACCACACACGTTTGGAGTCCATTTTTCGCAAGAAACAAGTTCCACCTATGCATGCATACAAATCATGGCATACACATGCTTTTCACGTTTATACACACAATACTATGTTTGCTCATGTGTACACTTATACACATTGCGGATGTAAGGGCCACCTTACTAAGTTTTGTTATGATAGAATACATGATAAAAATTTAGCAAATAAGTTTATTTAGGTTAGGAAAGGAGCTAACCCCCATGGACTCAAAAGAGTATGGGTACCAAAATCCACCCCTATTTTATTTGATGTAGGTGTGGGCTCTCACATGATATGAGAGTAATGGTGCATTGAGGTGGATGCGTTCCGAGTTTAAATGTGACAATTTTGAATGCATCACTTTTAAGGAGAGTTTGGTGAGAGGACCACCTTGGTTTGGAGACATAGAGATGTTCACTTATGGTTTTGATAACGATCTCTAACTCCCATTTATATTTGCATGCTTACATTGTTGATTTTAGCCTGTTTTGATGTTTCATGATTATTATGATAAATGCCATGATAATTAGATTTGTGACATACATATATAGTAGTTAAGTTACACTCATGTTCATATGGATTATTACTTTTATGTTCTCACTTTAGTTTAACTATCGTGTATATCATAGATCTAGACATGTGCATTTACCATAATAATCATATAAGCTTTGTTTTGTTTTGAGCTTCATATTTTGATTATATGTTTAAGATGTAGTTTTCATTAAAATTTGTATCAATACTTGTACAACTAGTGAGCCACAAATTGATTATTATATGTTTGTGCTTGATTGCTCATTTGTACCCATTAGATGTACTAGTATAGCCTAATTTTGATAATTCATGCATTTTGACTTGTAGTCTCTATTTTTGTGCATGTTTTCATGTTTGTGTTTAAACTTCATGTATATGTCTATTTTGTCTAAATTAATAGTTATACATATACATCCTTAAGCCACTTGCCTTCATGCATATATTTTTTGTGAACTCGTTCATGTTTGGATATATATGTATACTTTAGTTTGTACAAAACATACATATGCCTTGAAATCATATTATTGAAAATTAAATTTTAATGATTTTCGTGTTTTTGTTTTTAAGGAATTTTACATTGAGCTTAATTGCCTATTTTCATGACTATGTCTTTCACACAAAACTTATACACTCTCATTATTTGATGTTTTCTCATGATTTTATTTTCATGAGTATTATATGCATTATATAGACTTTGAATGTCGTTGGTTGAGTGATTTCATGTTTCATAGAATATATTCTTATTTTATTCCTTACTTGAAGGATTTCGTGCTAGTTTAAAATTTTATCATATAACTAGTTGTGTATTCTTCATTTTGGTAGAGTTTTCAATTATGCTAAAACTATTTTCAAACTTAATTTTAAAAACTCCTACCCATTAAAGGGTGGTTGGTTGGGCGACTATGTCTTGTATGCATTATTGAAAATCAATTTAAACATGTGCATGAAATGGGTGATAGAGAGTATGAGTTATACACTTGATTCTCATTGTGTTTTAAATTGGTATCACAATTGATATTTATTTTGTATACTCATATTTATTTCTATATATGTATGCTTTAATTCTAGCGATATCAACTTAGATTGATATTTACATTTTCATACATATATATGTGTTTTGATTGTGCTTACTATATCTCTATATCTTTAAGCACAAATTTGGTTATGCTAAGCTTGAATTAGTCCATAATAACAATTATTTTTAAATTAGTATTTTATGCAAGCTTATACATTATTTTCATTAGTATTTCATAAAGGGGGAGAAAATTCATGTTTTAACTTTCAATCAGTTTTGTTTACCTTTGATATCTTACTCTCACTCTTTATGTTGAAAAATGATATCTTAGTTTTCATTTGGTTTCCTATGCTCCTAATGAAAATTATTTTCAATTAGTATATGTTTCATTTTCAATATTGGTATCAAGAATATTAAATTGATATTATTCTCTATTTGGTATCTCTATTGCAAAATATTTTTAGTTTTCAACCAAAAAGATTGGTTTATGTTTTTCAATTGATATCAAAAGTTTAAAATATTTTCAATTGGTACTAATTTTTACAATTGGTGTCTAAATTACCTATATTTTTATATCTTTCAATTGATATCAAAATTTTTGTTTGTTCTTCAAAATATTTTTTTATTTTCAATTAGTATCATAAATTGGTATCATGATGTTTTGATGTATACCTTCATACTAAATTGATATATCTTTCAATTGCTATCATTTTGATTTATATTACTTATATGCAAGGAAAGCTTAATATCTTCTCTATATATAGATTCATGTTGAGTGTATATCATATTGAAGTTATTGATCTTTCTGTGATATGTAGTACACGTGTGTAGTAGGAGCTTCACATCTCCTTTTATACATTACATATTTTACTTTATGTGGTTAGGGTTTAGTCATCTCTTTTCATATAAATGCATGTATGCCGGGGGAGTTAACTTCATGTCTCTTCTCTTCATAAATGTATATAGCATATATAACTTTATTATTTTGATTTATGTAAAATGGGAGAAAAATATTATTTATGCCCTTTTATTTTTTGAACCCCTTTGTTGATGAATTGACAAAAAGAGGGAGAGATATTTTAGAGTTTGATATATGCATGTTTGTTTACATGTTTGTTTATGCATGTTTGTTTAAATTTATTATCCTTTACCATTGGTATCAAAAGCATCTTTTGTTGGTATTAGATCAATATCATCTTTTATTATTTTATTGGTATCAAGAGTTTTTTTATTGGTATCAAGAGCATTTTTTTGTTGGTATTGGTATCAAGAGCATCTTTTATTATTTTATTGATATCAAGAGTTTTTATTGGTATCAAGAGCAACATTATTTTTAAGAACATGTTTATTTTAAAATAGAGTCTTTATTGGTATCAAGAGCAACATTATTTTTAAGAACATGTTTTTTAAAAAAATTGGTATCAAAAGCATGTTTATTTCATTAGTACAAAAAATCATGTTTGTTTCATTTCCTTATTTTATACATTTTAATGCATATCTATATTGAGCATTCATGACATATCTTTATTGCTTATTACTATGCATGAGTTAAGGGGAGTTTCTTTGAAGCTTAACTTTAATCCTTACATATATAACTCCATGAGTTTTGTCATCATCAAAAAGGGGGAGATTGTTGGCCCAAAGGCCCTTCACTCTAGTTTTGATGATGATTAACTCATATAGTTATAGTTTACTAATAATCTTGTGATATTTAGTTTCAGATATTTGATCAAGATATTAGTAGGCGATTAAGTTCAACAAAGGTGTTTGGGAGCTTTCACACGGTGATTTAAGAGCTCGAGTGTCATGGTCACATCTAGCACTCGATTGGAGTCAAGCTCGGTGGATCACGTTTAGATCGAGTCGACTTAGAGACGGCGTTCTACAAGAAGACTTCAGTTTGTTTAGTTTAAGATTGTTTAGATCTTGTTATAAAGATTAGATAGTGTGATATGCTCAAGTTCACAATAAATACACTTGTTTTAAGTTTCATGTGTTTTGGTTTTTGGTTTAATCGATCTTGGTTTTCATGTCAAAAACATAGATATACCTTTCATATATATGTTGGCCCAAAGGCCTTCCACTCTAGTTTTGATGATAATTAACTCATGTAGTTATGTTTACTAATAATCTTGTGATTTTAGTTTCAAATCATTAAGCAAGATATTAGTTGGTGATAGCTTCAACAAGAGGTGTTTTGGAAGCTTCACATGGTGATTCCAGAGCCCGAGCATCAATTTCATTCATAGCCTTGCTCGTTGGATCACGGAGTTTGGATCGAATCAACTTGAAGATGAAGATCGTCAAGAAGACTTAGGTATCCTAGTTTAGGTTTGTGTGTTTTAGATCCATTTGTAAAGCTTAGAATAGTTGATATGCTTAAGTGCACAACACACACGTTTTATGGATTTTGGTTTTCATGAATAATTTAGATCAAAATAAGTTTAAATGGTTTTTATGTATATTAGATGTGTTCGATATACATACATGCTTCATATCTTAGACAAACTTATTTTGATGTGTCTATTCATGAGTTTTAGGAAAAATCAGATTTCCTTATTGAAAAATTCAAGTTTGATAAAATACAGTTTTTTATTTTTGGTAAAAATGATAAGAAACAAAAATAGTTCAAATTTCTTGATATTTGAGTTGAAATTTTTATCACATGTTTATATATCAATGCAAAATGTTAAAACTATTTTGTGGAATTTTAGAAGATTTATAAGAATTTTTAGAAATATTTTTAACATATTTTTCTATCCCAGAAAATTGGCTGCCAGGCCCTGGCGGTCGACTAGGACGGTCGACCGTGTTCCAGAGCCGGTCGACCGGTCGGTCGACCGACGTGCACAGGTCCATGCACGTCTAGCCAGGGGACTGGGCCGGTCGACCGGGCGGTCGACCGGGCTGCTCCAACGGTCACATTTATGACCGTTGGCGGTCGATCGGCCAGTCGACCGCTAGCTGTCCCAGGCTGAGAAAATAGCCTAACGGCTAGTTTTTCTCTTAGCCTTTATATACCCATTTCTTGGGGGTTTTGAAGAAGATTTTTAAGAGCAAAAATTCCTACTTTTCTGAAGTGTTTTTATAAGTTTTAAAAAGTATTTTATAGCGTCAAAAGATCTATCTTTATTTTGTTTTAGGTTTTTGAAAAAATCAAAGAAAATAGTATTTTGGGAGATTTGTGTTTGTTCTTCATTTCTATTATCTTCAAGAGTTTTCCAAGATTATTTCTTTGAGTTTTTGTTTTCTAAACACCTAATTTTTTACACTTGAGCTATCATCTATCCTATTCTATAGGATCATTGTATTTGTGGGAAAAGAGATAGAGTTTGTGATCATTTGTGATCACTTGTTGTAAACCCTTTTTCATTGTTGGGTTGCTCCCTCTTTGGTAGAGGTTGAGGATTGTGTTTGCTCCCTCTAGTGAGAGGTGGAGTTTGGTTGTTTGGCTACGGGCCTAATCCCTCTTCGGTAGAGGTGGATTGTGTTGTATTGCCTCGGTGGCATTTGTAAGGTTGAGAGAGGAGTTCGGTACTCCTTAGTGGATTAGAAATCTTTCTCGGTGAAGGCGGGGATGTAGAGTTAGGGGCTCGAACCTCAGAACATATCTTTGTGTTCGCGTTTGATCTATTTTCTCTTAACCCTCTCCTTTACTTGTGTTGTGCATTCATTCATAGCATCATATCTTATTTGCTTGCATTTGTGCCTTGCATATATTCTTATTGCTCATCCATATTATATGCTTGGTTGCTTGTGTGCCTCACTTATACTTAACCACAAGAGCTTCATATAGCACCTCAACCCTTATCTAAGGGAATCAAGAGGAGTTAGTCTAGAGCCCTTCACGGGGAATTCGGTTACACTTGTTGGTTGTATTAAGTGTGTTGCAAAATAGTTTTTAGCTTCCGTATTTAGTTTTTAGATTAGCATTATCACCTATTCACCCCCCTAGGTGATTTCAATTGATATCAGAGCCTACGCTCCTGATACTTAGGCTTAACATCCTAGGAGTGAGATCCTTGTTTGCTAATCTATTGTTTGCATTTGCATTTGCACACATTTAGTTTACCCTCATGGATAGCCCTCCCATGTTTGACATTTCTAGACTTGAGATTTGGAAGGCCATGATGAGTAGCTATTTGAAGACCCTAGGCTTACATGTTTACCTTGCTGCTACCAAGAAATGTTATCTTGGTAATAGCAATCATATAGGGGCCAATGCACAAGCCCTAGAGGCTATTAGAAGCACGCTTTCAAAAGAATATCTTATACATGTTTCTAACCTTGATTCCGCTTTTGTAGTATGGAACAAGTTGACAACCACATCCACCTCCGAGCTTCAATTGCCAATCCAACCGGAGGAGTCTGTGGAGAATCCGACTCACAATGCTTCATGGTCCAAGGGAATGACTCCCTTGAGGTACAATCAGAATCTCAACTAGATAGTAATAATGATTGTGCTAGTTCTTCTTCTAATGATTATGTTGATGCCAATGCTTTGAATGAATAACTATCCATTGTTTGTGCAAAATTGATTGAAAAATATAATGTTTTGAAAAAGAAAAGTCTAGGCATTAATAATGAAAATAAAAATTTGATTTCTAGACTTGATATTGTTTTGCAAGAAAAAGAGGAGATTTCTAATGAAAGGGATTCATTAAAATCTCAACTTGATCTTGCCTTAAAAGAAAATGAATTTTTAAAAAATAAAAATGATTGTGAAAATGTTTTGAAAAAAATAAAGTTTTAACTTTAAAAGTTGATTTTGTTTTAAAAGAGAATGCTGCTTTGAAAAATAAAATAATTTCTATTTCAAATGATTTAAATGTTTGTTTAAAGAAAAATGAATTTTTATAAAATAAAATTGTTTTTCATGTTTGCCATGCTAGTATAGTGTCACACACTTCACCTATTGCATGTGCCACCTCTTCTTTGATTGATAATGATATCTCCATGCTTAAGAAGAGTGTTGATTGTTTGGGCTCCACTTTGAGCCAATGTGCCATGAACCATACACGCTTGGAATCCTTGGTTCGAAAGAAACAAGTTCCATCTTTGCATGCACACCCTTCACGGCATACACATGCTCCTCACGGACACCATCACACCATGTATGCTCATGTGTACACTTGTACACATTGTGAACGTAAGGGCCACCTTGCTAAATTTTGCTATGATAGAATACATGTTTCAAATTTAGCAAATAATTTTGTTTGGGTTAGAGAAGGTGCTAACCCCCATGGACCCAAAAAGATATGGGTACCAAAGACCACCCCTCTTGTTTTTGATGTAGGTGTGGGCTCTCACATGACGTGAGAGTATAGGTACCTTGGAGTGGATGCGTTCTGAGCTTCATGGAGATTATTTGGATGCATCACATTCAAGGAAAGTTTGGTGGGAGAACCACCTTGTTTTGGAGACATGGAGAGTTGCCTCATAGGTTTTGGTAACGGTCTCTTACTCCTTGTTTATATTTACATGTTTTTCATATTTATCATTTATAGCATATTTTGTTGTTTATAGATTATTATGATAATGCCTTGATTATTAGACCCTTGACATACATGTATAGCCTTTGAGACATCCATGTTTAAATGGACTATTATTTTGTGTTCTCACCATTTATTTAGCTATCATGTTTATCATAGCTCTAATAACATGTGAATTTACATAATAATCATGTTTATGTTTTTCATGTTTATTTATATCTTGTTTTATGCTTCATGATTTGAATATATGTTTAAATGTTAGTTTTCATTAAAAATAGGTATATACTTGTACATATAGTGGGTCACAAATAAATCTATATATGTTTGACCTTGAATGCTTATTTGAACCCATTAGATGTACTAGTATAATCTAGTTTTGATGATTCATGCATTTTAAACTTGTATTCCCATTTTTGAATTTGTTTTATGTTTATATGTTTAACTTCATGTATATGTCTATTTTACCAAACTTTAAAATATACATGTTTATCCCTTGAGTCATTTGCTTTTCATACAAATCTTATTTTGGACTCAAATTGTGTTTAGGGATATGTATGTATACTTTTTGTGTTGTCAAAACATACATATACCTTGAAGATTAAACAATTTTTGATGATTTTCATGTTTCAAGGAATTATTGAACAATTTCATGATGCCATGTTTCACATTACACTTGCACACTCACCTCTTTTAAATGTTTCTCATAAGTATATTTCATGAGATGTATGGGCTTTATGGACTTTGAGTGTTTTAGTGATTATGTGATTTACATGTGCTTTATGAAAAATATTTTTGTTTTATTCCTTACTTGAAGGATTTCGTACTAGTTAACAAGTTTTTCCATTTAACTAGTTCGTATTCTTCGTTTAGTAATATGAGTCATACCTTACTATTATTGTTGTTTCAATTGGTATCATTGAATTCTTTCAATTGGTATCAATATTGTCATTTTTGTATACTCATATTTTTGTATGTATGTATGCATTCAATTCATAATGGTATCAATTTCAATTGGTATCTCATTTTCATACATATATATGTTTTGTTTATGCTAAGCTTGAAAATTTAATGATTATCATATTTCAATTGATTTGTTTTCAATTGGTGCTTATACAAGCTTATGCATGTGTTTAGTTGGTATTTCATAAAGGGGGAGAAAATTCGTTTTTCATATTTCAATTGGTATTTTGTTGATTTTTACTCCCACACTTTATGTTGAAAGAAAATAATAATTTCAATTGATATCATATGCTTAAAAAGAATAATACTTTTTTTTGATATCAAGATGTTTATTTGGATGTTTTTAATTGGTATCAATATGCTTTTGTTTCTTACAATTGATATCAATGTTTTTATGTTCACTTTCAATTGGTATCAAAATGCTACTTTGACATATTTTTAATTGATATCTTAATTGATTGTAACCCCTTATTGATATTTTTGTTTTTAGACAAAAAGGGGAGAACATTATTTTTATTGTTTTTGACCCCTTGTTGATTCTTTGTTTCGAACAAAAAGGGGGAGAAGAATTTATTGATTTGATTTTGTTTTTACCCCTTTATTGATGATTGACAAAAAGGGGGAGAAAGATTTTGAGTTTTATATGCATACTTATGTCTTTGCATATATTAAGTTTTGATTTATTATTTTTTATGAAAATTTCAATTAGTATAAGAACATGTTTATTATTTTATGCATGATTATGCATTGTCATTCATTGCATATTTATTGTTTATTTGTTTATGCATAAGTTTAGGGGGAGCTTCTTTGAAGCTTAACTTTAGTCCATGCATATATAACTCTATGAGTTTTGTCATCATCAAAAAGGGGGAGATTGTTGGCCCAGAGGCCTTCCACTCAAGTTTTGATGATGATTAACTCATGTAGTTATGTTTACTAATAATCTTGTGATTTTAGTTTCAGATCATTAAGCAAGATATTAGTTGGTGATAGCTTTAACAAGAGGTGTTTTGGAAGCTTCACATGGTGATTCCAGAGCCCGAGCATCAAGTTCATTCATAGCCTTGCTCGTTGGATCACGGAGTTTGGATGGAGTGAACTTGAAGATTGAAGATCGTCAAGAAGACTTAGGTATTCTAGTTTAGGTTTGTGTGTTTTAGATCCATTTGTAAAGCTTAGAATAGTTGATATGCTCAAGAGCACAACACACACGTTTTATGGATTTTGATTTTCATGAATAGTTTAGATAAAAACAAGTTTAAATAGTTTTTATGTATATTAGATGTGTTCGATATACATACATGCTTCATATCTTAGACAAACTTATTTTGATATGTCTATTCATGAGTTTTAGGAAAAATCAGATTTCCTTATTGAAAAATCTAAGTTTGATAAAATACAGTTTTTGGTTTTTGGTAAAAATGATAAGACACAAAAATAGTTCAAATTGCTTGATAATTGAGTTGAAATTTTTATCATATGTTTATATATCAATGCAAAATGTTAAAACTATTTTTGTGAAATTTTAGAAGATTTATAAGAATTTTTAGAAATATTTTTAACATATTTTTCTGTCCCAGAAAATTGGCTACCAGGCCCTGGCGGTCGACCGGGACGGTCGACCGTGTTCCAGAGCCGGTCGACCGGTCGGTCGACCGACGTGCACAGGTCCGTGCACGTCTGGCCAGGGGACTGGGCCGATCGACCGGGCGGTCGATCGGACAGAGAGCTTTGCTCTCTGTAAATTTGCTGTCGACCGGGCGGTTGACCGGGCTGCTCCAACGGTCACATTTATGACCGTTGGCGGTTGATCGGCCGGTCGACCGCTAGCTGTCCCAGGCTGAGAAAACAGCCTAACGGCTAGTTTTTCTCTTGGCCTTTATATACCCCATTTCTTGGGGGTTTTGAAGAAGATTTTTAAGAGCAAAAATTTCTACTTTTCTGAAGTGTTTTTATAAGTTTTAAAAGTGTTCTAGAGCTTCAAAAGATCTATCTTTATTTTGTTTTAGGTTTTTGGAAAAATCAAAGAAAATAGTATTTTGGGAGATTTGTTTTTGTTCTTCATTTCTATTATCTTCAAGAGTTTTTTCAAGATTATTTCTTTGAGTTTTTATTTTTCAAACACCTAGTTTTCCACACTTGAGCTATCATATATCCTATTCTATAGGAACATTTTATTTGTGGGAAAAGATATAGAGTTTGTGATCTTTTGTGATCACTTGTTGTAAACCCTTTTTCATTGTTGGGTTGCTCCCTCTTTGGTAGAGGTTGAGGATTGTGTTTGCTCTCTCTAGTGAGAGGTGGAGTTTGATTATTTGGCTACGGGCCTAATCCCTCTTCGGTAGAGGTGGATTGTATTATATTGCCTCGATGGCATTTGTAAGGTTGAGAGAGGAGTTCGGTACTGTTGACACTTAAAAAAGACAAGATTCTCATTGGTCTGAACAATGTCTAGCGACAGACGAGCTGAAGACCAGTTTTCACCCATCTCCAAGGGACAAGGAAACAGCTTGGACTCCACTGATCCAGCAAGCAGAACAGTGAACCCGGATTGTTTCTAAACAGACCTCAGCAGGTCTAAAATGCTAGCATTTAGCATTACATTAGCCCAAGGAGATAGCCTCGCTTGAGAGGCTAGTATCATCCAACTTCGCCAGGAAGCTAACTGACAGCTTCGCCGAAAAGCCTCTTTCGGACTTCGCTAAGAAATTGCCTTTAGCTCCGCCATGAGCTTCAAAGCGGGCAGCTCCGCTATTGGTCTGCTATGGTCAACCTTTGACCAATCAAATCTCCGGATGAGATCGGATCCAATCAGATCAAATCCAATCAGAGACCTATGGAAGGTGATTGCCACAATCTCTTGACTCTCTTGAAACGAGTAAGAGGATCAGAGGAAATCCTCCAACGATATGGAAAGGATCATAACAAATCGGAAAGATCAACCGTCTTGCCATTCTCTAGCTCCGCAGATGCTATTTTAGCCTCGCAGGAAGGCTACTTTCTAAATTAAAACAGATTCGGTTTAATCTATTTCCATATCTTCAAGGGGGCGGTTTTACCCTTGTTCTCCCTATAAATAGCCCGCCAGGGGCACAAGGGAGAAGCGCGCTGCATCTTCTGGAATTGCAGAGGAAGAGACAGAAAGAGAGGGGATCGATCTCCTGCTGGTCACGAGGATCATACTTCTTCACAACGCACCGTGCACTCTCTAATTCAGAGACTTTCAAGAGAAATACTTCTCTTTTCAGGGTGTTGATGCCCTAACAACCCCTTTTCCTCAAGGAATCTCCAGAACCAGGCGAGAAGGAATTCCTCACAGAAGGCGGTTTTGAGAAGTAGAAAGAGGGTTCTACCAGCCCTCTATTCTCTGATTCCCGGAACCAGGCGAGAAGGGAATCTCATCGCTCGCATCGTCAAAGGGACAAAGTGGTCGCGCGCTGACCAGACTCCTATCGGCACACTTCTCCAGAATCTCTGAGGAGATCTACTTGTAATTTTTTAAGAATACTTGTAATTTAGCTCCTCAAACCCTTTTTATTGTAAGTTTTCCCCTTTGCAAATTAATGGAAAACAAGATGGCGACTCCGCTGGGGATTGAATTCTCCACTGCTGAGAATCAAGTGTCGCAATGCGACGATCAGACCTTAGGGTCTATCTCTGAATTCAGAAAAGCCGGTGCAGCCAGATCCTCTCTGGCTAAATCTTCAAGAAAAGTCTCTGCGGAGACAGAAAAGGTTCTTTGCGAACCTGCTGCGGTCCTTTGGCGCAACAAGGAAGCACACCCGCGGCCCAAGTTCTGCACCTTTGAGAACTTGGTCGTCCAGATTGATCAAAGAAGATTTGAAGAAGTCCTCTGTGGGGGTGGCTTGATGCTTCGAGCACGGAAGCACAAGAAGGTCTTCACGGCCAAGGTTTCAAATCATAAACCAGAGGCAGAATCCTGCCAACACCCCACAGCCTCTCATGTGGCTAGTCAGGTTCCTTGCGAACCTAAGCATCCTCTGCCAAAGCGGATATGGAAGCCTAAACAGAAATCTTCTGCTGAAACTTCAGGCGTAGCTACGCCAAAACCGCGCCTCTCTTATGAAGAAAAAGGCAAGATGCCTGCCTGCTCCAACAATGCTGCCAACCATAAAGTTAAGACGGCAATCATACCGTCGCCTAGAGCAGCAATGCCTTTTGCCAGCCTTGTTTTCACAAGCAAAGCTACTGTACCTCAGCGTACTCATCGGGTCCGCAGCTGCGAGGCTAGAACCAGAGTACTATTCAGTGCAGATCCTTTCCTCAGGGATAAGGAGGACGACACGTCGTTCTATGTGTATCCCGAGAAAGTCTCTACACAAGATTGTTCAAGCCCCTACAGGGCCGACCTGCGAGAATTCTTGGCGGACAAGCGGAAATTGAAGCCTTTCCAGACCACTTCCTCCTGTTGTCAACGAAGTGGATGCCAGTTGGTGATGGTCCATTCAATGCAGTGTCGGTTACGACCGACCCTCGCCACTTCTCCATGCCGGCGATCAGTCTTCGATCGACTGTCTGCACGCATCCCAATGAAGCATCTTAGAAGGAACGCCTCACCAGATCCAGCCTCTACATCTGTCAACACGACCGGAAGAGGGCGAGAGCCGCGCAGAGGAAGTCGAACATCTGACAACACCCCCTGCAGCTCCCCAGATCCAGATTATAGCCCAGGCTTAGGCGAAGTCTTGGTGCGCGAAGAAGGTGTTTTCCGAAACACCAGATCCAGGGTCGCGATACCCTATAATTATGAGCAGCCTTCTTCCTCAACGGCCCTGATCTCGCCACAGCCCAGGCGGTCACCCCAATCATCCGATGGAGAAGATGAAGACAGCGGGTATGCCTCTTCAGCGACAGTCAGTTCTGTACGGACGGACAAAGCATCGGTCAATATGGCTGATAACACCAATGACGACCTTCGTCGGCGTTTGGAGGCTCAGGAGCAAACCTCCAGAACTCAACAGGAAGCCCTAGACAATATTCAACAGATGCTTGCTCGACTCCTCAGCAACCGGAATGATGATGATACCGGGAGTAACCACAATGAGGAAGAACACCTCAGCCATAATCCGCCCAAGACGGAGAGATCCAAGGAAGGCTCTTCCCTAGACGCTGAAGTCCTCAAGGGACTCCAGGCTCAAATTGCATCCCTAGCTCAGAGGGATGAATTAAAGAAAGTGGGGGCAGTCCGTCCTTACCCACTAGAGTGGGATTCGGTGTCATATCCACCGAAGTTCAAGCCACCAACGTTGCATACGTATGATGGTAAGAGCTCGCCCAATCAGCACATCTACTACTTCCTGTCCTAGACTGGCAATGTTATAAGCAACGACGCCATCATGGCTAGGTTGTTCATCAGCACCTTAAAAGGGGTGGCATTCGATTGGTTCCGAAGCCTCCCCCGGGCTCTATCAATTCCTGGGTCGACCTAGAAACTCGGTTCCTCTCTCGCTTCTATGAGGATGACACCGAAGTGACTATGGACAAGCTCCTCTCCACTGTGCAGAGGAAGGGCGAATCTGTCCGTGAATACATTGAGCGGTTCAGAAATCTATCCCTGATGTGCCCAGCAGGGATGCCATTACCCATACTTTTACAAACATGCAGACATAACTTCTTGGATCAAGTGGAAGTTCGCATGGGGGCTGTCAAGGCCCACACCTAGAAGGAATTGGTCGAACAAGCAGAGATAGCCGAGAAATCGGCTAAGAAGTTCGAGCCATCCGCCCCTAGAGGCAAATGGGGGATGAACAACAAAGGGTGTAGCGACTTCCCGCAGTCCTCTCAGGCTAAAGGCAAGGAGACTATGTCCGTCGAGCTGTCCGGAGATGCGCACTCAAAGGCCAACAAGAGCGGCTTCAACAATCAGGAGCCCAAGTTCCCTCCTAAACAGTACTCCTTCAGAGACGATCAGGTGGTCACGATATTCCATCTGCTCCACAAAGGGAATAAGATGAAGCTGCCAGATGCTCGGCGTCCTAATGAGATAGGGCGCACAAACGACCCCAAATACTGTCTCTACCACAGGATGGTTCACCATCCTACTGACAAGTGCTATGTCCTCAAAGACAGGATACAAGCCCTAATTGACGTCGGCGTCCTCACACTGAAGACGGAGCAGAAGAAAGTCACTGCCAATATGGTGACTCTCGAGTTCGGCACCACCCAAAAGGTCGCAGTTCCTGACGGGACCTACCCAGCCCCCGCGCCGCGGTTGGAAGTAAGGCATCCTTCACCCGACTCATGAAAAAGGGTACTGCCTTCGTATGGGACCAAGCTTGTCAGGAAGCTTATGAAGACATCAAGAGGTATCTCACAAAACCTCCAGTCTTGGTGGCCCCTACATTAGGGAAACCATTCCTGCTTTACGTAAAGGCCCTGGACCATTCCCTCGGTGCCCTCCTCGCTCAGAAGGACGACAATGGCCATGAGCAAGCCATTTATTACCTGAGCAGGACCCTCATAGGAGCGGAATCTCGCTACAATCCTATCGAAAAAGAGTGTTTAGCTCTCATCTTCGCAGTTCAGAAGACACGACATTATTTGGTTGGCCAAACCATACATGTCATCTCCAGGGTGAACCCTTTACGTCTTCTCATGACGAAGCCAGGGTCACTGAATTCAAGGTTGGCTAAATGGGCACTCCTGTTGTCCCAATACGACATGACCTTTACCCCTCAGAAGGCGGTTAAAGGTCAGGCCCTTGCAGAGTTCTTGGCTGCGCATCCAGTTCCGGAACATTCGAAGCTTTACGAAGACATCCCCGATGAAGTCTTCGAGTCTAATGCAACCTCAGTAGAAGAAGTGTGGCAGATGTTCTTCGACGGAGCATCGCGAATGGGCCTCAAAGGCAAGATTATCGCCGGAGTGGGGGTTGTGTTCATCTCCCCACAGGATCACATCCTTCCCAGAGCATTCTCCTTGACGGAGTCATGCTCTAACAATGTAGCGGAATACAATGCTCTGCTCATTGGTCTCCAGCTCGCCCATGGAATGGGGGTACGCTACCTCGAAGCTTATGGCGATTCAAAGCTGATCATCAGTCAAGTCAAAGGCGAATATGAAGTCCGCCATGAGGACTTGGTGCCTTACTATCATACAGCCATCGAACTGGCTAGCCTATTTGAAGGCTTCTACATTGGGCACGTGTCTCGATCTCAGAATACCAAGGCGGATGCTCTCGCTGCATTAGCGACAACACTAGCCTTGCCAGCCGACACCGAGTATCACCTCACAGTCGCAACCCGACATCTTGTATGCTCCAAGCAGGTGCTAAGAGTCCGAGAGGTCCATAATATCTCCGTGGATCTCGAGCCGAGGGACTGGCGCTTCCCTCTCATTGACTATGCTCTGCACGGTCTGCTTCCTGACGATCCTAAAGAAGCGGCATCCATCAGACGAAGATCTCTCCGTTTCTACTACGATCCGACTTTGAAGACACTTTACCGTCGTTCATATGACGGTATCCTCCTCCGTTGCCTCTCTCATTCAGAGGCACAGGAAGTGCTTAAAGAAGCACATGATGACATTTGCGGAGCTCACCAGCCGGGTCCAAAGCTTAAAGACAGGCTGCACAGACTTGGGTACTATTGGCCGACTATGATAGCCGACGCCACCCAATATGCACGAAGGTGTAAGGCGTGCCAGGTCCATGCAGACTTCATACACCAGCCTTCGGGGTTGCTCCACCCCACTGTTGCTTCATGGCCATTTGAAGCATGGGGAATCGATGTCGTAGGGCCAATCAGCCCCTCTTCGGCAAGAGGTCACCGGTTTATCCTGGCAATAACCGATTACTTCTCAAAATGGGCAGAGGCCATGCCACTGGCCGAAGTCAAAACCTCCAATCTGGTTAGCTTCATCAAACACCATGTCATCCATCGATTTGGTGTCCCCAGGCGGATCATCCACGATAATGGTCCCCAATTCATAAGCCAAGTATTCTATCGGTTCTGCGATAAATACCGAATTCAGAATGTGGCCTCAACCGCCTACAATCCTGCCGCTAATGGCTTAGCAGAAGCATTCAACAAGACAATCATCAAGCTGCTCAAGAAGTTCGTCTCATCGAATAAGCGAGATTGGGATGAAAAGCTCGGTGAATGTCTCTGGGCCTACCGGACTACAGTCAGGACACCGACAGGCAATAAGCCTTTTTCCCTGGTATATGGGTGCGAAGCGGTTATCCCATTGGAAATCCAGGTGCCATCATTGCGAGTAGCCCTGACTACTAAAATAACATCAGAAGACAATGATCGCCTGCGTCTTCAAGAGCTCGAAGCCCTAGATGAGAAGCGGCTACAAGCTCAGCAACACATCGAGCTATATCAGGCTCGGATGTCAAAAGCCTTCAATAAGAAGGTTAAGCAGAGAGTCTTCCAGAAAGGAGACCTGGTCTTAGCCGTCAGACGATCGATGATTATGACGCACAAGACCAAAGGCAAATTTCAGCCTAAATGGGAAGGACCATTTGTGATAGAGACAGTCTATTCAAATGGAGCATACCGCCTTATGACTGCAGATGGCGACCTACTCATGATGCCGATTAATGGCAAATTCTTAAAAAAGTATTATCCTTAATCAAGGATCCTTCTCTCGATCAAGTTAACATTACACCTCTGATCGAGATTCGCGCGTCCGAAGTGCGCACAAAGAGAGCCTCTCTCTTCCTCCAAGCGAGATCATACAACCATAAACCAGTAGGAGCTTGGTTATGCATTGGTTGTCTCGAAGGCGAATCAAGGTTATGCATACATTAACCTGATAATCCAACATCCTTAACGATTAAGGATAGAGGAAAATGTTGGCCTGTAGACCCAACATAAGTCCTCGACAACTCATCATGCTGAGGGAAATAGCATGGCTAGCCCAACTCAAACGGAAGTTGGTAAAGGCATATCAAACCCGTTAATAGCTGGGGGTTTACTAAAAACCCTAAGGGACCTGCTCCCATTTGATTCCCTCTCCAAAATCACTTACCAATTCTCATCCATAGAATGGTAAGACCACATATATATTCCGCTGTTACGTTAACATTAAACCTATGACAGCGGTCCCCGCATTTCTCCTCGTGAGAACGAGACCTCCAGAGTCACTTACCAATTCTCATCCATAGAATGGTAGGACCACATATGTATTCCGCTGTTACGTTAACATTTAACCTATGACAGCAATTTTCTCATTTCTCCCCGAGAAAAAAAAATGAGACCCATCATTTATCTCGAGCTTGGTGGCTTCTCAACCAGTTATGTCATCGCGACCTCTGAACTGGCAAATAGCCAAGTCTCATCCAATTTTTGAGCTTAGTGGCGTCTCAATCGGTTATGTCATTGCGACCTCTGAACCAGTAGATAACTAAGTCTCAATCTCGAGCCCTGTTGACATTTACAAAAGACAGGTCTCGATACTTGTTGACATTTACAAAAGACAACTATCACCTACTTTGAGCTTGGTGGCTTCTTAACCAGTTATGTCATCGCGACCTCTGAACTGGCAGATAGCCAAGTCTCATCCAATTTTTGAGCTTAGTGGCGTCTCAATCGGTTATGTCATTGCGACCTCTGAACCAGTAGACAGCTAAGTCTCAATCTCGAGCCCTGTTGACATTTACAAAAGACAGGTCTCGATACTTGTTGACATTTACAAAAGACAAGTATCACCTATTTTGAGCTTGGTGGCTTCTCAACCAATTATGTCATCGTGACCTCTGAACTGGCAGATAGCCAAGTCTCATCCAATTTTTGAGCTTAGTGGCGTCTCAATCGGTTATGTCATTGCGACCTCTGAACCAGTAGACAGCTAAGTCTCAATCTCGAGCCCTGTTGACATTTACAAAAGACAGGTCTCGATACTTGTTGACATTTACAAAAGACAAGTATCACCTATTTTGAGCTTGGTGGCTTCTCAACCAGTTATGTCATCGCGACCTCTGAACTGGCAGATAGCCAAGTCTCATTCAATTTTTGAGCTTAGTGGCGTCTCAATCGGTTATGTCATTGCGACCTCTGAACCAATAGACAGCTAAGTCTCAATCTCGAGCCCTGTTGACATTTACAAAAGACAGGCCTCGATACTTGTTGACATTTACAAAAGACAAGTATCACCTATTTGAGCTTGGTGGCTTCTCAACCAGTTATGTCATCGCGACCTCTGAACTGGCAGATAGCCAAGTCTCATCTACTTTGAGCTTGGTGACGTCTCAATCGGTTATGTCATTGCGACCCCTGAACCAACAGACAGCTAAGTCTCAATCTTGAGCCATGTTGACATTTACAAAAGACAGGTCTCGATACTTGCTAACATTTACAAAAGGCAAGTATCTCCCCTTTAGCCCCGCAAAGGGCTAGCCTCGAGCTTGGTAACGCCTCAATCGGTTATGTCATTGCGACCTCTGAACCGACAGACAGCCATGTCTCATTATCCAAACAAACAAAGACGACATTCTCAAGCGAGAACAATATTGGAGACCCAACAGAAGTCAAGACAAAAGGAAAAATTTCTATTAATTCCAAAAGGATGGGATACATGGAGGAGCATATACAATGGCCTACAGGCGTACATTGTAAGATCGAATCCGATCTCCGAGCGAAGCCAACCTCGTTCTCCTGTCATCAGCAGCCTGGGCCAGCGCCTGTGACCTCAGCTCAGCCTCATCAAAATCCACCGCCTGAGCCAGACGAGCTTCAACCTCCGCCAAAGTTGCCCTCTGTGACGACTCCTGCCACGCTAGTTCCTCATTCTGAGCTCTGAGCTGCTCAAGCCGCGCAGTCTCTTCAAGACGCACCGGTATAGCCTTGGATAAGAGGAGATTTGCTTTCCTAATCATCTCCTCGGCCCTCCTAATCTTGTCTTCAGCGTCAAGGAGAGCACTGGTGGAAGTGTCAATTGCACTCCCAACCTCTGCTTGCCTTGTTTCCAAGGATCCAAGTCAGAGGAGATAGCCTTAGCGGCTTCTTGAGCAGCAAGCCGGGCCTCGTGCCTTTGGGCAACAAGATGTGTGAGCCGCTCATCAGCTAAAGACCTCGGGTCTGAACGATAGAGACGGCGCCACTCCTCTACGTCCTTCTCAAGGTCATCCACCAGGAGTTCCAAAGTAGTAGCTTGATGATACCCCTCAAAATCCTGAATGCATTCAATACCACGGGAGAGGACCACTTTTAGCTTCGAGAATGGCACAGGCGAACCCTTCAAGACTAGACCGATAGTCTGCTCCAAACTGTTATAAAAGCTATCGACCAGGTCACCTATATAGTCATTCTCAGCTTCAGCAATTTTCGGTAGAGAGGCAACCTCGGAGTAGTCTACCAGCCCGGTCGACACCGCCGCAGAAGAAGCAACGGGAACACTGACAGCAGCAGGACAAGTCAAGGGCAACCTCGGCGGAGTCCTCATCGAAATCAGCACGCCAGCCACCGCGAAGGAAGGACTGGCGACCACCTCCTGAGCAGCAGGCTCAATCACCAGGGTCGGAGAAGTAGGGCTTGTAATCACCCTCAACTCTGCACTGGGCAAAATTGTTGGCACCTCACTCGTCGATATAGTTGGGAGTGAAGGCATATCCGGGATTGCCGCCCCTCCGGCCTCTGGTCTTTCAGCTGACGTGGGCTGATAAGAAGGCAGGTCGCCATACAGCGCGTCCAACACAGCAGCATCCGCCGCGGTCGAAGCGCTCAACGCACCCTCTGACCCCTCAGGGGAACCCTCCGGCTCCTTCGAAGCTGATGCATCTTGAGGACGAACACCTGCAACAAAATCATGGTCAAAAAGGAGATGCAGCAAACAAGAGGAGACCAAGAGGTCATCGTCATACCAAAGGCTGATGTCACCTCATCAGCCGCATCGGTCTCCAAGGGCCCCATCGGGAAATTCTTAGCAGAGTCGACGCGAATAGCCGGCCCGCTCTCGCCCGCCGAGTCCCCCGTGGACCATCCAACAGAGCTCGACGCCACAGGACTTCCTTTGGAAGTCCCAGCGCCCGAGAGACTGACACCAGCCGCGCCACCCCCAGACTCTTCCGAGTGAGCGGAGGAACTGGCTGCAGTCCCATAAGTGAATAGGGGATCATAATGTTCCCCTCGCTCTCCAACCACCTCAGCTCCTGCAACAAGAAGCAAATGATGAGTTATTTAGAATACACCAAAGGCGTATCATATAGATGGGGTCAATCTTACCAGTAGTCGGTTCAGCAACCGACGGCTCAGCCACTAATGGAGCAGCAGAAGGGAACGCCGCAGAGGGTTCGCCCTCTACCATGATGGTAGGAGCCTGGCGACGGGGCTTCTTCGCCAACGACTTCCTACGGGATCCACTCCCACGCTTCCTCTTGAAGTGGACATCAGAATCCTCTTCTTCCACTTCTTCCACATGTCGTGGGGGAGCTGTCCCCACCACACCAGAACCGGCTTCACGAGTATCAGCTTCACGGGCATCAGCTCCCGTCCCCGCCTCGAAGCGAGGACTCCCTGCATCAGAAGCCTCGCTATCATCTACAGCAATGAACTCCTCTATGCCAGGAACACGGACTCGTTTGCCCTCCTTCCTCTCAGAAGCCTTCTGCCTCATCTGATGAGAGATTAACCTCACACCCGAACGGTTGGCATTAAATCCAAGAGGTGTGGAGTTCGAAGCCGCATACCATTGGCAGAAGCACAGGGTCGTCCGAAGGCCGGGATCCTTCAACGGCGTGCATAGCCACGCCCCAGTGCCATCCGCAGTAAAGAACCGCCAGGCACGAGCCCCATCAATAAGGCTCCCCATGAAAGCCAGATCCGAATTGGGGTTGCCCACGTACAGCTGGTCGTACCCGAACTGGCGGGCAAACCAGCTCGGGACGTAAGATTCCAGGTAGCAGGTATCCCCACTCCTGTACAGCAAGTGCGAGGGCCGGATGCTGACCAGCCACTCGAAAACGCCCCGACTCATGGGAGACCGACCCGACTCCGCATCATGAAATTCCTCGTTGTATCCTGCACCCCGAATGCGAGGAAAATAGCGGAACAGGCTATAGGCGTCATGACGACGCACTAACTTACGGGCCTCGGCCACGTAGGTCTTCAGCCACGAACAGCCTTCGAAGCGGCGGAGAAGCGCCGTTCGAACACCTTGCGGAGGGTCCTCCCCAGCTCCAATCAAAGTAGGGCAGTGTAAGGCGAACCACGCCATCAAGTAGGTATACGGTAAGCCTACCCTAGGATTGGGTCCGTCACAAGGCAGAACGGCACCCTTCCCTCTCCTTGACGCCGGTGGCCTACAGAAAGCCTCCGTTAGTGCACGAAGGCCCTCTGAATACAACACACCATGGCCGAGAGAAGACCCAGACGGTGGCCATGGACCAAGCGAACGGCAGGCAGCAAGACATTCGGGTGGACGATGTCACCCGAGGAAGAAGGCACAACACACTTCTTTAACCAGATGGTTAAGAAACCAGCCAGCAGCGCCTTTCGAGACATAGGCCGACGAGCCTGATGGTGAAAGCTCCGAAGAACATCACCCTTCTCGTAGGGACCATCGTCTTCGGTCACGACGATGTCCCTTTGAGCGTGCATCTCCATCCTTTCCAAGATGTCCCCATCAGCAACTCCACAATGAGCTGCTTCAGGAGCATTCTTCATATTCGGGAACAAATAGCTCCCCCAGTTCTTCAAGCTCTTCGAGCTACCCTTACCACCACCGTAGATGCTGGAACAAATATGCAAGTGGCACATCAATTCTCGATAAGTCTCGAGCAAAGCAGGCTCCTGCTTCTCCAGGAGAGCCAACTCCGCCTCACAGGGAAAGTACTCTTCGTACGGAAGAGATCCGAAGGGCAAAGCAGAGATTTCTCACATCTCGTGCAAAGCCATGCCCAACTCGCCAACCGGGGTGAAGAAGGTCCCCGAAGCCGGGCAGTACAATTCAAGGATGGCGTAGAAGCACGCCACCTTCATCTCAATGCCGTAGCAGGTCGCCCTGACGGCCTCATAGAGGTTCAACCTCTCCAAGTCCTCCTTGAAGTGAGCAAGGATGTAGTTGGTCAACTCCGCCCATCATGTCTTAGGAGGATGAACCCAACCGGGAGCCCTGAAGTCAGTAGCAGGGTAGTTCCCGTCAACTGCGCAGAACTGGGTGCCAAAAGTCTGTGCCACAGCCGGGTTCTCTCCCACTGGAAGTTCCCGCGATACCTTCCCAGGGTATAGCCCCATTATGCTGTGGGGAGGGCCCGCCCTTGAATAGCCGGACTGAAACGTCAATCTCCCAACATGGACGGATTCGGCGCTTCGACTCACGCCCCACGCCATCCTCCGAGCCTGAGTCACATTCGCGAAGGAGGACAAAGGAAAGTGCCATTTAGTGGACGGAAGATAAAACTTCTCGCCATCCAATTGAAGAAACCATTGTCCTTCGCCTGCCTGCAACTGGCGATCGGGATCAGGTGCGGCATCCCCGAACATAAAGTCAGGCTTTCTGTAAGTCTGAAGGTCAATATTCTCAAGAGGAGCCGTGGTCAAGATACTCCGCGTGGTCTGCGGATGACCTCCTTGGATGAGTGTATCCTGAACAAGGGAGCTCCGCTCACTGAATAAAGAAGCCTGTCCATAGAACTGCAGGCTGATGTTACCATCTGCTCGATGGGTTAGCCCGAACAGACTGTTCTGCAGACCGGAAGCGTAATGCACTGCAAAGATAGAAATGAGCTATGATTAGTTCACCAATCAAGTGGATACGAAGACATAAAAATTCACTAAGGCATAGCCTCGCTCAACGAGCAAGGCCAGGAAGGCGATAGCTTCGATGAAGCTTGATCTTGCGGATAAAATTGCATTTTTGCAGAAAACATCCAAAGTACCAACTTCGCTTAAGCAGGAAGTGGTATAGCCCTAAGGGTTGACGTCATCAAGAGGGCATTATGGTCAAAAGTCATCATAACTGAAAGGACATATTCAAGTCCTGTTCCTCAAACAGGACGAAGACGGCCCAAGTAATGGCTTCGTACGGAAGCCTAAAGAAAAACTGTTCAGTTCTTATTTCCCTGCGCAAGGAGAATAGGGAAATTCAGGGAAACAAGCTCCCTAATGAGGACGGATCATATTCGATCATCCTGATAGCCGAAGATCGGCTTTGAAAAAGAAAGAGCGAAGACCCTAATAAGAAGGAAGAGTCTCTTACCAGTGACTGGTCGCTCGATGACCGGAGGAGGAGGGCCCTCCGCTGCAGAAGTCGCCACTTCTTTTCCCACTCGCCTTTTGGGCGCCATCGAAAAACTGCAAGGGTTCTCAAAGATCTCTGAACGAAGAAGGAAGAAGGAAAAGGAAGAGTCAGAAGTTCTCTGAAAAAGGAGACCTTTTTCATGCTCAGCCCGATCGGGCTTTTATAGGCCAATCAGCGCCTGAAACGAGGCCTCGAAAAAGGGCACATGCCGCCGTTTTGAATTAATTCGAAACATCGCCTGAAGCGCCCGAAGCGCCTTCCCGAGAAGCGCTGGTTCAACCCCACTAAGGGTTAACTTCGCACTGAAGCAAAGTGCGGACTTCGCACAATCCTTCAAGGACTTCGCCAAGAGGCTTACCTTAGCCCTCTAAAAAGGGTGCTGCTCGCGGGACACGCCAGTCTCGTGAAGATCATTCGAAGAAAGGACTATGTCCTTAGCTTCGCACACAGTTTAGCCCAGCTATGGCCAAACTCTCAATGAAAGCAAGCAAAAATCAGATGATCAGAAGATGAACTTTCATTGATTTAACAGGAAGGGTACATTGATATTACATCAAAGTTGTGTTTCATACAATACATTCAGTTGCCCAACAGGATCATTTGAGGTATATAAGCGGTTTTATCTGCTTCTAAGCCAAACCAAAGGGACATGAAAGGCATTCCTCCTGCACAAGGCCGTAATCAGTGGTGCCGCAAGGACACGGTCATTTTTCTCCACAAAATGGCAGATCTTGCCAGGCCATTTTTGTTGAAGCCTGGCAATAAAAACCTATCGCCGCCAACACGATAGATCACGTATAATGGGAATCGGCAGTGATACCAGTGATCTAACGGGTGTGATGCCCGCTTTCCCGAAGCGGATCGCCCCCAAAGGCCACCAAAGTTGAAAGTCGGCAGTGGTGCCGGCGATCCCACAGGCGACGCCCACTATCTTGAAGCGGATCCTCTCCGGTAAAAGCGGCAGCCAGCCTCACCTCAGAACGAACCATCTCGGATAAGAGGCTGCCAACAGCCTCCGGGACACACACCCGTTGCCCCAAATTGTTCCTCCTGCTTAAAAGTAAAGCTTCAACCGGGGAAGCATAAGACAATTTTATGGCTTCTTCCATCAAGCTACCAGACTGACAAACATGGCTCACTGCAATTCAAATTGGAGCAAGTTAGCAGTTAAGCACAGAAAAAGCTGCAAAAATACTAAGTCAGATCTTTGGCGGCGAAGCAATCCGACTTCAGTCAAAGCAGAGGATAAGCCCCGCCTGCACAGCAACCGATGGGCTAGCTCAGCAAACGCCAAGTCCTAGCCTCGCCTATATGGCAAAGTCAGACTGATCTTGTGAGATACAGTCTCAACCTCACCAATATGGCAAGACTGGCTCAACTATTGAAGAGACCAAGTCCCAAGTTCTGCCTGCGTAGCGGACTTAACATATAGTGATCTCTTTCCGATCAAGTCAAGATGATATCTTCGCAGGAAAGCTATGATGAGATCCTTCTCTGCAGATCAGCCAATTGCAAAATGGAGAATAAGGGAAGCTAATCCCTGGAGCAGCGGTCAAAGCTGAATTAAGGGAGGTGAATTCCCTAAAAGCGGTGAAGTCTTTGAGTGATCAAGACTTACCGGTCCTTGGTCGGATAATAACCAGAGTGGGCATTCTCACTAAATTCAGAGATCTGAGTATCTCTCTCAACCAAGAGAAGAGAAGAAAAAAAGCAAAGCACTTCTCTTCAGAGGACCTCAAGTGTCCTATTTATAGGCCCCATGGCCTGAGTGCAACCATCTCAAGCGTGGAAGCACGAGCGCATTTAAGGCATTCATTACGCCTTGATAATAGGGACGGTTTTCATTGGAACCGTACAAAGAGAGAAAACGTCTCCCTCATAAAAGGCACTTATGACGCCTTGAAGAAAGAGAATATCCTCCTTCGGTAAGGAGCGACTGGAGAATATCTCCCTCGATTGACGCGGAAGAAGGAATGATCCTCCTCGTAATCGGCCCGTGACAGTTGGCTTTGGAAAGGCAACAGGAGTTCCAAAGCGAACTTATTTTCGGAAGCCCAGATGCGGAGCTACCCATACGCGAAGCTACTCGCGAATCTGCACAATTCTTCGGCGAATCTATCCCAAAGTAGGATTGAAAGCGAAGCTGAACTCAACCATCATGGCGATGTTCATACTCCATACACCATCACAGCAGTTCAAAGTGTTTCGAAGTCTGGGCTATTGCAGACTTTCAAAAACTTTGAAGGGGGTCTTGTTGACACTTAAAAAAGACAAGATTCTCATTGGTCTGAACAATGTCTAGCGACAGACGAGCTGAAGACCAGTTTTCACCCATCTCCAAGGGACAAGGAAGCAGCTTGGACTCCACTGATCCAGCAAGCAGAACAGTGAACCCGGATTGTTTCTAAACAGACCTCAGCAGGTCTAAAATGCTAGCATTTAGCATTACATTAGCCCAAGGAGATAGCCTCGCTTGAGAGGCTAGCATCATCCAACTTCGCCAGGAAGCTAACTGACAGCTTCGCCGAAAAGCCTCTTTTCGGACTTCGCTAAGAAATTGCCTTTAGCTCCGCCATGAGCTTCAAAGCGGGCCGCTCCGCTATTGGTCTGCTATGGTCAACCTTTGACCAATCAAATCTCCGGATGAGATCGGATCCAATCAGATCAAATCCAATCAGAGACCAAATATGGCAGGTGATTGCCACAATCTCTTGACACTCTTGAAACGAGTAAGAGGATCAGAGGAAATCCTCCAACGATATGGAAAGGATCATAACAAATCAGAAAGATCAACCGACTTGCCATTCTCTAGCTCCGCAGAAGCTATTTTAGCCTCGCAGCAAGGCTACTTTCTAAATAAAACTGATTCGGTTTAATCTGTTTCCATATCTTCAAGGGGGCGGTTTTACCCTTGTTCTCCCTATAAATAGCCCGCCAGGGGCACAAGGGAGAAGCGCGCTGCATCTTCTGGAATTGCAGAGGAAGAGACAGAAAGAGAGGGGATCGATCTCCTGCTGGTCACGAGGATCAGACTTCTTCACAACGCACCGTGCACTCTCTAATTCAGAGACTTTCAAGAGAAATACTTCTCTTTTCAGGGTGTTGATGCCCTAACAACCCCTTTTCCTCAAGGAATCTCCGGAACCAGGCGAGAAGGAATTCCTCACAGAAGGCGGTTTTGAGAAGTAGCAAGAGGGTTCTACCAGCCCTCTATTCTCTGATTCCCGGAACCAGGCGAGAAGGGAATCTCATCGCTCGCATCGTCAAAGGGACAAAGTGGTCGCGCGCTGACCAGACTCCTATCGGCACACTTCTCCAGAATCTCTGAGGAGATCTACTTGTAATCTTTTTAAGAATACTTGTAATTTAGCTCCTCAAACCCTTTTTATTGTAAGTTTCCCCTTTTCAAATTAATGGAAAACAGGTACTCCTTAGCGGATTAGAAATCCTTCTCGGTGATGGCGGGGACGTAGAGCTAGGGGCTCGAACCTTGGAACATATTTTTGTGTTTGCGTTTGATCTATTTTCTCTTAACCCTATCCTTTACTTGTGTTGTGCATTCATTCATAGCATCATATCTTATTTTCTTGCATTTGTGCCTTGTATATATTCTTATTGCTCATCCATATTATATGCTTGGTTGCTTGTGTGCCTCACTTATACTTAACCACAAGAGCTTCATAAAGCACCTCAACCCTTATCTAGGGGAATCAAGAGGAGTTACTGCAGAGCCCTTCACGGGGAATTCGGCTACACTTGTTGGTTGTATTAAGTGTGTTGCAAAATAGTTTTAGCTTCCGCATTTAGTTTCTAGATTAGCATTATCACCTATTCACCCCCCTCTAGGTGATTTCAATATATTGGATTCTATCTATATACAACATGCTTCAAAGTTATTAAATATCTTATTTTTGTATTTGCATGAGTTTTGGAGAGAACGGTTTTCCATTTCAAAAATCTTATTTTTGGAAAATACGATTTTGGTTTAAGACAAATTTTTAATCTCACAAAAATGGTTCAAATAGTTTGAAATATGTGTTGAATTTTTATCACACATATTTGTATTTCAAAGATATAATAAGAACTGATTTTTTGGAATTTATGTGATTTTATGGGATTTAATTAAAAATAAAAACTCAAGTTTTTAAGTTCTATAATGGTTAGAGTGGTTGTCTACCGGTCGATCGGAACGGTCGACCGTGACAGTAGTCGATCGACCGGTGCGGTCGACCGACGTGCACAAGCGTGCATGCCAGCTTGAGCTAGTGGGCCGGTCGACCGGGTCGATCGACGTCCAAAGAACTCTGCTCTCTGGAAATGACCCCAGTCGACCGGCAAAGAGCTCTGCTCTCTGTATCTGTCTCGATATCTCTTGATGTCTTCATAAGCTTCCTGACAAGCTTGATCCCATACAAAGGAAGCACCCTTTTCATGAGTCGGGTGAACGGCTGACAGCGGTCTGAAAGATTTGCGATGAATCTTCTAATATAAGCCAGTCTACCTTGCAAGCCTCTAAGCTCTTTAAGATTCCTCGGCAGATGCGTGCTTTGAATGGCTTTAACCTTGTCTGGGTCAAGATAAATTCCTTTTGATATAACAATAAACCCAAGGAACTTGCCACTTGACACTCCCAAGAAGGATTTTGTCGGATTCATTTTCAGTTTATGAGCCTGCATTATGTCAAACATCGTTCTCAAGTCACGAAGATGGTCATTCTTATTGCGGCTTTTGACAGCAATGTCATCGACATAGCATTCTACTATTTTTCAGAGGTGATCGCGGAAGATTGTACTCATTCCCTGCTGATAGGTTGCTCTGGCATTCTTCAGTCTGAAGGGCATTACAGTGTAGCAGTATACCCCAAGGGTGTTCGGAACGAAGTATGCTTCTCGTCGTCAGAGTACATTTTGATCTGATTGTACCCTGAGAAACCGTCCATAAAAGACATTCTTTCAAATCCACATGTATTGTTAATCATGACATCGGTGATGGGCAGTGGGAATTCGTCTTTAAGACAAGCCGTATTGAGATCACGGTAGTCGACGCAAATCTGTATCCTCCCGTTCTTCTTGAGGACGGAAACGATATTAGCAATCCAATCTGGATGATGTTCTTCCCGAATGAAGCCACATGCAATGAGCTTATGGACTTCGGCTTCAATAGATTCCATAATGTTCGGGCAAAACCGACGTTGTTGATGCTTGACTGGTTTGGCATCGGACTTGATGTTCAGACGGTGCATGGCTACTTGCGGATCAAGTCTGGGCATGTCTTCATAGTTCCATGCGAAGACGTCTATATACTCCTTTACGAGTTTTATCAATTCTTCCTTTTCTGTAAGTGATAAGCTTTTACTTATAAAAATGGGCTTAGGGTGATCTTGACTACCCAAGTTGACTTGCATCACCTTGTCTTTAGTAGCTTCCACGGGCTCTAATTGACTGCTTGAAGTCATATTAACAGTGAGATTTTCGAACATCATTCCTACACTAACATCTGAGTCCCATTCGGAGGATGAGGCTGAATGCGATAGAATTGGTTCATCATCTTTGAATTGAATAGTTGCTGGCGGTGTGGGCATAACGTATCCCAACCCCCTGCGTTTATTATCATAGTAATTTGCAGGCTTCCTTTTTGGCACAAAGTTACGCAGCAAACTACGCCTTCCTTTTCTAAAATTTAGGCCTTTTTCATGCTTTAGGTCGTATCTCATTTTCTTCATAATATGGTGCGCTAGTCGCGCGTAATGGAAGAATTGTGGAGTGTCTGAGTCTGAACTTGAATCTGCGGCTATGGGTCTCCGTGGTTGGGTTCTACCGAAGATTATCGGTAACTGGCCTTCTTTAGACGGAGGGATCACTAGCGTGGCCCCTTCTATAGGTTCCATGGGCATACTGGACGCACTTGGTTTATGTAAAGGCATGTGCAAAGAGCTATCCGTAATCGACTCAAACAACCCAACACTCACAGGATAATCAAAAGAAATATTATCATTAATTACCCATTCATCATCATCTTCAGAAAGAGTGTTACATTGGGGATTATTAAGACATGGTATAATTGGTTCACCAATCAAAATGGTTGGCATGCCTGATTCAAATTCTGAATCCGCCTCATTGTCACTTTCATCATCATCTGGCAATGGTTCTTTAGATGCTTCACCGTCTCTTGATACAAGAGAGCGTCAATGAAGTAATTTTTCACCCCTTTGAATGGTTGCTTTTCAGCGAAGACAGTTCATACTGTCGTGTCATCTTCAATATATTTGAAGCACTGGTGCAGAGTGGAGGGAACTATCAAGTTAGCGTGAATCCATGGTCGTCCTAGCAGCAGGTTGTATGACGTGTCAGCGTCAATGACATAGCATGTCACTTCTGACTTCAGACTCCCAATTCGGCAACGGAGTCGAATTTTTTCAGGTGGATGACTACTCCCGGTATTAAAACCATATATTGTAGTGGTGGTTGCAGACAACCTATGTAGCGGTATATCGAGGAAGTAAAGAAGCCTTTTGAGGATGATGCTGAGTGCGGACCCCGGATCGACTTGTACCCTTTAATACATGTTGAACCGATGTATCAGGTATAGTACAGAGGCAGATCATGCTTGTTATCTTTAAGAAGCATATCTTCCGCTGTGAAGGTGATAGCGAGCACCTTTGATTGTACATGATGGCATTCAAGGCATGGAGACTGAGCGTCATCTTTAGGGATCTCTGGCATATATGTAAGGAATGATTCTGAATTAGCCAGGGCATCCCTGAGTGCTTCTCTTGTCTCTTTTGAGAGATGAAGTAGCTCGTGTATAGTAATACGAGCCGGAATATTAGCCAGTTAGGCCAATATGTCAAAACGAAAGGGCGTGTCAAGCCCTAGGCCTGAAGGTTCTTCAGGACATGGTCGAACTGGACTTCCTTAGGCTTCTCTTTTTCCTTGATTGGAACTGAGGCGGATGCTGATATTTGTACTGATGTCGTTTGCTGTTGTATCTCCTAGTAGCCTTCTCATACTGTTTTAAGTATGATTTTTCAGATCGAGTACTCGAAGGCTGAGATACATCGGCCTGCGTTGTGCAAGCATGCTTTCTTCTTCAGAATCACTGAGGGAAGCTGACGTAAGATTGTCATCGTCTGGCAGGATGGAGATGACATTGCAAGATTTGCCTTTGATTTGGACTTCTTTAAATCTCACTGTACGTCTTAGACAAGGTCTGGGTGTATCCACATGACTTCCCCTGTCTCTAATGTCAAGGGAACAAGACCTTCATTATCCTGAGTTTTATCCGCAGGATGTTCAACTTCCAGCCGTGGTATAGGGACGGGATAAGTCCCGTCAGGAACTGTGACCTTCGGAGTTTTGCTGAACTCGAGGGTCACCATATTAGCAGTGACCTTTTTCTGCTCTACTTTAGTGTCAGGACTCCAGCGTAGATCAAGGCTTGAATTCTGTCCTTTAGGATATAGTACTTGTCGGTAGGATGGTGAATCATCCTGTGGTAGAGATAGTATTTGGGGTCATTTGTGCGTCATATTTCATTGGGACGCCGAGCATCCAGTAGCTTCATTTTATTCCCTTTCTAGAGCAAATAGAATATTGTGAACACCTGATCGTCTCAGAAGGAGTACTGTTTCGGAGGAAACTTGGACTCTTGATTATTAAACCCGCTCTTCTTGACCTTCGCTGCACGTCCCCGGACAGTTCTACGGACATAGTCTCTTTCCCTTTGGCTTGAGAAGACTGCGGTACGTCGCTACGCCCTTTATTGTTCATACCCCATTTGCCTTTAGCGGTGGATGGTTCGAACTTTTTAGTCGACTTTTCGGCTATCTCAGCTTATTTGACCAATTCTTTCCAGGTATGGGCTTTGACGGCCCCATGCGAACCTCTACTTGGTCTAAGAAGTTGTGCCTATACGTCTGTAAAAGCATGGGTAATGGCATCCCTGCTAGACACATCAAAGACAAGTTTCTGAATCGTTCAATATAGTCACGGACAGATTCGCCCTTCTTCTGCATGGTGGAGAGGAGCTTGTCCATGGTTACCTCAGTATCGTCCTCATAGAAACAAGAAAGGAATCGGGTTTCAGGTCGATTCAAGAATCGACAGAGCCGGGGGGAGACTTCGGAACCAGTCGAATGCTACTCCCTTTTGAAATCACCTAGAGGGGGGTGAATAGGTGATGGCTATATGTAAATGGTCACAAATGCGGAATTTAAAAATTAACCAACGCAATAAGCTCAAATGAAAAACTTGCAATAAAGGAAGCAATTAATAGTGCAAGAATTAAGGAGTTTAGAGTTTAGAGATATTTGAGCAAACGCAAACACGCAGATATGTTTCCGAGGTTCGAGCCACGCTCTACGTCCCCGCCTTCACACTTGAAGGATTTCCACTATTGAAGATCCCACTGGATCACCAATACAAAGGACACACTTGTCCCGTCTCTCGTGATGCCGCAACACCACCTTGAGCACACTAGCTCGCCTTGAGGCCGATGCCTCTACAACTTCACTCAAAAGAAGATTGATCACACTTGATCACAAATACGCTCACTTGCACAATCCTAGAACCAAAATGTAGATGTGAAATATGGGATTGTGTAGTGCAAATGCTAGAGAGAAGTAGAGGTAAAGACTTCAAGTAGGTGTCTTAAAACTTTAGGGCTTTTGGAGAGAAAATCTTGTGTAAAAGGAAGCCTTTTGAAAACTTGTAAATCCTTTGAAAATGATGTGTATATTCTTCTAAAATAGTTGTCATATCAATATGAAGTGACCTCCTATTTATAGGGGCCAAAAACTACACCAGAAATCCGTTGGGGTCAAAAAGACAAAAGGAATCTGTCAGAAAAACTAGCTGTTGGAATCTGTCAGAGATTCTGACAGCTACCGGTCGACCGGCCGGTCGACTGCCAACGATCGAAAATATGACCGTTGGGGGACTTCGGTCGACCGCCCGGTCGACCCACTTTAACCGAGAGCACTGCAGAGTGCTCGGTCGACCGGGTCGGTCGACTGATACACAGGCACAGAATGTGTGTGCATCGGTCGACCGTACGGTCGACCGGACGCTGTCAGTTCTGAAAAATCAGAACTGCCAGAATCCAGAAAACTTGGTTTTTGGTTATCGGTCTAAGATATAAAGTTTTGGATCTTGTAAACACTAGAGTGTGAGCACATGTCACTACTCTAATAGGTTAAAACATTTTGATAGAAATTCCTTTGATAAAAACTTGTTTTTCCAAATATTATTTTTCCAAAATTTAGAGTTTCTAAAACTTATCTCCAAAAACATGTTTATCTTTAACTCTAATTTGGAAATAGAATTTTGAAACTTATTTTGAAGTCTAGAACCAATATAAAAAGTGTGTGTAAGTGTAAATCCCATAACTCTACTTCTATCATCTAGGTTTTGACAAAAATGTCTAAAATAACAAAAATACAAATACAAATCTTGATGTTCTTCATAAACTTGATCTTTGGCTTGGTCTTCTCCTTAACATCTTGTTCCTAAAGCATCCTATTGTGCTTGGCTTGGGAATGCAAATTTTGGCGAACTCCAAACGTGTGAGTCTTATTTGCGGAGCCATCAAAACGACCTTTTAACCTGAAATACTTGTAAACAAAAACTTGTTAAATACATAACTAGATATGGTTTGTTATCATCAAAATATCCACTAAGATATGGGGCTAATGGCCTTTGGGCCAACAATCTCCCCCTTTTTGATGATGACAAAATATATTTAGTTATCACAAATATTTGGGTAGTCTTCAAGTGATGCTCCCCTCAACACATGCATATACCAAAAAATCATACTCAGGCATAGTATCATACTCAGGCATAGTAAAGATCATCATATTTTCATGCCAACAAAAAAATACTCATGTCATAGAACAAATACTCATGTCATAGATACGGATAACACATGGGTTCATACATGACAGAGATACATAAAAAGAACACCAACATGTCCACAAAGCATAATAGAAGGCACATGTAGAAATAAATACATGTCCAACGACACAAGTCACATAATGTCAAATACAAAACACAAAATACAAAATACAAAACACAAAATAACTCTCCCACTAAATAACTCTCCCCTTTTTGACATCATCAAAAGGGGAGGTCACTCCTCAGCAGCAGCATCACTGCCATCGTCATCGTCATCCTCATCCTCCTCAGAAGAGGTCCCTGCAGAAGAGGTCCCTGCAGAAGTACCCTCAGCCATCGTCGTATCACCAGCAGCAGTGTCCTCAGCCATCTTCTTATCACCATCAACGTCTTCCTCCGAAGAAGAAGAAGAAGAAGCTACCTCCTCGGGACCAACGCCGAGTACCTTCGGCCGAGGTGGGGGAACTGAAGGAGCTCTGGTAGGAAATGGAGGACCGGTGGAGGGAAGGGGACGAGCAATGGTAGTAGGATCAGGAGTAAACATATCGAATTTCGTAAAGATCGCCTCAAATTGCGTATCCATGAATCTCATGGAGTCAGCAAAATAAGACATGTCGTTACGAATTCCTCGGATCTGAGTGTTCAACTCCTCACGGGAAGCGGCCTCTGTTTGAGACGGGCGTCCATCTCTGCACGAAAAGCTGCCTCTTGCTGGAAACGGGCGTCCATCTCCGCACGAAAAGCTGCCTCTCGCTGCTCAATCCAGGACTGGTGTGCCTCGAATTGAGAGCGGACCTCAGAGGATATAGAAGGTGAAACTGGGGCAGAAGCAGATGAAGTGCCTGGGGCCGAAGATGACCCTGGGGCAGATGAACCTGGGACAGCTGGAGGAGCAGGAGGTTGCTCAAGAGCGTGTCTACGCAACTAAACTTCCATCCTCTTCAAAAGAGAGCCGTCAATATCTACTGTAGGCTCATCGGAATCGATAGAGGAAAGATCAAAATCTAGAGCTTTGAGGATATGGGTAATCACCATGCCATAGGGCAAGGTCCTACCGGACAGAGGGATCTGGTCAGAAGCCATATGTGAAGCAATGAGACGGGGAAAATTTATTCTAATGCCTCGCAGAAGGCAATAGATGATCAAAGGCACAGGACCCCTAGCATGGCTGTATTCACCAGATTTGGGGACAATGTTGAAGAAAATGATTTTGGCCAGAACTTGAGAAGTGAGGGTGTATCTGCTCACAACTTCATTTCTAACCAAACCGGAGTTATTATCCCCATGAATCAATGTGGATGCGGTGAGGGAAGACTCACCCTCCGGAAACTCAAAGTCAAGTAGATCAAAGGTGTACACATCAGCACCACCAGTGGGTAGGTGAAGGATTTCAGCAAATTGACTGATGCTAATGTTAATATCCCTACCTAGAACTCTAGTAGTGATACGGTTTCCATCAAACGAAAAATTGGTATAAAAGTAGGGCACAAGAGGGGTATAGACTTGTTCTCGAATGGTTAAGAACTCGTCTAAGGAATTGTTATGCAAGATGCGGGGGATGTCCAAATGCTCGAAATCTCGAATGACAACAAATCTCCCCGAATTGATATTTCTTTTAGAAAGATGGATAAACCGATTTTCAGCAGTTTCATTGATAAAAAGTTTCTTGGTTTGGGTGTAGATGAAGTGGGTTTAGCAGGAGCTTTCCCCTTCTCAGTCCTAGTTCTCTTTGACATTTTGAGTAAAAATAGGATTTTTAGGTCAAAACAAGTTAGGGCACGATCTAGAAATTTTAGCAACCTAAAATCTTGACAAAGATAGTAGATCTAGAAACTAGAAGTGAAGAACAAGGAGAAAAATTCGATTTTTACCTTAACAGTGAAGAACCAAAACCCTAGAACAGAGAAGGCCGAATTTCTTCGAATCCAGCGGATGGATGCACCTGAAATTGAAGATCTGGCACTAGAAGTAGGAAATACAAGTGGGTTTTAAATTAATTTGAGATCGGATGAGAGATTGGAGAGATGGAAAAATTTTGGAGAGGAGAGGAGTTGGGTTCCGTCGCCAGCGAGTGAGGAGAGAGAGAGAAAAGTCAAATAAATAGCCGATCTGGACCTGATTGCGATGCCCGGTCGACCGTACGGTCGACCCAGAAAACCCGAGAGCTCTGTAATCTCAGAGCGGTCGACCGGTCGGTCAACCCGAACAACCCGAGAGTTCTGCAGACTTACAGCGGTCGACCGGGACCTATTTTCGGTCGACCGACAAAAGAACAGAAATAAAGTTAATTTATTTCACGCAAAGTCGGTCGACCGCATCTAGCGTCGGTCGACCGTCTTTGCCTGAAAGACAGTCTGAAGCAGCAGCCAAAAAAAAAAAAAATTTAAAAGAGAATTTAATTAAATGTAAGTATGATATATTTAACATACAGGATCAAACATATGTTTTAGTCTTGATTAAGTTAACATATCATCCAAAATTACATACAATCCTTTTTATTTTATTTTTCATATTTTAGACAAAGTTTTAGAGATGTTGAAGCCGAATACCCAGTGACGGGTTCTGAACTTCATCCTCTTGATTCCTCTGGATATGAGTTAAGGTGCGCAATTGCCATCTCTAAGGTATTTGCTTTAAATATGAAATCTTACAAAATTTATTTTTAATTTTGAAATAATAGTGTATCGGTATATCATCAAAATTGTACATGTGGACATATAGTAACATGAAAGACATAAAATTACAATAAGCATGGCATGTACACAATCATGATAGAGATGTATAGTTAACATGTATCATTGTAGCATAAAAGTAAACTAACAATTCTATGCAATTGTATACATACACAAAAATCAAAAACTTTTAAATGGAGAAGTTACCGAACATGGGCAATCTCCAAAACTAGGTGCCTCCACGATAGCGATGCAAACTTGATTTGTTCTTTTAGCTTTGTTGCATCCACCACCCGGGCACCGTCTCCCCCTAAGTCTTGGAGGAAGAAGATCCACCTGTTTCATCTAAAGTTGGTGGGTCTTTTGGTACCCATATCTTTTTGGGTCCTTTAGGGTTAGTACCGGGACGAATCCAAACATATTTATTATGCACATTATTTTTAGTAAAACAAAACTTTTCTAAATGGCCTTTGCGGCCACAATGCGTGCAAATGTAAATTCTACCACTACCATACATGTATGCATGTTTATGTGTGTGTGTATGTTTCCGTGCATGTACATGGTGTGTATGTTTCCCTTGGGTTACTCCCTTAGGAAATCTAGATGCAAATTTGTTAAGATCAAAAGCACACTTCTTTAAAGTGTTATCCAAACTTTCAACACGTTTTTGAATTTCTACAAATTCATTTTTATTACATGATGCAATAGGGGTTTTACCTTTACAAGCTAGTTTATATTTTTCAAAATCAATTTTTAGATTCTTAAAAGCCTTAGTTAAATCATCTTTTTCTTTAACTACAATATCCATCTTATTTTTCAAAGCATCATTTTCCTTTTTCAACTTTTTATTATGAGATTGAGAAATCTCATACCTATGTTGTAACTCTTCAAAGAATTGAGCTAACTCATCCATTGTTAACTCATCATCATCTATTGAGTTGTCAAGAGTTACCTTGGTTGCATCCTCCCATGTGCCATGAAGCACATGTGCGCGGCGTCGTTTTCCTCCTCGGATTCCGACTCCGTGTCATCCCAAGTGGCCACCATAGCTTTCTTCTTCTTATGGCCGTTCTTGGAAGTTGTGGCTTGGAGAGCGGGGCAATCCGCAATAAGGTGTCGATCTTCTTGCAATGGAAGCAAGGACCGGGTTCTTCTCTTTTCTTCTCATATCTTCCTTGAGGTTTCCCTCTCCGGAAGTTGCTTTGCCTCCCTTTCCTATAAAACATTTTGCCTACCTTTCGTATGAGCATGGCGAAGTCCTCATCGCAATCCTCCGATGAGTCGTCCTCTTCAATAGTGGTTGGAGTGGCTTTGAAGGCGATTGTTTTCTTTTTGGGTGCCTCCCTTTCTTCTCTTACCTTCATCTCCATCTCATGGGTTTTGAGATTACCGATGAAGCCGGAGAAGTCCATCTCCTCCTTGTCATTTAGCTCCTTGAGAGTTGTAGCCTTGACTTCCCAAGCTTTGGGAAGAGCCCGAATGACCTTGCGAATCTTTTGGTCATTGTCGATCTTGTCTCCTAAAGAAGATAAAGTGTTAGTGATCTTAGTAAAACGGGTGAGCATGTCATCAATGCTCTCATTTTCAAACATATAAAAGTTCTCATATTGAGAACGTAGCAAGTCAACCTTGGCTCTTTTGACTTGTGACGTTCCCTCATGAGTCACAATTAGAATGTTCCAAACCTCAAATGCAGATTTACAATTTATGATGCGTGATAAATCATCCTCATTTAATACTTGGGTTAATGCATATTGGGCTCTAGCATTAGCTTCATAATCCTTGGAGGTGTCCTCGGACCATGAGCTCTCATCGGTGGTAGGTTCAATGAAATCTTTGGTTATGGCCCTAGCTACTCTAACTCCTAGGGACTTAAGGAATAGGTTCATTTTGACCTTCCAAATAGGGAAGTTCAAACCATCAAACTTGGGTGGGGACTTGATGCTAGAAAAGTCGAGTGAAGCCATGAATGCACAATAAGTATGAATATAACAAATGAATGCAACAAATGAATATAGCCAAATAAGGATCTCCCTATGGTTGTTAGACCAAAAATGTAGGGTTAGGCTCTGATACCAATTGAAATCACCTAGAGGGGGGGTGAATAGGTGATGGCTATATGTAAATGGTCACAAATGCGGAATTTAAAAATTAACCAACACAATAAGCTCAAATGAAAACGTGCAATAAAGGAAGCAATTAATAGTGCAAGAATTAAGGAGTTTAGAGTTTAGAGATATTTGAGCAAACGCAAACACGCAGATATGTTTCCGAGGTTCGAGCCACGCTCTACGTCCCCGCCTTCACACTTGAAGGATTTCCACTATTGAAGATCCCACTGGATCACCAATACAAAGGACACACTTGTCCCGTCTCTCGTGATGCCGCAACACCACCTTGAGCACACTAGCTCGCCTTGAGGCCGATGCCTCTACAACTTCACTCAAAAGAAGATTGATCACACTTGATCACAAATACGCTCACTTGCACAATCCTAGAACCAAAATGTAGATGTGGATTATGGGATTGTGTAGTGCAAATGCTAGAGAGAAGTAGAGGTAAAGACTTCAAGTAGGTGTCTTAAAACTTTAGGGCTTTTGGAGAGAAAATCTTGTGTAAAAGGAAGCCTTTTGAAAACTTGTAAATCCTTTGAAAATGATGTGTATATTCTTCTAAAATAGTTGTCATATCAATATGAAGTGACCTCCTATTTATAGGGGCCAAAAACTACACCAGAAATCCGTTGGGGTCAAAAAGACAAAAGGAATCTGTCAGAAAAACTAGCTGTTGGAATCTGTCAGAGATTCTGACAGCTACCGGTCGACCGCCAACGGTCGAAAATATGACCGTTGGGGGACTTCGATCGACCGCCCGGTCGACCCACTTTAACCGAGAGCACTGCAGAGTGCTCGGTCGACCGGGTCGGTCGACTGATACACAGGCACAGAATGTGTGTGCATCGGTCGACCGTACGGTCGACCGGACGCTGTCAGTTCTGAAAAATCAGAACTGCCAGAATCCAGAAAACTTGGTTTTGGTTATCGGTCTAAGATATAAAGTTTTGGATCTTATAAACACTAGAGTGTGAGCACATGTCACTACTCTAATAGGTTAAAACATTTTGATAGAAATTCCTTTGATAAAAACTTGTTTTTCCAAATATTATTTTTCCAAAATTTAGAGTTTCTAAAACTTATTTCCAAAAACATGTTTATCTTTAACTCTAATTTGGAAATAGAATTTTGAAACTTATTTTGAAGTCTAGAACCAATATAAAAAGTGTGTGTAAGTATAAATCCCATAACTCTACTTCTATCATCTAGGTTTTGACAAAAATGTCTAAAATAACAAAAATACAAATACAAATCTTGATGTTCTTCATAAACTTGATCTTTGGCTTGGTCTTCTCCTTAACATCTTGTTCCCAAAGCATCCTATTGTGCTTGGCTTGGGAATGCAAATTTTGGCGAACTCCAAACGTGTGAGTCTTATTTGCGGAGCCGTCAAAACGACCTTTTAACCTGAAATACTTGTAACAAAAACTTGTTAAATACATAACTAGATATGGTTTGTTATCATCAAAATATCCACTAAGATATGGGGCTAATGGCCTTTGGGCCAACACCTTTAAGGTGCCAATGAACAGCCTAGCCATGATGGTGTCATTGTCTATAACATTACCGGTCTGAGGCCGAAAATAGTAGATGTGCTGGTTAGGCGAGCTTTTGCCATCATATGTATGCAACGTTGGTGGTTTGAACTTTGGTGGGTACGGTATTGAATCCCACTCAACGGGTAAGGACGGACCGCCCCTACTTTCTTTAATTCATCCCTCTGAGCTAGGGAGGCAATTTGAGCTTGGAGGCCCTTAAGGACTTCAACGTCTAAAGAAGAACCCTCCTTGGACTTCTCCGTCCTTGGCTGTTCATTGCTAAGATGTTCTTCCTCGTCGTGATTGCTTCCGGTGTCATTGTTATTCCGGTTATTGAGGAGTTGAGCGAGCATCTGTTGAATGTTGTCCAGAGCTTCTTGCTGGGTTTTGAAAGTTTGCGCCTGAGCTTCCAAACGTCGACGAAGTCGTCATTACCATTATCAGCCATGTTTACTGATGCTCTGTCTGTTCGCACTGAGCTGACTGTCGCCGAAGAGGCATACCCACTGCCTTCATCTTCTTCATCAGACCACTGGACTGATCCTCTCTTTGGTTCCGGCGAGGCTACTACCGTTGAGAAAGAAAGCTGTTCGTAACTGTAGGGTATCGCCACCTTAGATCTGGTGTTTCGGAAAACACCATCTTCATGCACCAAGACTTCGCCTAAGCTCGAGCTGTAATCTGAATTTGGGGAGCTATAGGGGGTGTCGTGAGACGCTCGTCTGTCCCTGCGCAGGTCCCGTCCTCTTCCAATCATGTTGACGGATGCAGAGGATAGGTCTCGCGAGACGCTTCTTTTATGATGTCTCACCAGGGTTTGTACCGACAGCCGATCAAAAACTGATCGTCGGCCTGAAGAAGTGGTGAGGATTGGTCCCAGCCGACAATGGACCGAGTGGAGTGTCACCAGCTGACATCCCACTTGTTGACAACAGGGGGAAGTAGTTCACAAAGATTCTGATTTCCGTCTGTTCGTCAAGAGTCCTCGTAAGTTAGACCCAGTTGGGTCTAAACGATCCAGTCCAGAGGCTCTTTTGGATCGCACGTAGGATGATATCCTGCTCCTTTTATCCCCGCAAAGGGAATTAGCACTGAATAGTGCTTAAACTCTAGCTTCGCGGCTAAGAACCTTAAAAACGCCCTTGGGCGCTGAAGCTGCATAAGCAACGCTATCAGCACTTAGGGGCAATCCCTTAGCTCCACCACAAAGCATGAGCTTAGCGCTTGATGAACTGGAGGGCAGAGCACGCTGTGGTGTTTTATCCGCTATGCTGCTGCGAAGACGATTAGCCTTAGATAATACTTTGGTTCTAACTTCACGGCTATGAACCTCGCACATAGGCTGTGGTACAGTAGCTTCGCTCATAGGAACGAGGCTGGCGCGAGTTGTTGCTCTTGAGTTGGGCGAAGGTATGATCGTCGCTTGTAACTTCGCGGCTAGCAGCATTGTCGGAGCAGGTAGGTATTTTGCCTTTTTCTTCGCGAGAGAGACGCACTTGTGGCGCAGCTACGCCTGAGGCTCGGCCCAGAGCCTTCTGTTTTGGCCTCCACATCTGCTTTGGCAGAGGATACTTAGGTTCGCAAGGAACCTGACTAGTCACACGCGAGGCTGAAGGGTGTTGGCAGAATTCTGCCTCTAGTTCTATTCTGAAACCTTGGTCATGGAGACCTTTCTATGCTTCCTTGCATGAAGCATTAGACCACCCCCAGAGAGGACTTCTTCAAATTTTTCTGGTCATAGTAAACGACCAGGTTCTCGAAAATGAAGGACTTGGACTGCGGGCATGCTTCCTTGTTGCGCCAGAGCACCGCAGTAGGCTCGCAGAGAGCCTTATTTGTCTCCGCAGAGACTTGCTTTGAAGATTTAGCCAGAGAGGCTCTGGTTGCACCGGCTTTTCTGAATTCAAAGTTAGACCCGAAGGTCTGTTCGTCGCATTGCGACACTTGATTCTTAGCAGTAGAGGAATCAGTCCCCAGCGGAGTCGCCATCTTGTTTTTCATAGATTTGCAAAAGGAGAAACTTACAAAAAAGGATTGAGGAGCTAAATTACAAGTAATACAAAAGATTACAAGTAGATCTCCTCAGAGATTCTGGAGAAGTGTGCCGATAGGAGTCTGGTCAGCACGTGACCACTTTGTCCCTTTGACGATGCGAGCGATGAGATTCCCTTCTCGCCTGGTTTGGGGAATCAGAGAACAGAAAGTTGGTAGAACCCTCTTATTACTTCTCAAAACCGCCTTCGCTTAGGAATTCCTTCTCGCCTGGTTCCGAAGATTCTTTGAGAAGAAGGTATTAGGGTATCAGCACCCTGATTAGAGAAGTAGCTCTCTGAAAAGTCTCTGAATTCAAGAGAATAAATCTCTATTTGTACGTGCGGTGCGTCCTTTCACGTCGTGAAGAAATTCTTCTGTAGATGTCCTCTCTTCTCGTCCAGGTTCCTCTCCTCGTGCCCCTGGTGGGCTAATTATAGGGAGAGCAGGGGTGTAATTGTCCCTTGAAAATATAGAAACAGATTGAATCAAATCTATTTAAATCTGGAAAGTAGCCTTACTGCGAGGCTAGGATTAGCTTCTGCGAAGCAAGAAGTAGCAGGTCGGTTGATCCTCTGTGATCTGTTTTGATCCTTTCCATATCATTAGAAGATTTCCCTTAATCCTCTTACTCGTTTTAGAAGAGTCAAGAGATTATGACAATCAACTGCCAAATTTAACCTCAGATTTGATCTTGATCGGATTTGATCTTGATCCTGATTAGATTTGATCTCATTTAGAGATTTAATTGGTCAAAGGTTGATCATAGCAGACCCGCAGCGGCGCTGCTTGCATTGAGCTCACAGCGGAGCTGGATGGCGCATGTGGCGAAGTCGAAAGATAGCTCTTCAGTAGAGCTAGATATCGTCTGCGGCGAAGCTACCGCACATCCTTCTGCGAAGTTGCGTGTGGCTTCAAGCAAAGCTAACTCTCTGCGGAGTTAACTTGAGCAGTTCAGGCGAAACTATGGGTTAGCTTCCTGGCGGAGCTGTGAATGACTTCAAGGCGAAGTTGGATGATCTTAGCCTCTCAGGCGAGGCTATCCCTTTGGGCTCATGTGATGCTAAGTGCTAGCATTTTAGACCTGCTGAGGTCTGTTTAGAGACAATTTGGGCTTACTGTCTGCTTCACTGGATCAGTAGAGTCCAAGTTGCTTTCTTATCCCTCGGAAATGGGTGAAAACTGGTCGTCAGCTTGTCTATCGCTTGTCTTTTGTAAATGTCAACAAGTTAAGACATTTATTCGGACCAATAAGAATCTTGTCTTTTTAAGTGTCAACAATCAGCTAGACACAGAGATAGTTTTGGGTATATAAGAATTTGGATAACTTCATGTAGAAGGTTAATCTTTTGGGATGATGACCCAAGTCCTGAAATTCTAGTGGTTTCGTTTTTTTTTTTTTTTTTGGGATGGAGCTTATTGTGTATAACCGTTTCTATGCAAATTTGTACCTTCTATCTTAGTAATGTTTTATTAAATCTTTATTAATGAAACGCCAGGGTATTTTTTACCACACGATTTTATCTCAACAAGAAATTGGCCAAGTTTGGTGTGTACAAAGGCTCAATGGAAGTACATTGATAAATCTATAGATTTCATATTAGGGATAATTTTCGTGAAAACTAGGAAAAAGATGACAGGATTAATGAGCTTGCAGCTGAATAATTAACCGGCAGATCACAAATCTGTAATAAATGATTTACTTGATTCTCATCACTAAATTTTTGGCAGCTGAAAAAAAATGGAAATACTAATACGCACTTCGATTAGTGTAAGAATAATGTTGATATTTCTTTAAATTAGTCCTAGTCTTTGTTTATTACAAAATACAATTCACATGTAAATGGAAACACAAGAACAGCCGCCTGGCGCGGCCCGGTTAACATCACCCTGAAACCTGAACACACAGGCTCATATAATCTAGAATCTGTCAGTAAATTAACACAATAAATTCCCACAAGTTGACGCAGCATATATATGCTTCTCAATTCGCATCCACTCTCTCTCTCTCTCTCTCTCTCTCTCTCTCTCAAGAATCCAAGAAAACGAATCAAGAATCTCTCCTCCTCGCAAACTGCAACTCGCTCTTCTTCTTCTTCTTCTTCTTCTTCTGCTTTTTCTTCTTCTCTCCTCCTTCTCCAAGCAATCCAAATCTCCAATGGCCGATGATATTGCTCAAGGCTTCAACTACCAGCCGGGAAGATCAACAACCAACATTTTTTACAATGACGACGATGGCTTCCCCCACTCCACATTTCCCTGGCATCCCACTCCGCTCCTCGATCCCTTTCCCATCTACGGCCCAGTCACCATCTGCTCCTCCTCCAGCGGCCTCATCATCTGCCGCGTCGACGCCCACTCCAACTACTACATCGGCAACCCTTTCGCCCAAGACGAGCCTCGCTACAGCGGTCCCCTCGTTCCCCCTCCCACCCACCACCCTCCCCATTTCACAACGCCGTCCTCGCCGTCGACCGCCGTCCTGGGGTAATGCTCCCTATCTTCCACGTCATCTGCGCCATCCGCAAGTGTCCCAGCATCTACGACTTCCAGACTTTCTCCTCCACCACCCAGCAATGGGTCTACCACCCACGGATCTTCCTGCGGCAGCGGCGTGAAATCGTGCCCAATACCGGCGTTTCGTGCGGCCAGTTCGCCTACTGGCTGACCAAGAAACCGCGTTCAGTGCTCAGGTTCGACACCGCCAGCAACTCCGGGATGATATCGTTCTTGGGGCTACCGCGGATTATCCTCCCGGCGGAGCAGGTAAGGATGCAGCTGGGAAGAGCAGGTGACAGCCTGGGCCTTGTCATTGTAAGTAAGACTTCATCGACCGTGGAGCTGTACACTCGCCCACTCCCAGTCGCCGAGAACGTGTGGAGAGGGCCTGTTGTCTTCAATGTAGAGATAGAAGCGGACGCAAACATGGCGTGCCGTCCTGGAGAAGGGGCAACTCTGGTCTGCAGGGAAATGCCGAGGCCCATGAGGTTCGAGAGTTTCAAGATGGAATCGCTGCTTTGGGTGTCGGGGGAGGTGGTGATGGTGGAGATCAGTACTACGGATCAGAATTGGTATCGAATATGGGTATTGCCAGTCGGTGATGCGCCTGCGACTATCATAGAAGGCGTGCCCCATGTCTGCAACCATTTGCTTCCTTTGGCGTTGGATTGAGGTTGAAGTCAGTTATTGATCAAGATTCTTTTCCTTTGGCGTTCGATTGAGGTTGAAGTCAGTTCTTGACAAAGATTCTTTCTTTAACTTCTTTCCCCAATCTTGTACCGTTGGATGTGAATATTACAGAGCTTAATTTCCTTCTGTGCTGTTCTTGATTAAAGATCAGAATGCTAACTAGCTGTTGTTTGCAAAACTGAAGGTCTTGATCATCAGCGCACATTCTCCAATGGATTAATTGTTGAGGACATTTTCATTAATTTCTCTTCATTATGATGATGCTCAATTTGATGATTGTAGAATAAAACACTCTTTATTTTTTGTTTTCAGTTGATTTCTTGATTGATGGCAGAGTTTCACTCAAGAGATTATGCAAATGAGCATTGCTGACATTTGGAAATTGCATAAAGATCGTTGCAGAGATTTGCATAAAACTCCAACTAACCATTCCATTGGTATCCAGTTATTCGTCAACAATTACCCTCCAGGCTGATTTTCTTCACATCTGCTCTTGAATTAGAAGCAAGCTATAATTCCACTCAGTCTGAGATGGATCTTTGAATTGGCCATAATAAGATAAATTAGGGTCATCATGATTCATACAATCATCTGAGGGACTTTAATCTTATTTTTTGCTGAGTGTTGGATTTATGTGGTATAACTACCTCCTTAAAACTCTCTATAATGAGAATTATTCCTCATTAAGTAAAGAGAAAGTGGGTGTAATTGACACAGTTTAATTGTTGTTTGTTACAGCAGAAAGGTGGATCTCGCGTTTGATATGGATCTCGTGTTGTAGTTGAAACGCAGAGCTCGCAGGCTCGCATTACTGTTGAAAACGCAGAGCTTCACAGACTTGCATGAAGAAACGTGAAGTCTATGTTTGGGGTTGAAACGCGACCCTCATGTTTTGTACGAGGCTCGCGTTTTGAGACTTTGCCTTTACTAATTTTTAGACTGCCTACACGTGCCTACTCTTGTGCTGCTGCATAGTTTTCAACATTTTCTGAACATATTATTCCATTGAAGTGATTTGGTTGTGGGTGTAAATCACCTAGAGGGGGGGTGAATAGGTGATGGCTAATCTAATGATCACTTATGAACAAATAATGCGGAATTAAAACTAAGATGACCAAAATAAAACTTTTACACTAAACACTGTGTATAACACAAGAGTGTAGCCGAATTCCCTTTGCAGGGCTCTGGACTAAACCCCTCTTGATTCCCCTTGAATGGGTTGAGGTGCCGCGTTGGCTCTCTTGGTTGAATACAAGTGTTAGCAACAGTCCCACGCAAGTATATCAATTAAGCACAATATGAATATCAAGCATGTAAAGATAGACACAATAATAGCATGCAAGATATAACAAGAGACAAGAGAGAGAGAGAGAGAGAGAGAGAGAGCAATCGCAAACATAAAGGGTTTGTTTCGAGGTTCGAGCACACTTGCTCTACATCCCCGCCTTCGACACACGAAGGTTTTCCACTATGCAAGATCCCAATGGATCTCTCCCCGGTGCTGCAACACCTACAAGCCCTCGGACTCCCTAGTCCCGTACACACGCAAGCTTCACAAGCTCGCCGAGGCCGCACCTCAAACCACCAAGAGTCCACAACCGAACTCTAAACCACCAACGAGCACACTTGCCCGTCTCCTCAAAGAACAAGAAAATCTCTTTGGTGATCACAACACTTGATCACCTAAAAAGCACTCTCACTACAACACACCTATAGGATGAATAGACAATGGATAGCTCAAGTGTGGTGTGAGAAAGCAAGGAAAGAAAACTTTGGTGAAAAAACTCAAAGAATCACTTAAACACTCTTGATAAAATCTTCCCTTTAGATTAGAAGTATTTGCACTCAAATATGTGGAGAAAACTTTCTGAAAAGAATGGAAATACTGGACCAAAGCTCTCCTAAAATCTTGTGTCAAAAACAATGACAAGACCCTCAATTTATAGGCCAGAAAAATATAGCCATTGGGATCTGTCAGAGCTGCCGGTCGACCGCCCGGTCGACCGCCAACGGGCAAAAATCCAACCGTTAGAGCCTCCGGTCGACAGCCGAGTCGACCGAGCACCTGGAGCATAGAGAGAACTCTCTGTCCGGTCGACCCGCGCGGTCGGCCGAAACTTCCAGAGAGCAGAGCTCTCTGGAGCGGTCGACCGCCGGTCGGCCGTCCTCCTGTGCACAAAGGCGTGCACGTCTGTGCACGTCGGTCGACCGAGCCTGTCGACCGACTTCAGGATTAGTCGACTATAAAGGTAGTCAAGTTGACTTATCTGAAACCTGGAAACAGTTTTCTGGGATTTGAAAGTTTATCTTTTGTTCACATAAAATCCCATAAAATACATAGAAATTCTACAAAAATAGTTTTACCAATAACTTTGATAAACAAACATGCTTGCACAAGATCAAGGCATGTTCTAACTGATTTGGACTATTTTTTAATATGGAAATATTGGCTCAAAATACAAACAGTTTTTCCAAAACATGTTTTTCCAAAACTTGTTTTTCCATAACTTCACAAAATACAAAAACATGATATTTAAGTTCATTTAAAGCATAGTGTGTATGGATATGATCCACTACACAATCAATATGAAATATCTATGTTTTGACATTAGGCTCTAATCATGATTTTGATTAAAGATATGAACTATGAAATACCAAAATCCAAAATAGTATTTTGTCACAATGAAAAATCTTTTCTTATTCTAAAAAATCTTTTATGGAAACAATTCTATCAAGAGTGTGTGTGTATGATATACTTGAGCAATCCACCAACTATCTATCCTTTACATTTTATCTAAAATAAAAACTAAATCTTATACCTAGACACAAGTCTTCATCTTCTTGAAGTCTTCACTTGAAGGCTTCTCATCTTCTTAACTTGGTCCAAGCTTGATCCAAAAGCTCCTTGGATCACAACATGCAAGCTCCAAATCTTGACATTTTATCCTTTGTTGAGCTATGCACCTACTAAGATCTTGATCATAAATCTGTCACTAATTAAACACAAGATCATTAGTACACATAACTTCATGAGTTGATCATCATCAAAACTAGAGTGATAGGCCTTTGGGCCAACAATCTCCCCCTTTTTGATGATGACAAAACTCATGAAGTTATATATGCATGGATTAAAGTAAAGCTTCAAAGAGGCTCCCCCTTAACTCATGCATAACAAAAATAATAGATATGGCAATGAAAGCACAAGAATATGTATGCAAATGATGGAGGTAAAACATGCTAAATTCTTTTTCTCCTATTTGCAAAACATATATGCATAACTAACAAGGAGGACAAATACTTCTCCCCCTTAAGCAATGAAAACATGCATATAACTCAAATACTTCTCCCCCTTTTTGTCAATCATCAACAAAGGGTTCAAAGTAAAATAAATCAAAAACAAAATTTTCTCCCCCTTTTTGTTTGAAACAAAGAACCAATGAAGGGGTAATCAGATCAATCAATAAGATTTATATGCGATATACATTCATGAAGAGGAAGACGCTAAGTTAACTTCCCTACACATATGCATTACATGAAAGAGGGATGATAAGCCCCAATTCACATAACACATATTATGTAATGCATAAGAGGAGATGTGAAGCTCCCCCTACACACGTGTTCCATATAAAGAAGAGATGTTAAGCTCCTCAATACACAATACACTCAACATGAATCTATATGTAGAAGAGATGTTAAGCTCTCCTTGCATATAGGCAATATAAGTCAAAACATTTTGAATTTTCTTAATAAAACAAATTTTGAATTCTCTCAATAAATCAAATTTTGAATTTTGATATCAAAGTTGAAAATGATCAATTGTAAAATAGTGATCAATAGTAAAGTAATGATCAACCATATTGATACCAATTTTGAAAACATATTGCATAAGCTTTAAGAATTACCAATTGAAGGTTGAATTAAGCTTAGCATATACATTGTACTTTAAGAATGTGAAACAATTGTAGTTCAAGCACAAATAGATCACATATATGTATGAAAAAGATATACCAATAGAAATTGATATAATTTAAATTTGAAGGATACATACATACAATCAAAATATGAATATATACAAAAAGAGTCATATTGATACCAATTGAAAATATCCAATGATACCAATTAAAAATTAAACTTAGGTGTATACATCATAAAGTTTATCACATGAAGAATTTTAACTAGTTAAATGAAAATATTTAAGAACTAGTACGGAATCCTTCAATCAAGAAATAAATAAATAATGGCAATAAAGCTCAATATTCCTTTAAATGAGACAATCATCATAAATTTTGAAAAAAGTACAAATATTTCAAGGTATATGTATGTTTTGACAACACAAGAAGTATACATACATATCCTAAAACACAATTGAGTCCATATATATAGATTTGCATTAAAGGCAAATGACTCAAAGAGGTATACATGTATATCTTAAAGTTTGGCAAAATAAACATATACATGAAATGTAAGCACATGATCATAAATCACATCCAAAAAGGAATACAAGTTTAAAAGTGTATGTATTATCAAAACTAAGCAATACAAGCACATCTAATAGGTTCAAATAAGCATTCAAGCACAAATATAAATAGATTTATTTGTAGCCCACAGTATGTACAAGTATAAATCCTAGTGTTGACAAAACTAACATTTAAACTAATATTTAAATCATGAAGCATCAAATAAATTTTGAGAACTCAAAAGAGTTTATGATTGAGGAATAGTAAGATCATGTGAATATACTAATTGAAGAATAAATAACTAGTATAAATTGATTTTGAAAAACTAGTTAAAGATCCCTCAAAAGTATGAAGTCATATGTCTTTTTCATAAATCATACTAGATACATAAAAGTTTAATCACTCATGGTCTATAAATCTCAAAATAATCTTGAAATGAAGATGTGAGTGTTAAAAGATCATGTAAATAGCATTATATGAAAATAGTCATTTAAGCTCAAGAAGATCATAAAACATATTTTTAACAAATCAACTTAAAAATCATTTTTCATAAAACAACAATCTTCATGGTATATGTATGGTATATCCAAAGCTATGCATACATATCCCAAATATAAAAGAGTCTATTAAATGTATTTGTATGAAAGTAAGAGACTCACGGGTATACATGTATATTTATTAGATTTGAATTAAACATGCATATACATGAAGTGGAACATAAAATTTGCAAAACATGTATAAAAGAGAATCATCAAAACTAGTCTATACATATGCATATAGTGGATACAAATGAGCATGAAGTTCAAGTATATATATGAGTCAATTGTAGTTCACTATTCATATATGTATAAATGCAAGTTTGACAAATTCTACATCTAAAGCATGTAAATACCACATAAAGCTCAAAAATTAAAAACATCAACATGCTATGTATGATATTATGAAAATAAAAGCATGTAAATGAAAGTAGGAGTTAAAAATTGTTACCAACTCCAAAGCTCCAAATATGGTGGTTGTCCCACCAAGCTTCCTTGATAGTGATGCGTCAAAAGTGTGTCCATCAAGTCCATTGCATCCACTACCAAGGCACCAATTCTCTCACATTTTGTGAGAGCCCTCACCTACATCAAAAGCAAAAGATGGGGGTTTTGGTACCCATATTTTCTTGGGTCCTTTGGGGTTAGCTTTATTGTAAGGAACCCAAAATCCTTTATACATAGCAAAATTTAAATTATGCTTCTTATCAAAACAAAATTTTGCTAAATGGCCTTTGCGGCCATAATGTGTACATATGTACACCTTAGTATGATGCTTATGAGTGTGATTGTGATCGTGATGTGCAACATAAGCATGAGCATGATGTGTATGTGCATGAGCTTGTGGAACTTGTTTCTTTTGAAACAAGGATTCCAATTTAGTATGATTAAATGCACAAGAGTTCAAAGTTGAACTCAAATTATCTATTTTTATTTTTCAAATTCTTAATCTCATTAGTTGTGGCATGTAAAGCATGATGAGATAAAGAATCATTTTTTTTTTTCTTTTGAAAAACATTATCCTTTTCTTTTTCAACAAATTTCTTTTAAAGATTTATTTTCTTGTAAAATACTTTCTTTTTGTTGTTCCACCATAGCAATATCATTTTTCAAAATAGTGTTCCCTTCACAAAGATCATTCAATTTTGAAAGCAAAGAAACATTTTCATTTTTCAAATCTTTATTTTCTTTTTCTAAACATGCAAGTTTATTTCTAATAGAATCATTTTCTACATGCATGCAATCAACTTCTTTTTCAAACTTTTGTTATCCTTTTCTAAGCATGCAATGTTATCTCTAAATGAGTCATGTTCTATATGCATGCAAGCAATGTCCTTTTTCAAAATTTTAATTTCTTTCTTTTTCATGTCATATTTCTCAAGCAATAATTGGCAAAATGAATTGAGCTCATCATATGACATAATATCATCTTCCTCGGATTCGGAAGTTACTCAAGGGGTTATCCCCTTGGGCCATGTAGCATACGTTGGAGGTGTCGCTTCCAACGTTCGAATCGCTCCCAGCATAGTATAGATCCTTCTCGCCAAGGGAGGTGATAATGTTCCAAGCTACAAAAGCCGAATCAATGTTAGCAACCCTAAATAAGTAATCATCATTTAGGGTACTCTTCAAAGCATTTAGGGCTTTTGCATTAGCCTCAATGTACTTGCTATCATTAACATATGAATCTTTAATTGTAGCAAGATAAACATGAATGCCTAGGGCCTTGAGGAACATAGACATCTTAACCTTCCAAATTTGGATGTTAAGAATGTCAAAGGTGGGTGGTGACATGAAGTCCATGGTGTGTGTACAAATATTGTGATTGGCCTAAAATGAGGATCTTTAACTCTTAGGTTGTTAGACCCAAATCAAGAGCACTAGCTCTGATACCAATTGTAAATCACCTAGAGGGGGGTGAATAGGTGATGGCTAATCTAATGATCACTTATGAAAAAATAATGTGGAATTAAAACTAAGATGACCAAAATAAACTTTTACACTAAACACTGTGTATAACACAAGAGTGTAGCCGAATTCTCTTTGCAGGGCTCTGGACTAACCCCTCTTGATTCCCCTTGAATGGGTTGAGGTGCCGCGTTGGCTCTCTTGGTTGAATACAAGTGTTAGCAACAGTCCCACGCAAGTATATCAATTAAGCATAATATGAATATCAAGCATGTAAAGATAGACACAATAATAGCATGCAAGATATAACAAGAGACAAGAGAGAGAGAGAAAGAGCAATCGCAAACACAAAGGGTTTGTTTCGAGGTTCGAGCACACTTGCTCTACATCCCCGCCTTCGACACACGAAGGTTTTCCACTATGCAAGATCCCAATGGATCTCTCCCTGGTCTGCAACACCTACAAGCCCTCGGACTCCCTAGTCCCGTACACACGCAAGCTTCACAAGCTCGCCGAGGCCACATCTCAAACCACCAAGAGTTCACAACCGAACTCTAAACCACCAACGAGCACACTTGCCCGTCTCCTCAAAGAACAAAGAAAATCTCTTTGGTGATCACAACACTTGATCACCTAAAAAGCACTCTCACTACAACACACCTATAGGATGAATAGACAATGGATAGCTCAAGTGTGGTGTGAGAAAGCAAGGAAAGAAAACTTGGTGAAAAACTCAAAGAATCACTTAAACACTCTTGATAAAATCTTCCCTTTAGATGGGAAGTATTTGCACTCAAATATGTGGAGAAAACTTTCTGAAAAGAATGGGAAATACTGACCAAAGCTCTCCTAAAATCTTGTGTCAAAAACAATGACAAGACCCTCAATTTATAGGCCAGAAAAATATAGCCGTTGGGATCTGTCAGAGCTGCCGGTCGACCGCCCGGTCGATCGCCAACGGTCAAAAATCCGACCGTTGGAGCCTCCGGTCGACAGCCGAGTCGACCGAGCACCTGGAGCAGAGAGAGAACTCTCTGTTGGTCGACCCGCGCGGTCGGCCGAAACTTCCAGAGAGCAGAGCTCTCTGGAGCGGTCGACCGCCCGGTCGGCCGTCCTCCTGTGCACAAAGGCGTGCACGTCTGTGCACGTCGGTCGACCGAGCCTGTCGACCGACTTCAGGATTAGTCGCCTATAAAGGTAGTCAAGTCGACTTATCTGAAGCCTGGAACAGTTTTCTGGGATTTGAAAGTTTGTCTTTTGGTTCACATAAAATCCCATAAAATACATAGAAATTCTACAAAAATAGTTTTACCAATAACTTTGATAAACAAACATGCTTGCACAAGATCAAGGCATGTTCTAACTGATTTGGACTATTTTTATAATATGAAAATATTGGCTCAAAATACAAATGTTTTTCCCAAAACATGTTTTTCCAAAACTTGTTTTTCCATAACTTCACAAAATACAAAAACATGATATTTAAGTTCATTTTAAAGCATAGTGTGTATGGATATGATCCACTACACAATCAATATGAAATATCTATGTTTTTGACATTAGGCTCTAATCATGATTTTGATTTAAAGATATGAACTATGAAATACCAAAATCCAAAATAGTATTTTGTCACAATGAAAAATCTTTTCTTATTCTAAAAAATCTTTTATGGAAACAATTCTATCAAGAGTGTGTGTGTATGATATACTTGAGCAATCCACCAACTATCTATCCTTTGAAAAAGACACCTAGAGGGGGGGTGAATAGGTGTTAGTGCTAATCTAAAACAATTGCAAAACTAAGTGCGCTAATGACGGAAGCTAATGCAAATTATGCACAAACTAATACAATACAACAAGTGTAGCCGAATTCCCCTTGCGAGGCTCTGGACTAACTCCCCTTGATCTCCTTTAAATGGGTTGAGGTGCTATGTGAAGCTCTTGTTGGATGAGTATAAGTTAGGCACACACACACAAGCAATCCAAGCAATATGAAATACACACAATCAAGCCAAGCATATAAGATTGAATTGCAATATGAAAGATGCAAGGCAACACAAGCAATGAATAAGTTATGTATGCAATGAAAGAATGATGCTTGTATGAAATGATGCTTGCACAAAGTAAAGAGAGTAGAGTTGAGAGAAATTGGATCAAACGCTAACACAAAGATTTGTTTCGAGGTTCGAGTACCCAACTCTACATCCCCGCCTACACCACCGTGTAGGATTTCCAATCCACTATAGGAGTACCGAACTCCTCTCTCAACCTTACAAAGCCACCGAGGCTATACAACCACAATCCACCTCTACCGAAGAGGGATACGGCCGTAGCCAACAACAAACACGACTACCTCTACCGAAGAGGTTTACAACACAATCGCCTCTACCAAAGAGGGATCCGAACCAATACCACTCCGATCACCTCTACCGAAGAGGGATTCACAAAAGTAAGGAGGGTTTACAATAAGTGGTTACAAAGACCACAAACACAATCTTTCTTTCTTTTCTCTTTCTTTTTCCACAAAAACAAGATCCTAATAGATTAGGATAGGTGATAGCTCAAGTGTGGAATCAAGGTGTTTTTGGAAACAAGCAACAAAGAAAAACTACTTGGGAAATTTCTTGTAAAAGATAGAAAATGCAAGATCAAATCAAAATCCCAAAACCTAGTTTTCTTTGATTTTCCAAAAACCCAAAACAAATAAGAATCAATCTTTTTAGCACAAAAACTCTTTTAAAAACTTGTTTTTAAACTCTGAAAACAGGGTATTTTTCTCTTGTAAAAATCTTAGCCAAAATCCCAAAGAGATGGGGTTTATATAGGCCAAATAGAAAACTAGCCGTTAGGCTGACGTGTCAGCCTGACTGGCCTAACAGTCGACCGGCCGGTCGACCGTCCAACGGTCATATTATGACCCGTTGGAACCTCCGGTCGACCGCCCGGTCGACCGAAACAAACAGAGAGCAGAGCTCTCTGCAGCGGTCGACCGTCCGGTCGACCGGACCACTGTGCTGCAGACGTGCACAAGTCTGTGCACGTCGGTCGACCGGTCCGGTCGACCGTCCCTTGGTGCGGTCGACCGTCCCGGTCGACCGACCAGCCTGTCAGCACAAAAATCAGATCAGAAAAATTGGGAAAAAAATTTTATAAAAATCTTTTATCTTTTTCTGAAAATTCTATAAAGCTTATTTTAACATTTTATATTGAAACATAAACATGTGATAAAGATTTTCAAGACATATATCAATCATATCAATTCATTTTTGTGTCTTGCCAATTTTATCAAAAATCAAAACTAGTATTTTTATCAAACTTGGCTTTTCAATAGGAAATCTGATTTTTCCTAAAACTTTATAGAAATACAAAAACATGATATTTGAACATTATTAAGCATGATGCATATGGACATAGGTCCAATATACATTCACAAAATATATCACAGTTTTTGTTCTTTAATTTCAAAAATATGTTTTATACCAAAACATAAAACTACATGAATAGGTACGTCAAACTAAGTTTGTATAAGTCATATAAGCATGTATGTATATAGAGCACATCTAATATACATATAAAACATGTAAACTTGTTTTGATCAAACTATTCATGAAAACCAAAATCCAAATCATGAAATGTGTGTGTATGTGTACTTGAGCATATCAACTATACTAAGCTTTACAAATGGATCTAAAACACACTAAACTAAACTAGGATACCTAAGTCTCTTGACGATCTTCCATCTTCAAGTAGACTTGCTCCCAAACGCGATCCACCGAGTGCAAAGGTATGATCTTTAAGCTTTGGCACCGGAATCACCATGATAAGCTTCCAAACACCTTGTTGAAGCTAATCACCAACTAATATCTTAGTTAATGATCTGAAACTTAAACAATACAAGATTATTAGTAAACATAACTACATGAGTGAGTCATCATCAAAACTAGAGTGGAAGGCCTTTGGGCCAACAATCTCCCCTTTTTGATGATGACAAAACTCATGGAGTTATATATGCATGGATTAAAGTTAAGCTTCAAAGAAGCTCCCCTTAACTCATGCATAAGCAAATAAACAATAAATATGCAATGAATGACAATGCATATAAACATGGTGCTCTAGATACCAATGACATATTCAAAATAAAAACGTGTTCTAGATACCAATTAAAACATCATAAACATCATATATGCAAAAATGTAAGCATGCATATAAACAAATACATATAAACAAAACACAAATATTTCTCCCCCTTTGTCAATCATCAACAAAGGGGTAAGAGCATAAAACATAGTGATACTTTCTCCCCCTTTTGTCAGAAACAAAAAGATCAAGAAGGGGTAATCAAAACAAATATGATACCAATTCAAGATATGACAATAAGGTGCATATTGATACCAAATGAAATAAAACATATATCACAAAATAATATATGCAATATTCATTCATGAAGAGGAAGACGCTAAGTTAACTCCCCTACATATATGAGTTACATGAAGAAAGGAAGACACGCCCTAATTCACATAACACAAAATATGTAATGCATAAAAGGAGATGTGAAGCTCCCCCTACACACGTGTACCACATAAGGAAGAGTTGTCAAGCTCTTCAATACAAGATACACTCAACATGAATTTATACACATATAGGCAATGTAAAATAAATATGTTTTCCTTAAACAAAATTTTGAGATACCAATTTAAAACATTTAACATAAACATTATGATATCATTAAGAGAAATATGCTCTTTTAAACATATGATACCAATTTGAAACTATATTTTAACATAAAGCAAGGGAGTGAAAATCAAATACCAATTGAAAGACAACATCAAATTTTCTCCCCTTTATGAAATACCAACTAAACATATGCATAAGCTTGTTAAGATACCAATTGAAAACAAATCAAACAATAGAAAATTTTCAAGCTTAGCATAAACAAGTATATATACGTATGAAAATTAGATACCAATTGACATTGATATTCTTGAAAGAGTAAGCATACATATACAAACAATATGAGTATACAAAAAGATCAAAATTGATATCAATTGAAAGTGTTCAATGATACCAATTGAAAGAATAGGGTCAAGTGTATATCTCATATTATAACGAAGAATACGAACTAGCTAAAATGAAAAGTTTTGTTAACTAGTACGAAATCCTTCAAGCAAGGAATAAATACAAATCATTTTTCATAAAAATGAAATCCACATGATAATCAACACTCTAATCCAATTAAGCATAAAAATGTCTCATGAAAACAAAACATGAGCAAATAATAAATATGAGTGTACAAGTCAAGTATGGAGATCACAATCATGAAAATTTGTTCAATTAAGTTCAACTATTCCTTTAAATAAGAAAACTAAAAATTAATATTATTTAATCTTCAAGGCATATGTATGTCTAATACAAACCAAAGTATACATACATATCCAAGATACAAACGAGTCCACAAGGATATATGCATGAAGGCACGTGGCTCAAAAAGGATGTATATGTATAGGATTAGTTTGAACTAGATGGACATATACATGAAGTTAAATATAAATACATGAAAAACATGAAAAACTAAAATTTTCATTAAAACACCAAGTTCATTTCAAGGTATATGTATGAATTGTCAACACACTAAGTATACATACATATCCCTAAACACAATTGAGTCCATATATATTGATTTGCATGAAAGGCAAATGACTCAAAGGATTATACATGTATATCTTAAAGTTTGGCAAAATAGACATATACATGAAATAGAAACTCACATAAATTCAAAAATATGAATACAAGTCTAAAATGTATGGATCATCAAAACTAGACTATACTAGCACATCTAATGGGTACAAATACGCATTCAAGCCCAAACATATATAAAGATTTATTTGTGGCCCATTATATGTACAAGTATAAAACTAGTCTTAATGAAAACTAACATCTAAAATATATTCAAGACATGAAGCATCAAACCAAACACGATTTTTGCTATATAAAACATGCAAAGATTCATCAAAAATTCTTATATCAAACTTCTAGGTATATGTATGATTCATCCAAATCTTACAATATACATACATATCTCAACCGTAAACGAGTCTATTAAAAGTATTTGCATGAAGGCAAAAGACTCATGGGTATACATGTATATTTATTAGGTTTGAATTCAAAATACATATACATGAAGTAAAAGTATGAGAATAGGCATAGCAAGTATAAATGAAAGAATCATCAAAACTAGCTTATGCATGTGCATGTAGTGGGTACAAATGAGCATGAAGTACATAACATATATAAATCAATTTGTTCTCACTATGTGTACATGTATACATGCAAGTTTTGATAGAATCTACATTTAAACTAGTTTATACACATGAAGCATAAAACAAACATCATGATAAAGCTAAAACATGATTACTATGTAAATTCACATGTATTAATTCATTCATGATGTACATTATAGCTAAACAAAAGGTGAGAACACTAAATATGGGTTCATATAAGCAAGTGTGTCTCAAATACTATACATGTATGTCAAGGATCTAATAAATAAGGCATGTACATACTAATCCATAGACAATGAAAATATGCTATAAAATAAATGAATATGAAAGCATGTAAACTATAATAAGGAGTTAGGAATTGTTACCAAAACCTAGAAGGCAACTCTCCTTGTCTCCAAAACATGGTGGTCCTCTCCACCAAAACTTCCCTTGAAAGTGATGCATCCAATTGATTTCCATGAAGCTCGGAACGCATCCACTTCAAGGTGCCATCACTCTCACGTCATGTGAGAGCCCCACCTACATCAAAATTCTTAGGGGTGGTCTTTGGTACCCATACTCTTTTGGGTCCATGGGGGTTAGTACCTTCTCTAACCCAAACAAATTTCTTTGCTAAATTAGGAGTACGTAATCTATCATAGCAAAATTTAGCAAGGTGGCCCGTACGAACACAATGAGTACAAGTGTACACATGAGCATACATGTGTTGATGGTGTCCGTGAGGGTGTGTATGCCGTGGAGGGTGTGCATGCATAAAGTATGGAACTTGTTTCTTTCGAACTAAGGATTCCAAGCGTGTATGGTTTATGGCACATTGGCTCAAAGTGGAGCCCAAATAATCTACACTCTTCTTTAGCAAACAAATATCATCATTAATCCTAGAAGAAGATGTACATGCATTAGGTAGACTAGATGAAGAGGCTACACTAGCATGGCAAACATGAGCATCAATCTTATTTTTCAAAACTTCATTTTTCTTCAAACAAACATCTAAGTCATTTGAAATAGAAGTTATTTTATTTTTCAAAGCAACATTCTCATTTAAAACAAAATTAATTTTTGAAGACAAGTTTTCATTTTTCTTCAAAATTGTTTCACAATTATTTTTAGATTTTAAAAATTCATTTTCTTTAAGTGCAAGTTCTAATTGAGATCTCAATGAATCCCTTTCATTATAGACCTTAACCTCTCTTGCAAAACATTGTTAAGTTTAGCATGCAAACTTATTTTCTTTTTCAAGACCTAGACTTTCCTTTTTCAAAATTTTATATTTTTCTATCAATTTTTCACAAACAATAGATAGTTCTTCATTTAAAGCATGGGGATCAACAAAATCATTTGAAGAACTAGCACAATCATTACTATCTAGTTGAGTTTCCGATTGTACCTCAAGGGTGTCATTCCCTTGGACCATGTAGCATTGTTGTGGTTCGGATTCTCCACTAGATTCCTCTTCTTGGATATGCACTTGAAGCTCGGAGGTGGTGGTTGTTGTCAACTTGTTCCACACTACAAAAGCGGAATCAAAGTTAGAAACATGCATAAGATATTCTTTAGATAATGTGCTTCTAATGGCCTCAAGGGCTTGTGCATTGGCCCCTATATGATTGCGATCACTAAGGAAGGATTCCTTGGTAATAGCAAGATAAACTTTATGACCTAGGGTTTGCAAATAAACGGTCATCCTAATCTTCCAAACATGAATGTTGGAAGGGTCATACATAGGTGGGGTCATAAAGGTCATGGTAAACTAAATGTGTGCAAACAAGCAAATGCAAACAATAGATTAGCAAGCAAATGGATCTCACTCCTAGGATGTTAAGCCTAATATCAGGAGCACTAGCTCTGATACCAATTGAAAAAGACACCTAGAGGGGGGGTGAATAGGTGTTAGTGCTAATCTAAAACTAATTGCAAAACTAAGTGCGCTAATGACGGAAGCTAATGCAAATTATGCACAAACTAATACAATACAACAAGTGTAGCCGAATTCCCCTTGCGAGGCTCTGGACTAACTCCCCTTGATTCCCCTTTAAATGGGTTGAGGTGCTATGTGAAGCTCTTGTTGGATGAGTATAAGTTAGGCACACACACACAAGCAATCCAAGCAATATGAAATACACACAATCAAGCCAAGCATATAAGATTGAATTGCAATATGAAAGATGCAAGGCAACACAAGCAATGAATAAGTTATGTATGCAATGAAAGAATGATGCTTGTATGAAATGATGCTTGCACAAAGTAAAGAGAGTAGAGTTGAGAGAAATTGGATCAAACGCTAACACAAAGATTTGTTTCGAGGTTCGAGTACCCAACTCTACATCCCCGCCTACACCACCGTGTAGGATTTCCAATCCACTATAGGAGTACCGAACTCCTCTCTCAACCTTACAAAACCACCGAGGCTATACAACCACAATCCACCTCTACCGAAGAGGGATACGGCCCGTAGCCAACAACAAACACGACTACCTCTACCGAAGAGGTTTACAACACAATCGCCTCTACCAAAGAGGGATCCAAACCAATACCACTCCGATCACCTCTACCGAAGAGGGATTCACAAAAGTAAGGAGGGTTTACAATAAGTGGTTACAAAGACCACAAACACAAGCTTCTTTTTTTCTCTTTTCTTTTTCCATAAAAACAAGATCCTAATAGATTAGGATAGGTGATAGCTCAAGTGTGGAATCAAGGTGTTTTTGGAAACAAGCAACAAAGAAAAAGTACTTGGGAAATTTCTTGTAAAAGATAGAAAATGTAAGATCAAATCAAAATCCCAAAACCTAGTTTTCTTTGATTTTCCAAAAACCCAAAACAAATAAGAATCAATCTTTTTAGCACAAAAACTCTTTTAAAAACTTGTTTTTAAACTCTGAAAATAGGGTATTTTTCTCTTGTAAAAATCTTAGCCAAAATCCCAAAGAGATGGGGTTTATATAGGCCAAATAGAAAACTAGCCGTTAGGCTGACGTGTCAGCCTGACTGGCCTAACGGTCGACCGGCCGGTCGACCGTCCAACGGTCATATTATGACCCGTTGGAACCTCCGATCGACCGCCCCGGTCGACCGAAACAAACAGAGAGCAGAGCTCTCTGCAGCGGTCGACCGTCCGGTCGACCGGACCACTGTGCTGCAGACGTGCACAAGTCTGTGCACGTCGGTCGACCGGTCCGGTCGACCGTCCCTTGGTGTGGTCGACCGTCCCGGTCGACCAACCAGCCTGTCAGCACAAAAATCAGATCAGAAAAATTGGGAAAAATATTTATAAAAATCTTTTATCTTTTTCTGAAAATTCTATAAAACTTATTTTAACATTTTATATTGAAACATAAACATGTGATAAAGATTTTCAAGACATATATCAATCATATCAATTCATTTTTGTGTCTTGCCAATTTTATCAAAAACCAAAACTAGTATTTTTATCAAACTTGGCTTTTCAATAGGAAATCTGATTTTTCCTAAAACTTTATAGAAATACAAAAACATGATATTTGAACATTATTAAGCATGATGCATATGGACATAGGTCCAATATACATTCACAAAATATATCACAGTTTTTGTTCTTTAATTTCAAAAATATGTTTTATACCAAAACATAAAACTACATGAATAGGTACGTCAAACTAAGTTTGTATAAGTCATATAAGCATGTATGTATATAGAGCACATCTAATATACATATAAAACATGTAAACTTGTTTTGATCAAACTATTCATGAAAACCAAAATCCAAATCATGAAATGTGTGTGTATGTGTACTTGAGCATATCAACTATACTAAGCTTTACAAATGGATCTAAAACACACTAAACTAAACTAGGATACCTAAGTCTCTTGACGATCTTCCATCTTCAAGTAGACTTGCTCCCAAACGCGATCCACCGAGTGCAAAGGTATGATCTTTAAGCTTTGGCACCGGAATCACCATGATAAGCTTCCAAACACCTGTTAAAGCTAATCACCAACTAATATCTTGGTTAATGATCTGAAACTTAAACAATACAAGATTATTAGTAAACATAACTACATGAGTGAGTCATCATCAAAACTAGAGTGGAAGGCCTTTGGGCCAACATCCTTTACATTTTATCTAAAATAAAAACTAAATCTTATACCTAGACACAAGTCTTCATCTTCTTGAAGTCTTCACTTGAAGGCTTCTCATCTTCTTGACTTGGTCCAAGCTTGATCCAAAAGCTCCTTGGATCACAACATGCAAGCTCCAAATCTTGACATTTTATCCTTTGTTGAGCTATGCACCTACTAAGATCTTGATCATAAATCTGTCACTAATTAAACACAAGATCATTAGTACACATAACTTCATGAGTTGATCATCATCAAAACTAGGGTGATAGGCCTTTGGGCCAACAGTGGGGTCTAGATTTATGTCAAGATTTGATGTAGAAAATTGCATATACATTGTTATTGATTCAGTGCTGCACTATTCTTGAATTATAATACATCGAGCTTTTTTTACAGGAACTGTTTTTTACATCAGGGATCTTCTCAACTTTGCTTCGGGTCAGTTGCAAACCTTACTGCAATGCTCTTCCTTTTCTGAGGAGGCAAGACTCCATTATATGGGGGTTCGGTTCATGTGTGTGAGCCACACACACATACAATAAGAGGGCCAATCACGCGTTGACACATAGATTGGATCTCTTATAATATGGTATGTGTGTGAGCCTCACATACATATTATAAGAGATTATAAGAGATCCAATCCACGTGTCAACAAGTGATTGACCCTCTTATTGTATGTGTGTGTGGCTCACACACATGAACCGAACCCATTATATGGCACCTCTACTCCTCTGGGTCCTACACTATCAGCTCTTTGCACTCAGCTCTTCAACCAAGGGACCTCAGGACAAAGTCATCGTTTCTATTTTAGTCTTGTCTTTATAATTTGAATAATTGTAATTTTATCGTGACAGACAAAGGATAAAAGGAAGTAGATTGCACATCTTAAGACTGCAGGGAGCTTTCCCCAAAAAGTTTTGGTCTCATCACCACTTTTTGGAGATGATAATAAGAACAAATCAATAAAGGTAGTAGCGGCGCATGCGAGAATGATGGACAATGGTAGTATAATCCAAGTACCCTTTCCTATCGATGTGTTTGGGTACGACTCTAAAGTCATAGTACTTGAAAAGAGAGACTTTAAGACTTCATAGAGTGAAAGAAATAAGCGCAACATGTGCTGATTTGTATATGAAGTAAGTCGTTAATGTATATTCATTTTTTGGAACAAAATAATAAAGATTTTATATTTAATATTTTTTGCCAATTTCTGATAATTTTAGATTGGTGTGAGAACGTGGGCTTCACTAAATAGTACAGTTGTATTTGTCAATCGAAGAAAATGAAACGGCCGACAAGGGCCGATTTTTCGTGAATACGATGCTAAGAGGTGAAAAAGGCCAGTTATATCTTGCACCATATAATATGGGGTAAGTACTAATCTTTATATTAAAATTCAATTATTAATTTAATTAATGTCTCATGTGATTGTCTCTTATAGTTCACATTGAATTTTTGTGTGCATTCGAAGACCCTTACAAACTCCCGGTATTGGTTTGACTCCTTGCGGCTAGATATGCGAAAACCAATTCGTCAAATAATTAATGTCTATGTATTTAATAATTGTATATATTTTTTTATTACTTCTATTTAAAATATTATTTAATATTATTGTTTATTTTCAAAAATTTATAAAAAAGGCTCTATCCATGTTTACTACACAAACCAATCAGAAAAAACCAAAAAATCTTCATTGAGGAAGATTCTGGTAATTATTTTGAAAATTGATGATAACACTTTAAATTTTAAATTTTACTTTACATAATTTCAATTCTTATAGTGTCCTAAACAACTCATAGTCTCGTGTATGGATGCCATGTCATTCGATTTATGTGTGAGATCTGCACAAACCAAATGAATCATATTCCTATAAAGATATAATTTTCTGCCTTAAAAGTTAATTTATGTTTTATTTAGTATATATTAAAATTAACACAAATAAGTCAATATATTTGCAATTTGATAATAAAAAATTTATTCAGATGAGAAATAGGATGAAGTTTGGGAAGATTGGACGGGATATGTTGTGAAATATTTTTCATAGTAAGGTTATTGTGTTTAAACTCATTTTTTGTTATTTGAGATTGTGTGTATTTTCATTTTGGTGCATGTTTTATGTTTGGCGCATGTTTTCATTTTTTTTGTGCATATTTTTTATTTGGTGCATATACATGCATGCACGCACACACATATACATGTGCACATGTACATGTACACACACATATAAATATACTTTCACCTCTTATTTTTTCCTCTAAGGATGTTTTGTTAAAATCTTTTTTAATAAAAATAATGGGGATTATTACTAACTATTTATGCTATAAAGAAAGTTGGTATAAAAATTGATATAGTTTCAAAATAGGGTGCAATTTTTTTACAAAACATATTTAATTTTGGAATATTGTTTTGGGCAATGCAAATCCATGAATGCTCTTCAGTGTATTGCAGATACAATAACAAAGAAGATAATTGCAGCCACAGATGTCAAGTACCTAAAATTTTAGGTTGGCTTCTAGGCTTTGGAGTTTGCATTATTGTTAAGGAAAGGGAACAAAGTACTTACTTAAGTTAGGAAAGAAAATGCTATGATTATTTAGCAGACAACAGTACTATAATTATTTCTTGAACAATAATTTATTAATTTTCAATAAATGATATTTTTTTATTAAGTGATTTTGGTAGAGATTTGATAAAAGTTTATTGAACAAGTATGTTATTCATATGTCAGTTCCAATGTTTACTTACATGTTTTGTTTCTATAATTCAATGTTTGCAAATATGTTTTTGTTACAGAAAAATCTTGTGTGTTGTATATGTTGTATCTGTTGTATATATAAAATTTTGTACCTGTTATTGTATATTGAATGTTTCTTCATGTAATTGTTATTTAAATTTTTTATAAAAAAGTAAAAATTTCAAGGAGAATATTTAAAGAAATAAACCATGAAATCAAAACTGCTATGAAATACAACCTTTTACGACAGTTATTTAAAGAACCATCGTGAAAGGATAAATATTTCATGGTGGCTATATATTCAACCATCATTGAATAAAATCATTCACGGTAGTTATTCTAAAATCATCGTGAAAATTTTAAAATTTTTATGGCATTTTTTTACAGAAAAATGCCGTGAAAATCCTTATTTTCATGGCGGTTATTCCCTCAACAGCCGTGACATGTTTGATCTGACAGAAGTCGAGAACCGCCGTGACATGTTTATTTGATAACAGTCAAGAACTGCTATAAAATTTTCATGTCACCCGAATAGACGACAGTTTTTAAATCGTCTTCATTGTTTAACGATGATTTTAAACTGCCTTGAAAATCCATTTCTATTGGACTGATAGCAGCCCACAATATTTACCCCGTTTATTGTTGCAGCCATTGAATCTAAGTTGGTTCCTTTCTTGGCCAAATCTTGGCTCATTAAATGCATATACAACAGTTACTTCTCTTAAGATTTGATTCAGACTTCTATGCATTGAATTTTGCAACTAGCAAAGCATATCATAGCTCCTTGATCTCGCTCTGAAATTAATTATCAGTTGCATTTGTTGCAACTCAATTATTTGTATTGAGAGTTGAACTTTCCCTCCAACGGTTACTTTTAGTTGGAGTTGTATTTTTTATCTGAGCTCTTCTCTTTCATATAGAACACAGAATACATACTAGCAAAATTTAAGACAGAGTTATTTTGAGCTGAAAGTTTCATCATCCAAAACAATGATCTTTTAGTGCCAAATTATTTGTTTAAAAAGAAGTTATTGTTGGTCATAGTGATAAATTCTCCGACAACTTCTCTTCTACTTGAGGTGCAATTCATTTAATCCTTCATCAAGTTTTCCACTTCATTAAATTCTCTATTTTGATAATTTTGGGTTAAAATTTTTTTTTACCTAACTTTGATTCTCATTATTTGTACCTAGTTATTGAAGATAATTTATATATTTCTTGATTACATTAGAGCCTCATTTTTATATATATATTTTTTTATATTTGTGTATTTAGACTAATTGGTTCTCATTCCTATTTTTAGAGGAAAAAATCATCTTGTTGAATCTGTGTACTGTCTCGAAGAAGTGGAGAAAAGTCCAAACTCAGAGAGAGTCCTGACGGTTATATACCTCTTCAGAGAGAAGAGAGAAAGTCCAAACTCGGGAGAGTCTTGGCGGTGTGTGTAATCCAGCCTTCAGGGAGAAGCTTATAGTGAATTTTCAAACCTTAGAGAGGAGGCGTCTAGGTGGTGAATGTAAAGAAATTTTCTGAACCACCCTAAATTCTTGACTTTATCTTTGCTGCTCATTTATTATTATTTGTTTTTACACTGTTCATTACTGTTTTTTTGGCTAGAAAATTTCTAAAACCAGCAAATTTGCTGATCCTACTAGTAGTATAATTATTTATACTCTATCTGAAGTTTTCTAAGTATACTGATTCTACTAGTAACTTTTCTACATTATGCCAGTAATTTTCTCAATTCTATCAGTAGTACATTTTCTATAAAAATTTTATTAGCCATAATTTAGTTTTGTTCCTATTCACCCCCTCTAAGGACTAACATGTACTTTATGTATGACAGATGAGGAGTCTATTGATCATCTCTTTCTTAGTTGCCCTTTCAGTCCAACCATCTGAGAGTTGCTAGCGCAACACTTAAACCTGTTTCTCCCACACTTTCCCCGCAATTTGAACATTTTTTGATCTACTTGGAGATACATTAACATTATTAAATGGTACAGGGTTATATGGGATTTATCAGCGGCGACTATTTTTTGTGAGACTTGGAGGGAATGCAATAATAGGCTTTTAATGACAAAGCTGAAAAACACCTAGAGGGGGGGGGTGAATAGGTGTTAGTGCTAATCTAGAAACTAAATGCGGAAGCTAACACAAATTTTACAACACACTTAGTACAATCAACAAGTGTAGCCGAATTCCCCGTGAAGGGCTCTGGACTAACTTCTCTTGATTCCCCTAGATATGGGTTGAGGTGCTTTGTGAAGCTCTTATTGATTAAGTACAAGTGGGCACACACAAACAAGCCAAGCATATAAGGATGATATGAACAATATAAGTAATGCAAGGCACAACATAAGCAAATATGATATGTATGATATGAATGATGCTTTGCACAAAAGTAAAGAGAGAGGGTTGAGAGACAATGGATCAAACGCAAACACAAGGATATGTTTCGAGATTCGAGCCCCTAGCTCTACATCCCCGCCTTCACTACCGTGAAGGATTTCCAATCCACTAACTCCCACCGAGGGAACCTCCACCGATGAGGATTTGTTACAACTCTAGGAGTACCAAACTCCTCTCTCAAACACCACCTCACAACCGAGGAGTAGGCCCGTAGCCAAACAAACACAACAACCTCTACCGAAGAGAGTTACAACCACCAAGCTCCACCTCACACAAGAGGGAGCAAACACCAATCTCCACCTCTACCAAAGAGGGAGCAAACCAACAACCCAATCAACCTCACTAAGAGGGATACAAACAACAAATGAGGGTTTACAACTAGTGGTATGTTTCAACCACAAACACTCCTCTTTCCTCTTTTTCACAAAATAAGATCCTAATAGAATAGGATAGATGATAGCTCAAGTGTGGAAAACAAAGTGTTTTGATCAAAGAAAAACTCTTGGGAAAATACCAAATTGATATAGAAATGAAGAACAAGAAACTAATTCCCAAAACCTATTTTCTTTGAAAATAACAAAACACTTTAAAACAAATAAATTGAATCTTTTTGCTCTTTAAATACTTTTTAAAACTTGTTTTTAAAACTAGAGAATGGGGAAATTTTAGCTCTTCAAATCTTGGTTAAAACCATGAAGAGATGGGGTATATATAGCCCCAATAGAAAACTAGCCGTTAGGCTGAATTGTCAGCCTGACAGGCTGGCGGTCGACCGGCCGGTCGACCGCCAATGGTCGAAAATCCGACCGTTGGAGCTCCCGATCGACCGCCCAGTCGACTGCCCAGATACAGAGAGCAAAGCTCTCTGGTACGGTCGACCGCCCAGATACAGAGAGTAGAGCTCTCTGGTCCGGTCGACCGGTCGGTCGACCGTCCCACTGTGCTGCCAGACGTGCACAAGGCTGTACACGTCAGTCGACTGCACGGTCGACCGGCCCTTGGTGCGGTCGACCGACCTGGCCTGTCAGCCAGCTCTAGGTCAGAAACTAGGTCAGAAAAACAGTTAAACATATTTTAATAAATCTTGTAAAATATATAAAAATCCCCAAAAATAGTTTTAACAGATTGCATTGATATATAAACATGTGATAAAAGTTTCAACTTAAATATCAAGCATTTTGAACTATTTTTGTGTCTTATCATTTTTACCAAAAACCAAAACTTGTATTTTATCAAACTTGAATTTTTCAATACATGAATAGGAAAGCCAAAATAAGTTTGTTTATGAAGTTAAGCATGCATGTATAAATAGAATACATCTACTATACATATAAACCAATTTAAACTTGTTTTGATCAATCTATTCATGAAAACTAAAAACCATAAAACGTGTGTGTTGTGCACTTGAGCATATCAACTATTCTTATCTTTACACATGAATTTAAACACACTAAACTAAAACTAGGATACCTAAGTCTTCTTGACGATCTTCCATCTTCAAGTCGGCTTGGTCCCAAACGTGATCCACCGAGTGCAATATGAGAGATCTTAAAGCTTGGGCACCGGGAATCACTTATGAAAAGCTCCAAAAACTCCTTTGTTGAAGCTAATCACCAACTAGTATCTTGATTAATGATCTGAGACTAAAAACACAAGAATATTAGTAAACATAACTGCATGAGTTAATCATTATCAAAACTAGAGTGGAAGGCCTTTGGGCCAACAAAAGCCAATTCAATCAACTAAACCCTCCATATCTACTATTCTTTGATGTCCTACTGGTTCAATCTTCTTTCAGGTAGGACAAGGGAGAGGGCGATGCGGGTCGTGGCATATGAGGATAGATATGACGGTTATGATCACAAGGGATATGTAAGGAAGTAAAAAAGAAAAAAAAAGATGATTTTCTTTCCATATTGCGACTCTCATGTTACTTTAAAATTGTTTTTCTACTCTTGTTTACCAATGATTTACTTTATTATGGATATAGGAACAAGACGGCACTTTATTGTTTTTACTTACTGTTTTTTGTAACCATGAAATATGAGAATTATACGGATAAAAGGAAGAACCGATTTGATCATCACAACCAAAATTATAAAGGGGTAGGTTTGATTTTAAAATTGCCTTTTAGGCTAATGATAGTTTCGATAGATGAAGAAATTGGCGGAGTTTGGTGTGTAACAAAGGCACAATGCAAGTACATTGAAAAATCTATTAGATTTGATATTAGGGATAATTTTCATGAAAAATAGGAAAAAGAGGACAGGATTAATGAGCTTGCAGCTGAATAATTAGAGAGAATGCCACAAATCTATAATAAAAGATTTACTTGATTCTCATCACTAAATTTCTGGCAGCTGAAAAAAATGGAAATACTAATGTGCACTTTGATTAGTGTAAGAAGAATTAATGTTGATATTTCTTTAAATTAGTCCTGGTCTTAATCTAGAACTGTCAGTAAATTAACACAATAAATACCCACAAATTGACCTTGCATCTTCTCTCTCTCTCTCTCTCTCTCTCTCTCTCTCTCTCTCTCTCGAATTCAAGAAAACAAATCAAGAATCTCCCCTCCCTTCTTGCAACCTGCAACTAGCTCTTCTTCATCATCTTCTCCAAGCACTCCAAATCTCCAATGGCCAATCATAATGCTCAAGGCTTCAACTACCAGCCGGGGAGATCAACAGCTAACATTTTTTACAATGGCGACAGTGGCTTCCTCCTCTCCACATTACCCTGGCGTTCCACTCCGCTCGCCGCTCCCATTCCCATCAACGGCCCAGTCACCATCTGCTCCTCCGCTAGCGGCCTCATCCTCTGCCGCGTCGACGCTTTCTCCCTCTACTGGAGCGGCAACCCTTTCGCCCAACGTCAGCCTCGCTACCGTGGTCCCCTCGTTCGCCCTCCACCGACCACCCTCGCCATGACACCAACGTCGTCCTCGCCGTCGACCACCGTCCTGGGGTAATGCTCCCTATCCTCCACATCATCTGCGCCATCCGCAGGAATCCCAGCATCTATGACTTCCACACATACTCCTTCACCACCTGGCGATGGGCCAGCCACACAGGGATAAACCTGCCGCAGCAGCGTGAAATCGTGCCCAACACCGGCGTTTCCTGCGGCCGGTTCGCCTACTGGCTGACCCAGAACCCGCGTTCAGTGCTCAGGTTCGACATCACCGGCAACCCGCAGATGATATCATTCTTGGAGCTACCGCGGGTTGTGTGCGCGACAGACAACAACCCAATAGAGGATCTATCAGATCTCAATCTCAGAACAATGAAATCAAAAACTAGAAGAAGAACAATCGCAAAAACCAGATGTAACGAGGTTCGGCCAACTTGCCTACGTCCTCGGGGCAATCCACGGAGAGAGTTTTCTATATGGAAGATCGATTACAATAGCTCTAGATCTCTATGAACACAAGAGAGTCCGCAGCTATATTTTCTCTAGGTTCTTCAACCCTAAAAATTACAATTAGAGTTTAAATACATAACTTCCCGAAACAGCAATTTTCGCCCAGATCCGACTATCGGTCGACCGATCCGGTCGACCGACTCCCTCTCACGGTCGACCGGACCGGTCGACCGAAACAAACCGAGAGTTGGGTTTCCTGCAGACAGCTTCTCCGGTCGACCGCTCAAATCCTGTGCACATTGTGCACGTCGGTCGACCGGACCGGTCGACCGACCTCTGTCTTTTTCTGCTGCTGCTTCTTTTCCTGCCCGCTGTTCCTTCGCCTTTCGTCGTAGAATCCTTGGCAGTCTTCAACAGCACCTGGCATGACCTCATCTCCTCTACTGTACTCTCTCCTCCAACAATTCTCCACCTCGGTGAAGATTGTTAAATCTGAGCCGAATTCCGACTCGATAGCGGCTGCACCAACCTGGTTGCCTACGTACCCCTTGCCCAAGGGATCAAGCCGTCCGTAGTTCACCCAAATGAGCTTCATCAAGCTCAATTCACCTGAAGGATCTGGAGCAAGTCTTTGCAGTGTGCAAACTTTACTCCCGACACCACCTTTGTAAGCATATCGGCCGGATTCTCTGAAGTATGAATCTTCAACAAGTTGATGTCATCTTCCTCCAGAATCTCCCGAACAAAGTGATACCTGACATCAATGTGCTTCGTCCTTGCATGGTAGACTTGGTTCCTTGCCAAATAAATGGCACTCATACTGTCACAGTATATCTTCAAGATCTCCTGTTCCACTCCCAAGTCATCTAGCAAACCCTGAAGCCAAATCGCCTCTTTCATGGCCTCGGTCAAGGCCATATACTCCGCCTCTGTAGTCGACAACGCAACTGTGGACTGAAGTGTGGAGCGCCAACTCACCGGTGCCTGTGAGAATGTGAATACATACCCAGTAGTCGACCGGCGTTTGTCAAGGTCACCTGCATAGTCCGAATCCACGTACCCTATGCATTCTTGCTTCCCGGTGTTGTCCTTCTCAAATACGAGGCCTACATCAACAGTACCCTTGATGTACCTCAGGATCCACTTCACAGCTTCCCAATGACCCTGACCTGGATCATGCATATATCTGCTAACCATGAAAACTGCCTGTGAAAGATCCGGCCTTGTACACACCATCGCATACATCAAGCTACCCACAGCATTGGCATACGGAACATGAGTCATATGCTCACGCTCCTGAACACTCCTTGGAGACATCTTCGCTGACAACTTGAAGTGCGGCGCCATTGGTGTACTAACAGTCTTAGTATCTTTCCCGATATTAAACCTCTGCAGTACCTTCTCCAGATAGCCCTTCTGAGTCAAGCTTATCCTGCCAGCATCCCTGTTCCTTGTGATCTCCATGCCCAATACTTTCCTTGCTTCCCCCAGGTCCTTCATCTCGAACTCGGACGATAAAGTCTTCTTAGAGAATCAATTGCAGATCTTGACCTAGAAGCAATTAGCATATCATCTACGTAAAGTAGTAGATAGATATACTCACCCGATGGTAACTTGTTGTAGTACACACATGGATCGAAATGGCTTCTTGTGTACTTCTTCTTCCTGATGAAGCTGTCAAATCGCTTGTACCACTGTCTTGGAGACTGCTTCAAACCGTACAGCGATTTCTTCAGCTTACATACCAACTCCTCTTTCCCTGCAGCTTTATAACCTGTGGGCTGAGTCATGTAGATCTCCTCCTCAAGATCGCCGTGGAGAAAGGCGGTCTTCACATCAAGTTGGTCAAGGTCCAACTCGTTCTGCGCCACCAAGGCTAATAGGATCCGAATAGACGAGTGTTTAACAACTGGAGAGAACACCTCGTTGTAGTCGATCCCTTCTCTCTGTGCGTAGCCTTTAGCCACCAGCCTTGCCTTGTATCGCACTTTATCTTCTTGGAGTGATCCCTGCTCTTAGCAAATACCCACTTACACCCTATGGCTTTCTTCCCCTTGGGCAACTTGGTCAGTTCCCATGTGTTGTTCTTATAAAGAGACTGCATCTCTTCATTCATAGCCCCTTTCCATAACTCAGCTTCTGAACTGATTTCAGCTTCCCTGAAAGTAGATGGAATGGCCTCTTCAACAACTGGAAGTGCATAAGCAATCACCATGTCTGTAGTGAGCCAGCTAGGTCTCCTAGTATTCCTCCGTGGTCTTCCAACTGCAGTAGTATCTGGAACAGTACCCATGACCTGCTCCTGATCCTCTTCAACAACTTCAGTATCTTCTTCTGCAACTTGATCACCTCCCTGTGTCACCTCAGGGATGATCTGTACTGACACTGTGTCCTCTAGAGATGGTGGATTTGCATCACTCTCCACCTGCTGCAATAGCTCCTTGGTCTTGTTGGTCTCCACCTGCTGAGAGACCGTAGGCTTCATCATAGAGGCCTCATCAAATGTGACATCCCTGCTGATTATGAACTTGTTGTCCTGTTGGTCCCAGATCTTGAACCCCTTGGTTCCTTTCTTGAAGCCAACAAACACTCCTTTCTTCGCTCTCGGATCCAATTTGTCTTCTCTGACATGATAGTAGCTGGACATCCAAATATCCGGAGCACATCATAATCTTCAGCAGATTTACCCGACCAAGCTTCAAGAGGGGTCTTCCCTCCTATTGCAGAGATGACGGCAACCTATTGACGAGATGGCATGCATACCCCAACGCTTCAGCCCAGAACTTCTTTGGTAATCCTGCATTGGACAATATGCACCGAACCTTCTCTAGCAAAGTCGGTTCATTCTTTCAGCCACCCCATTCTGTTGCGGAGTTTCCCTCACTGTGAAGTGCCTCTCTATGCCCTCATCAAGACATAGCTTCTGGAAAGGGTCTGACTTGTACTCTCCTCCGTGTCAGAACGAAGGACCTTGACTTTTCTTCCGTACTCCTTCCTGATTAACCTTCCACTTCACAAATAATTCTAGGACTTCATTCTTGTGTCGCATGGTGTACACCCAGCACCGCCTAGAATAATCATCGATAAACGACACAAAGTAGTGGGTTTCCCCAATTGATGCAGTCTTGGTGGGTCCCCATACATCTGTGTGAACATAATCAAGAATGCCTTCGGTGCAGTGTGAAGTTGTACCAAACTTCACCTTCGTCTTCTTGCCGATGATGCAATGTTCACACAGATCCAGTTTGCAGGTCTCTGCACCCTTCAGCAGCCCTTCCTCACAAGAGCTTGCATCGATTTCTCCCCTGCATGTCCCAGCCTCATGTGCCATAGCCGGGTTAGATCTTCCTTCTGACTGGTAGAAGCTGCCACCTGCCCTGTCACTGTACTACCCTTCAAGTAATACAAATTGTCCGGCGGTCGGCCTTCAACACCACCATTGAGCCCTTTGTCATTTTAAGAACACCTTCTTTAATAGACACACTGAGCCCCAATGATTCCAAAGCACCCACAGAGATCAAGTTCCTCTTCAACTGAGGTACATATCTCACTTCTTTCAGCTCCCTCACCATCCCGTCAAACATCCTGATCGGAATAGTGCCTACACCCTCCATGATGCACGGATGATCGTCGCCCATGACGACCGAACACCCCTCCAACTTCTCAAGACTGGTAAACCAATCTCGATAGGGCATACATGATATGTAGCAACCTGTGTCCAGGATCCACTCTTTATCCACCGAGTAACCTACAACAGGAGTAGTCACTGAAAAAGAGAACTCTGAAGAATCTGAATCTGCTCCATCTGCCTGTGATTTACCGCTTGTAGCTTTTGTCACCCTTGCCAGATTTGCCTCAGACTTTGATTCCTTCTTCTTCCCTTGTACTTTGGACAGTCAAACTTCCAGTGCCAATCTCTTTGCAGAACATGCACTGATTTTTCTTAAGATCCCTGAAGCCCGACCTAGACTTCGATC